>OY856186.1:452922074-453017675 GCA_963693315.1 Diogma glabrata | reverse complement strand
AAAAAACTTAGTTAATAAAGCTTTTGTAATATTTGTACCAAATGTTCATACAAACTATCAGTTAAATTTGTTGATTATATTTTTATGGCCTCTTTCAACACAAAAGACTATAATCTATAACTAATCTATACAATCTATACATATCTCTATATATAATCTATACAGTTATAAATTGATTTTGATGAAACATTGGTAAACATTTCAGTCGTTTTTGGGGTTTGTTGCATAAAGTGATGGGGATCCACAATGCAACTGCTGGTTTTCGCATTTTGCTTTTGTTGTGTATTGTGTTGGGATAAGAATTGTTTTGGATAAGGTGAAAAGTTCAATTTTTCACGGTTGCATTTTAGAATTGTTATATATTCTAAACAAAACAAATCACAGCACTAATTTTTAATCGGAGTTATATCACAACCAACACAACCAATCACATACATATCATTATGGTGTTCTCCAAATCTCTAAATTAAGAGTTTTCATTGAAATTTATGAAAAAGATCATTAATTTCTTTTCATTTCTTATCATCGAATGATGTGGTTCATATAGTGAAAACTGTCTGAACATCATCGTTGTGTATCTACTTGTACAAGAACCATAAAACACTTGATGTTTTCCAATTTTTACTTTCTTTAGTCACGAACAATCATTTTTTTCCAGTTTTATATTTATTTTTATACATTTTGAATGATGTGCTACATTATTTGTATTCTGCAATATAAAGAAAATTTGTTTTTTTTTAAAAGTTAGCTATATGTGATAGCTCAAGAAAATGTATTTTTATTTATTTATATATTTGTTTCTGTTAGTTAATTTTATATTTTTTGAAATGTTCTTCTGATACAAAAAGAATTTGCTGATAAGTTCATTTGCAATAAATATTGAATAGAAGAACAAAGTTTGAACCAAACTTTTTGGTTAGTTAGTTGCCTCAGAAAAAAGATAGAAAGAGAATACATACAAATTGATGTTTTATTAATAATACTATGTTATTTTTTTAAATTTGGTTTCATAAAAGTTATATATATATATATATATATATATATATATATATATATATATATATATATATATATATATATATATATATATATATATATATATATATATATATATATATATATATATATATATATATATATATATATATATATATATATATATATATATATATATATATATATATATATATATATATATATATATATATATATATATATATATATATATATATATATATATATATATATATATACATATATATATATATATATATATATATATATATATATATATATATATATATATATATATATATATATATATACATATATATATATATATATACATATATATATATATATATATATATATATATATATATATATATATATATATATATATATATATATATATATATATATATATATATATATATATATATATGTATATATATATATATATATATATATATATACATATATATATATATATATACATATATATATATATATATATATATATATATATATATATATATATATATATATATATATATATATATATATATATATATATATATATATATATATATATATATATATATATATATATATATATATATATATATATAATTAAACTATATATTCGAGATGTAGACAATTTTTGTTTTATGATAAAATTTGCTGTGTTCATATTTTTAAAGCAATATATGTATAGTGATCATGGTGAGCAAATTAGAATCAATTATTTACGCTATTGAAACACACGAACAAATTTTGCTTTAAAACAAACATAAACCACAAAATGATGATGCAAAAATTAAATAATAATTACAATAATCTAGAAAAACAAATCTTTTATTTTATGTAACTGATGCTAAAATTCAATATTCATTACCGCTACTGGTGTTGACATGTAATTTAAAATTTGTTTGTTTAGATTGTATACTTTGGCGAAATTATTTCTTTAAATGTCCAACTTTTTAGAATGAACTAGATGTTTTTCTTTTCTTTTTTAATATAACAGAACTGAAACATAAAACGATACCATTAAATTGATAAAAAACTAATTTGTCTGATAATACAAAACAGTAGTTAAGGTGGGTTTTTAATGAATCATATTTGTAGTCATATACTTGCAGTAAATAGTAGAAATATTAGATAAGCTGTAACAAAACAAGTAAGAAAATATTAAAATTGTTGATGATTTATACATACATATTACATATCAGGAATAATATTACTAATTGGAACAAATATAATTTGTGTGTGTAATAGGCCCTGGAATTCTTGAATTTAGAACTATTGTGAAAATATAGAATATTATAATCAAATCGTTAATTCGTTATTTTTCGTTTCTCACATGGAAACTGGTTCTTACTCCAAGAATCGAGACTTAACTACCGACACATTTATTAGAACGGACATGGACGTGCTACCATTTTAAGCACACATTCGAATAGCTAGCAACATTTCTTGATAAACTTTGTCAGAAATTTTATTTTATTTTATCGCATTATTAATGTCGTAACAACCTGATCTCAAATTGTGAAGCTGGTTAGATAAACAAAACTCTCAACTATAGCAATTTAAGATTAGTAATTAGATTACTGATCGTTATTTTCAGAGGTTTTACGTATATTTAATGGTAACGTAACCTCGATCGAAAAACGGTTAGATGTATATTTATTGATAATCCTGGATCATTACTCTAAATTTACATTTTTTAATTTGAACTTTTCTAGGGATAGACATAATTTAACCAGTGACAATGTCATGCAATTTACACTTAAATTGTGTCTAGTAGTGTTAAATAAATTTGGAGTACCCTGGTTATTCCCCACAAAGAAATACGAACGAGTTAATCGAAGATTTTATCAGTTCTTCGTGCTTAAACCATTATGACTCTTTTCATTTTGTAACAAAGATGTATACGAATGTTTTTCATAGAGCAATCAACTTCTGTCTTTACATCGTCGTTAGACAAGACATAACGGTACAAAGTACGAGGTAGAGCTACAAGAACATTTGTCAAAAGTAATTTTTTTCTTTTAAATAAAAAGTGTTGTGTAATAGGAATTACAAATTGTGTCACAACCAGGGTTGCAGAAAAATCTGATTTTTAAAAAAAATATTGCGACGCTGATGCATAGGCTGACTTTACCACAGCTCTGGAAACATAGTGTTCTGGATATATAATGAGCTAATATCCATAAAATACTTTAATTAAAAGCTAACCAATATTATGGACTTCGTAGTTCTAATAATAAAAATATTAAAGCAGGCAGTAGTATCCCAACAAACATTAATTCTGTTGTACGAGAAAAGTAAACAAAAATTTTATCGGAAGTGACAAAGCGGAAGTTAGGATGCAGAACTGTTGTGAGCCGTACTAAATGTGTATGTACCAAATTTCATCCAACTCGATTATCAGGTACAGAAGTTATTGAGCTTCCAAAATAACAGGTGCTTGGAGGACCCCCTACCACCTTGTTCACTATCGCTAAAAAAACTAATCAGTTCCTTAGCATACATATTTGCATCTTTTTGCAAAGTGTAATCAAAATTACTTAACGAACGAATGTTGTATGCTTCCAACAAACATTGAAACAATAAACAGGTGTTCGGGAGGACCCCTCCACTTATCCCAATATTGTCCAACAACTAATTCTTTGTCAATAAAGTCTTTAACTTTTTTCAAAGTGCCATTAAAATTGATTAATGATTGAAATCTGTATGCTCCCAACAAACTTTAAAAACAAAGTGTGAAAAGTCAGCAGTTGTATGGTAGACCCCCCGCCACTTTGATCAATGTGTCCCAAAAGATGATAATTATCTTCTTACACTAATTGAAACCTTTCCATAAGTTTTATCATAATCACTTCATTATTGTAGGCTGTAGTGTGCATAAAGATACTGAAAAAACTGCCAACAATTAAAAAAAAAAATTTTTTACCGGAAGTAAAAAACCGGAAGTTGGGATGCAGAATTTTTGTAAATCATACTAAATGCTTATATAAAAAGTTTCATCCTATTTGATTATCAGGTACAGATGCTATAGAGCTTTAAAAAAACAGGTGTATGGGACACCCCCCACCACTTTGTTCACTATCGCTCAAAAACTAATCAGTTCTTTGCCATACATGTTTGCATTTTTGTCCAAAGTGTCATCAAAATTGGTTCACGAACGAATGCTGTGTTCTCCCAACAAACATTGAAAAAATGATGACACAGTAAACAGGTGTTTGGGAGACCCCCTACCACTTATCCCAATATTGTCCAAAAACTAATCAGTTCCTTGTCATTTGAGTCTCCATCTTTTTCCAAAGTGTCATTAGAATTGATTAATGAATGAAATCTGTATGCTCCCAAAAAACTTTAAAAACAAAGTGTGAAAAGTCAGCAGTTGTATGGTAGACCCCCCGCCACTTTGATCAATGTGTCCCATAAGATGATCTTCTCACACTAATTGAACCCTTTTCCATAGGTTTCATTATAATCACTTCATTATTGTAGGCTGTATTGTGCATAAAAACACTGAAAAAAATGCAAAAATTTACAAAAAAAAAAAATTTACCGGAAGTGAAAAACCGGAAGTTGGGATGTAGAACTGTTGTGAACCGTACTAAATGCTTATGTACCAAGTTTCATCAAATTCGATTATCAGGTACAGATGTTATTGAGCTTTAAAAAAACAGGTGTATGGGACACCCCCCCACCACTTTGTTCACTATCGCTCAAAAACTAATCAGTTCTTTGCCATACATGTTTGCATCTTTTTCCAAAGTGTCATCAAAATTCGTTCACGAACGAATGCTGTGTGCTCCCAACAAACATTGAAAAAAGTGTGACACAGTAAACAGGTGTTCGGGAGGACCCCCACCCCTTATTCCAATATTAGCCAAAAACTAATCAGTTCTTTGTTACTTAAGTCTCCATATTTTTCCAAAGTGTCATTAAAATTGATTAATGAATAAAGTCTGTAAGCTCCCAACAAACTTAAAAAACCAAGTGTGAAAAGTCAGCATTTGTATGGTAGACCCCCCACCACTTTGATCAATGTGTCCCAAAACATGATAATTATCTTTTCACACTAATTGGAACCCTATTCCATAAGTTTCATCATAATCACTTCATTATTGTAGGCTGTAGTGTGCATAAAGACACTGAAAAAACTTCAAAAAAGTACAAAAAAAATTTTTTTACCGGAAGTGAAAAACCGGAAGTTGGGATGCAGAACTATTTTAAACCGTATTACATACTCATGTATTAATCTATCTTAATCTATCTAATTCGCTTATCAGGTACAGATGTTATAGAGCTTTCAAAAAAACAGGTGCTCCAGGGACCCCCCACCACTTTGTTCACTATCGCTCAAAAACTAATCAGTTCCTTGTCATACATGTTTGCATCTTTTTCCAAAGTGTCATCAAAATTCATTCACGAATGAATGTTTTATGCTCCCAACAAACATAAAAACTTTGTGGAAAAAACCACCTGTTGTATGGTGGACCCCCCAACCCTTTATCCAATGTGCTCCAAAAGCTGATAAAATCTTTCTCATGTTATTTAAAAGCTTTTCGCAACGTTTCATGAAAATCGATCGGTAATTGTAGGCTACAGTAGGGATAAACACCTGAGAAAAAAAACTTTTTAACCGGAAGTGACAAACCGGAAGTTGGTATGCAGAAATATTGGAAACAGTACTAAAACCTTATACACTAAGTTTCAATAAGATCATAGCCCGGGATCAGAAGTTATTCAAGATTTAAACTTAGAGGTGTTCGGGAGACCCCCCGCCATTTTGTCCAAATTTGAAATGAATCCAGATCTTCCATTTTCAAGTGAACCTGTATCGTTTGTCAAAGTTTCATCAAGATCCTATGCAGAAAACTCAACCACCCACCCACCCACGCACACACAGACGTACACCAATTTTTTTTTTTGGCTATTTAGATAGAGGATGGTCCAAAACAAAAGAAAAAATAAAATTTGGGGTATGTAAGATTTTTTTTTTCACGATAGATTGCATTACTTCACACAATTTAAAATTGTGGTGAAGTAAAAATGGCCGAGTTTTTTTGACGGTTACCATTATATGATCGTCCAGAGTAGGCCATTGGAAATTGTGACTCCTAATAAACAAACGTTTTCACATTCGTTTATTTGTTCTTCGTCACACATGCTAATTAAAATATCGTTGCCGAACTCGGTCTTTGATCTGGAAACAATCAATACTTTCTGGGTAAGAGCTGCCTATTTTAAACGGACCAATCTAATGCATTTTAAACATGTGCTTTATTTTTTTGTATGTTACTCTTTCCACACATTTAAAGGGGGTCCAGAAAAGAATTGGTTTGGTAAACCTGGCCGAGGTCTTATTTGCCAAACTTGGCCCAAGCTTGGTTTGCAGACTTCAGTTCAGACATCAGTCCAAGCTTGGGCCGTTTGAAAATGTTAAGCCTGGCCCATCCCCCAAAAGCTGTGGCGCAGGTTTGGCCTTTTAGCTTTTTCTTACCCGGGTTGTGTTTTGATGAAATTAAAATTGACCAAATTTTTGTCACCATCGGCGACTTTTTCTAGGTCCTCATTAACATCTATGGTAGCGCCTTTCCGGGCGGGATTTATTCGTTCTTGCATTTCATCCTTTGAAGATAGAGGGACGAATGACTTGTGCAGTGTACTATCATCTGCAAAACTATTTATCGGATTACTGGTGATTTTCAACAGTTCGTTGATATTTTTTTTTTTAATAAAATGTGTTGTGTAATAGGGTTTAGAATATGTGTCACAACAACACATAAATACCTTTTAAGACCTAGGTCTAGACCTGGGTCCCACAACAACTGGCGTTCTGAGGTGTAGATTAACGCTTTTTTTAAACATCTGTGGGTTGAAGCCACCTGAGACTAAGTGTTCCGGCAAACTATTCCATTTGTACGCAGTTCGGACAAAGAAGTCTCTCTGCGATCTGCCAGTATGACAGCGCGGGATCTTTACCGTTTCACTGGTTGCGGCAGCCGATTGCCGAGTGGAACGGGGGTAAGAATAAGTTTGAGGCATGATGCCGCTGATTTCATCTGAGCACTGCTGATGACGATATTTGTAAAAAACAACGAGGTCAGCAACAGTGCGACGATGTTGTAGGGAATCAAGTTGTGATGTCAAAGTTCGATCACCTACAATTCGTATAGCTCGCTTTTGAACAGAGTCCAAGAGGGCCAAGATGGAAACAGAGGCAGCACCCCAAACTTGACAGCAGTACTCCATACAGGGACGAATATAGGACTTATAAACATGGAGCAATTGGTATGGAGTGAAAAATTTTTTGCATCTATTTAGGAGGCCGAGTTTTTTAGACGCGCTTTTTGCCATCGCCATTACATGATCGTTCCAGAGTAGGTCATTTGAAACTGTGACACCCAATAAACGAATGTTTTTACATTCACCCATTGGTTCATCACACATACTAAATAAAATATCTTTGGGGAACTCGGTCTTTAATCTGGAAACAATCAACAGCTGTGTTTTGGTGGAGTTGAAATTGACAAGGTTTTGGTCACCCCAGTCGGCGACTTTATTCAGGTCTTTGTTCACGTTTATGGCAGCGTCTCTCCGGGCAGGATTAATTCGTTCGTGCATTTTACCTTTTGAAGGAAGGGGCTCGAACGACTTGTGCAGAGTACTATCATCTGCAAAACTATTTATTGGGTTGCTGGTGATTTTCAACAATTCGTTGATATAAATCAAAAATAGGGTTGGGGACAATACTGAGCCTTGGGGTACACCAGCGTTAATTAGTTTAGACTCAGAAGAATATCCGTCTAAGGTTACCGAAATGTATCGGTCGGATAGAAAATTTTGAATCAGCTTCACAACATTGGGATGAAAACCGTACGCAACGAGCTTGTTGATTAAGTTGGCATGCCAGACTCGATCGAATGCCTTGGAGATGTCTAAAGCGATAACGTATGTTTCACCACCTTTATCAAGTATGCTGTTCCAACAATGCGCTACATAGTTATTATAATTTAAATAATTAAATATAATTTAAATTTAATTTAAAATAAATTTAATTTAAATATAAATTAAAAATAGAGAGGGGAATAAAACCGAGTCTTGGGGTACAACAGTGTTAATTAATTTAGACTCAGAATAAAAGACAGCTATAGATACTGAAATGTATCAGTTAGACAGAAAATTTTGAATCAGCTTCACGATTGCGGGATGAAAACCGTACAGAACGAGCTTGTTGATTAATTTGGCATGCCACATTCGATCCAATACTTTCGAGAAGTCTAATGCGATAACCTACGTTTCACCACCGTTATCAAGTATGTTATGTTGATCTTTTGTTTCTAAAACCGTATTGGCTGTCAGATATTAAAAGGGGTTGTCTTCCAAAAATTTGGATAAATGTGAATTAAAATAGTGCTCTTATGTTGTCGCTTAACTCTTAACTCTTATCTCCAACAACTCCGTACTTCTTGATTTACTTTCTTTTGGTTTTTGAACAATCTTTTCCTTCATGCAAATTTCGCACTGCAAATCAGAAACGGGATCCGCAAAAATCCAAGCCATCGACCATATTTTTCTTCTTCAAATCTTTCAAGCTTCTAACATTTAGATGCCCGTACCTATCATGCCGTTTTCGTAGATCAAATCCAACTCTGACAGCTGCCAAAATTTGTTTCTTTACTTTGTATACGTATAAATATTCTTCTCTAAAACCTCCGAGAATCAATTTTTCATCATTTATTCTCAAGTCCATTGTGTCAAATGATGTATGGACCTTCAATCCACATGCAGTCGCTTTAAGTATCGATAGGAATGTAATGGAGATTCTTCAACTCAATACTTCCATATTCCGTTTCAAGAATGACTCTTTTTATTCTTTCAGCTTTCATGGAACTGCCATCCGCGGCCGCCAAGAGCTCTGATGGTATGCAAAAATCTTGCGGGTAAAACCTGGGGGTGCAACCCCGGTATCTTAAGGTGGATGTATACCATGATAGTGAGACCAGCCATCACTTACGGAGCAGTCGCATGGAACAAAAGAGCCCAACTTAAAGCTGGGAAGACAAAGTTGGAAAAGGTGCAGAGGCTGGCTTGTATCTGCATCACGGGGGCAATGAGAACATGTCCTACCGCATCAATGGAGATGTTGTTAGGACTTGTTCCACTCCACTTGCAGGTTAAGAGCGTAGCAAGAGAAACCATACTGAGATTTAGCAGGCAGAGTATGGGAAAGGAGAAAATAATCGAGTCTAAATATCGAGGAAGTCTTACAAGGAAGAACCCTTGCTTGAGTTTCCTAAAGACGGAATGATTAAGTAGTTCAACTTCGATAGGAAATTTACATCGCAGTTGTGCAAAAAAGCGGAGTGGAGCAGTGAATCCACTACGTACCATCTGAGTAATGATGTTATCAAATGGTACGCGGATGGTTCAAAGACCGAGGTGGGGGTGGGTTGTAACGTCACCTTCCACGCAGCGCTATATTTATTTTTTTAGGTGGGACGGGCCTTTGTCAAATATGTTCTGATGAAGCGGTTTCTTTAATTTTTTTTTTTTTACACACAAAACAGCACTATCTAAAAAACACACAAACACAATTAAAAAAGAAAAACAAAATAAATTAAATTTCAACAATTATTTTCCCAATTTAATCAACTATAATTTCTTAAGATTCACAAATTAATTTAAAATTATTTAATAATTTAAACAGACAAAACAAAATCTATTAATCAGCTTCACACATAAATAAATAAATTATTTTTGATAACTTAAAACACAATATATAAAAAAAATATAAGCAAATACTTATAATGTTGATGCGGCATGCGTCGTTCTTCACATAGTTTTTCTTCTCTTCAAAATATTTCTCAAAATATATTGCAGCCAAATTTGATGTGTTGCTGTTTCAACGTCCAAAACGAATCGTGTGTTGCTGGTGATCGCCAAAATCGAATAGACTGATCGGTAACTTTTATCAGCTATATATACCCATATTTCTCCATCCATCAACATAATATTTTTTTGTAATAAATTTCCCCTCGATTGTTTATTTTTTGTTAGTTGGCCACTTTGACAACTTGAGCTATTTTCGTTGTACAGGCATATGTCGGTTTAAACTTCAACTATTTCTTCAATTTTCCATTCAATGTGATAGATTACCTCAACGATTTCCAAACTTTCCAAAGTAGAGTTTATAAACATAATTACGGCCAACTATTATTTCTTAGTTCGATCTTTCAACTTCTGATAACATCTTGCTTAAACAGAGCACCACCTAGTTACACCATCTGTTGGTTGTTTTTGTTTATTTTCTTGAAACATTTACTTGTAAACAAATATAAAATATCCAAAAAATAGCAGTTTTTGATATTAATTGATGAGCGATGAATCATTTGATTATAGTTTTTTTCTTTTTGTTTTAATTTTAAATGGTTTGTTGTTCAATTTTCATTTTTCTTTCTTTTTTTCTTAATCTATAGGTTTTACAATTGGTTTTACAATATTATTTACTAATAAAGAAATTTTAATATTTATTCAAAAGAAATCAGAAAATTTATATAAATCAAATTAAAATTAGTTCTCTTACAAAAAATAACACAACAAACGTTAATAATTGGTTTGAATAATTGGTTTGAATTTTATTAATTAATATTTATATTAATGAATTTAAAATACAACAAAAGCAAATTTAAGCAAACATTTAGGCGAATAAATTACGTTAAACAATCACAACAGAAAATGTGTGGATATATTTTTAATTATCAGTCAATGAATTTTTATAAAATAATCCGTCGATTAGATTATTTATTACCGCGTTACATCACACCTTTTGTAGAATTTTTGAGAACATTTTCGATGTCAAACAGAACCAAAACCAAAACTAACAAACACAGTATCGAAAATGTTCTCAAAAGTCCACATGCAATGTATGTCTACCGTATCACCAAAACCACTATGAACTCGAAACAACTATGTAAAACAACACCACAGAATCGTACTCAAAAAAAACTTACGTTATTTATATCCACATTGCATGACCGCGACTAAATCTAGCCATTATATTTTTCTCGCCAAAATTTAATAACATGAATTATTTTAAGGTAGGAACAAACACCAAAAACTTAAGCTAACCAAAAACCAAAATTAACAACTAATAAGAAGATTATCGCATTCTGAGAAACTGTAATAAAACAGACACAACAGAATACTGTCTCTTAATCTGACGAGTGACACCGGATTAAGGATCGTTCTTACAGAAAACACAATCAACATGCATGAACAAAACAGTCCATACACCTGGAACTAAACCTAACAAAAACACAACTAATAAGAAGATTATCGCATTCTGAGAAACTGTGATAAAACAGACACAACAGAATGCTGTCTCTTAATCTGACTGTAACGCCAAACTAGGGATCATCCTTACGAAAACAAAATCAGCGTGCATGAACAACACAGTTCATGTACCTGAAACTAAACCTAACAAAACACAACTGATAAGAAGATTATCGCATTCTGAGAAAACTGTGATGAAACAGACACAACAGATTGCTGTCTCTTAATCTGACGTGGGACGCCGAATTAAGGATCATTCTTATACAAAATAAAATCAGCGTGCATGAACAACACAGTTCATGTACCTGAAACTAAACCTAACAAAAACACAACCGATAAGAAGATTATCGCATTCTGAGAAAACTGTGATGAAACAGACACAACAGAATGCTGTCTCTTAATCTGACGTGTAACGCCAAACTAAGGATCATCCTTACAAAAACAAAATCAGCGTGCATGAACAACATAGTTCATGTACCTGAAACTAAACCTAACAAAACACAACTGATAAGAAGATTATCGCATTCTGAGAAAACTGTGATGAAACAGACACAACAGATTGCTGTCTCTTAATCTGACGTGGGACGCCGAATTAAGGATCATTCTTATACAAAATAAAATCAGCGTGCATGAACAACACAGTTCATGTACCTGAAACTAAACCTAACAAAAACACAACCGATAAGAAGATTATCGCATTCTGAGAAAACTGTGATGAAACAGACACAACAGATTGCTGTCTCTTAATCTGACGTGTAACGCCAAATTAAGGATCATTCTTATTCAAAACAAAATCAGCGTGCATGAACAACATAGTTCATGTACCTGAAACTAAACCTAACAAAATACAACTGATAAGAAGATTATCGCATTCTGAGAAAACTGTGATGAAACAGACACAACAGAATGCTGTCTCTTAATCTGACGTGGGACGCCGAATTAAGGATCATTCTTATACAAAACAAAAACAAAATCATTATGTATGAACACAACAGTTCATGTACATAAAACTACAATCCTAACAACACAGTGAGAAAGTGATCGTATATTGGAAAAACTGAAGTAACGCAGATATAACAATATACTGTTTCTTGTACGAATATTGCTAATTCGTACAAGGATCACTCTCACCTAAACAACTAAGCTAATTTTATGATTAAAAACCCTTAACCGTAGATAGCTTAACATAATTATCCTAACAAAAAAAAAAAAACAAAGAATCAATTTACCTAACACCTATTGAGTTTCAGAAAGTATACATGCAACAAAAACTAAAAAGAAAAAGAACTACAGTATAGTACAAAAACATCTATCCTAACACATAGTTTGTCAAATTGTAACTAGAATTTAATAAATGGTATGTGAAAAAATAACGTAAAAAATTTTGTAACAAATTATTCTAACTATGTAATTTTAGAATGAACGGCTGAACAAATAAAAAATTGTGAACTGAAATAATAGATATATTTTTTTTTATATTACAAATACGCTTACAAAACACGTCAAAACACAAAATTCAAACACAAAACACATTGAAACACATAGCTTGAACATAAAACACATTAAAACACATAGCTTAAACATAAAACACATTAAAACACAAAGCATAAAACACATTAAAACACAGAGCTTACACATAAAACACATTAAAACACAGAATTAATCGGTTTGTTTTATTTTTAAATCCTGCTCTCAATTTATGTACTTCTTTATGTCACTAACATGATATTTTGCTGAGTATTTACCTTCTAGATCTTCCAAGATGTATGTACTTTGTCCCAGTTTCTTCTTTACAGATGCTTTTATGTACTGCGGAGCCAATTTTGCGTTGAAACACTCGGCTTGGTTCGACTTCTTAAACGACTTCCTCAAAACAGTTTCACCTATCAAAAATTCAGATGGCCTTGTGCGAAGATTGTAATGTTTTGAGTACCGTTCATAAGCTTGCTTTAGGTTATGAGTTACCAATTCTCTAGCTCTACACAATCTAGCCCTTCTACTCTCTTCATCTTCAACATCCGATGATACATCTCTCACTAAATCCTTACCTAATTCCATTTCTCTACCAAAATTTATAAAATAAGGTGTATACTTGGTAGAGTCATGCACCGCAGTTCGCATAGCACACGCAATTTTTGGTATATTGTTATCCCAATTTCTTTGATCATCCTTTATATATGACCTAACACTAGCTAATATTACTCGGTTTATACGTTCCGTTGGATTTACCTGAGGATGGTAAACAGGATTTAACCAATGTTTTACTTTATATTCGCTTAGAAAATTCCTAAACTCTTTTGAAATAAACTGGCTTCCATTGTCAGAAATAAGTGTACTTGGTACCCCAAACAGAAGAAAAACATCGTTCTCTATTATTTGAATCAGTGATTTAGTTTCCGCTTTTCTTGTTGGTTTTAAAATACAAAACTTGCTAAACGCATCTACGATTGCTAACAAATACTGATTACCTGATTTAGACCTTGGAAATGGTCCCATATAATCTACTGATATGACCTCCCACGGATTATTTACCTCTTTTTGAGTTCCCATTGGTGCCTTGGTACAAATGTTCGAATGTTTGTTTACCTGACATTCATCACATCGACTAACATATTCCTTTACTTCGCGATATAGACGTGGCCAGTAGTATTTTTGTTGAATTTTCTTAAATGTTTTCGATACTCCCAAATGACCTCCCAATGGACTATCATGGTATAGTTGCAAAAGCTTAATTTGTTGGTCTTTGGGAACATAACATTTCCATCTGCTTTCTGCGTTGGTATTTTTACTACACAATTTAAAAATGTGGTTATCTTTTATATGAAAGTTGGGGTATTTTTCGGGATCTTGTATGATACTTTTTCTAAGTGAATTGTAAGTTTCATCTGTATCTTGTATAGTGATTTCATCAACCTCCATTAACCTAGACAATGCATCAGCCACGACATTTAATTTACCCTTCCTATGGATGATTTCAAAATCAAACGCCTGTAATTTTAATGACCAACGAGCTAATTTAGATGTGGGATCTTTCAGATTCAACAGCCAACGTAGTGAAGCGTGATCTGATATCACAAAAAATTTGGTACCTTCGACATACGATCGGAATTTGTAAATAGATCGGACGACTGCCAAACATTCTCTTTCCGTCGCGGAATATTTTCGCTCAGTGGGACTCAATTTCTCAGAAAAATAAGCTATTACACCTTCATTTTCACCTTCTCCTTGAGTCAAAATAGCTCCAACACCCAATTCGGACGCATCGCATTGGATGGTAAATTTCTTTTTGAAATCTGGTGTAATCAAAACAGGAGCAGATACCAAAGCAGTTTTTAATTTTATTAGTGAGGTTTGAGCTTCATCTGTCCACAAAAATTTGGTTTGACCTTTCTTTAGTAAATCGGTTATCGGTGCAGTTATCATAGAAAAATCTTTTATAAATCTACGATACCAATTGGCCATTCCTAACAATCTTCTGACATCTTTCACATTTTTTGGGTGTGGTATGTTTAAAATTGGTAGAATTTTTTCAGGGTCTGGAGAAAGCCCATTTTCGTCCATCACATATCCTAGGTACCTGATTTCCCTAACACAAAATTTTGATTTTTCCAAGCTTATCGTTAGATTCGCGGCTTCTAATCTCTCAGCTATTTCTGCAAGCAATTGTAAATGTCTCTCAAAAGTACTTGTTGTAATTATTATATCATCTATATAGACGAATACTTCAGGTTCCAAATCGTGTCTCAAACATTTTTCTAAAACACGACACATAGTTTGTGCACTATTGCACAACCCAAATGGCATACGTTTAAACATGAAGTGTCCTCTACCAGGAACAATAAAGGCTGTTTTTGGACGTGATGAAGGGTGGAGTGGAACCTGCCAAAAAGCATCAGAAAGATCTATGGTAGACATAAATTTCGAGGATTGAATTTGCGCTAAAATACTTCCAATATGTGGTAGTGGGTAAGCATCTTTAACAGTTATTTGGTTAAGTGCTCGAGCATCAAGACATAATCTAACTTTCCCAGATGCTTTTCTTACACACACCATTGGATTCGCCCATTCACTCTGTGTAACTTCTATAACATCCAATTTGAGTATACGGTCTAGTTCAGCATCTACTTCTTTTTGCAGATATGGTGATAATGGATATGCTCGCTTTACAATTGGTTTAGCATCGCCTGTGTCTATAACATGTGTGTGTAAACTGGTACACCCAATTGTATTTGTGTCCGAAACTTTGAACTTTTTTATGGTAGCGTCAAGATATTTTACTTGCATTGGATCTAAGTGTGCATTGTTTTCATTTCTTTCGTATTGAATTGAACTGCAGTTTTCTACTATGTCACAGAGCTTTCGTTTGATCCCAAAGTGCTCCCAAAAATCTATTCCTAGTATTAAGGTTTTTGGAAGGGAAGGAATAACAAATGTAGACACAACCTTTGTCATGTTCAATGCTTGAAATGGTATATCGACCTTACATACGGCAGGATGAACGGTTCCATCTACAGTTCTAATAGCTGTTGAAATTGGTTGTTGTTCTAACTTTAATTTTTTTATTAGCTCAAGACCTCCAAGTCCAAGAATGGTGCAGCTGGCACCAGAATCCATTAAACCCTTTAATTTATGGCCTAAAATCTCAACTTTCAAATATGGTCTTTTATCCTTATCTAAATTAATAGTGGACGATAAAATTTCTAAATTTAATTTTGGCTGTCTAACACATTCAACGGTTCGCAAACAGTTTTGTGCCTGGATGTTGTCGGAAGTTCGCTGGCACCACTTTTTCGATCTTCCCCTACGTCGTTTCCCGAACTATTAAATTTAATATTTAGCCCTTTAGAAGCGGTTTTTTGACTTGTCGGATTATTATACCCTATCTTGAAAATTGGATGTTTTCCACAAGTTTTAACTGTTTTACCTGGATTTCCACAATTAAAGCAAAAAAGTTGTTGTTGTGGTTTTTCACAACTTCTGTAGGAGTGACCATGCTCGCAACAATTCCAACACAGGAGTTTTCCGTTTGAGTTTTGAAGTCCAAGGTTTTGTTTGGTACTTGAAAGCTTTGGGTTTCGGTTAACATCGAAAGCGCATACACAATTAGACGTAAAGTTTTCTCGATAAGTTGGTTGCTGTTCTGTGGTATTTTCCGAGTTTACTTGATTACCCTGAGAAAAACTCTTATGGTATGCACATTTTACTTGGTATTGAAATTCCCTTTCTACTTTGGAATTGGACTCTAAATTAAAACAATCAACCATTCCGTGACGCATTGGTTTTCTAAAATGAGATTCTTGTCGGTTTGAATTAAATGTGTAAGATGGCTCAACCATAACGGATTGAGGTAATTGTGACATATATGATCGACGTTCCGCAAGCATTTTTACCTCATCTATTCGTTTACATAGACTCGTGATGTCTTCTATAGTTGTTGCACCTGTCATAGCTAGATTGTAGCTGTAATGTGGCAACATATTCTTTTGCACTACGTAAACTTTAAACGCTTCGTCCAATACAGGGTACGCCCTACTGAATAATATCTTAAGATCAGTTATGAAATTCGTAAAAGTTTCCGTACGGCCCTGCAATCGATTAAGAATCTCTTCTTTTAACATAAAATCATAATTCCGAGGAAGGAATTCACTTTTAATGCTTCTAATAAACTCAACCCAAGTGTTAAATGAATTAACACTACTCCAATACCATCGTTCTGCCTTGTTTGTTAAAAGATGATGAATATTTTTAAGAAGTGCTTCTCTGTTTACCATTTCACCACGCGCATAAACATCGACCCTAGCCAAAAACTCGTTCAACGAAAGACCTTGTCCATCACCACTGAACCGAATATTCCATTTAAAAACACACTTAACTCCAGTAGAATTAGATGTATTTGGTGATCCAGAACCAGTATGTCCGAATCGGCTGTAAAGTTCGTCATTCTCAACTATATTTTCGTTACAATCCGCAGGATGGCTACGTCTTAATGAAGAATTCCTACGATTGCTGAATACTTCGCCTATATTGTCAAGAGGATTGTTTTCCTTGACTAAAAGAGATATGTTTGGATTGCGCATACCTCTACCTCTCCCTAGACTTGTTTGTCTCATTTGCTTCGAGAGATCTTCATAACCCAAGTTTTGTTGCTTTTCTCCTCCAAGCGCCGACCGAATGCTTAAACTAGATTCAACGGAAAGAATTGGGGGTATTGTATTTTCAATGGATTCACCTCCACTCAAATGAGTCATTACTTGCGTGAACAGATTTTTAAGTCCATCTAGTACATTTTCAAGACCCATCAAAGTGTTATCCTCGATTCGTGAAATGCGATTGACCCACAAACCAACTCTTGACCTAATAACTTCTAATAATAGCCTATCGTTTTTTGCTTCCGCTATTGACAGTTCATCTGTTAGTACTACTAACATCTTCCTACCTCTGTCTAATTCTTCTATAGATTTGGTGGAATGTGTGAGAAACCTGGTATTCAAAATTGTGTCGTTTTTTGCTAAAATATTTCTTAACGCGGCTGTTTCAGCTCTGGCTGTCGTTAATCCTGTAATTCCTCTAATCAACAACTCATGTTTTCTTTCTTCCTCACTTAGATGCATTGGCTCATAGACAAACCCGTTTAAATTCGACATATTAAAAGAGGTCAAAAACACTCAGAGAAAAACCAAATATATTAAAGTTACTTGTAAACAACCAAAACCTAGTCAAATATATTTTTTTTTCAAAAAAAAATCAAAAAAGCACAGCGCACAAAATATTGGAAATATCACGCAGTATTAGAAAATAAAATTAATTACTATAAAAAAATAACTACCGCAGAATTTTATTTTAAAGAAAAGTTATTTATTTTATTCATTTGTCAAAAAAAAATTGTAATTTATAAAATGTACCTTGTAAATTATCAGCATTCTAGAAGTCAATATCAGCGTTCCACAGTATTGTCAAAACATTTTTTTGACTTAGAAATCAGAGCAAGAAATTATTTTACACAGACTCAGAATTTGTAATTATATGTATTAATTTCACAATTATTATTAAGTTACGAAAATAACCTTATTTTTTTTTATAATACTCGTAACGATTATTGTTTTACAATTTACACCACAACAAAAAATATTATTTAACTAATCACCAAAACAACCACAATTTTACATATATTACACAAATTTCCTTTTCTTTTAATTTTTAAGTTCTCAATAATTTTCTCGAAACTCAGTTTTAACAATAAAACACTTAAAACAAATTAAACTATTCAAAAAAATATTCCGTCACCAAAACAACACAATTCACAATTATTATAGTTATCACAACAACAAAAATTTTCTTTTTATTTTTAAATTCTCAACAATTTTCACAAGACTTTGTTTTTAACAATTAAAACACTTAACACAAATTAATCTATCCAAAAAAATATTCACATCACCAAAACAACACAATTCACAATTATTATAATTATTACATAAACATTTTCTTTTTATTTTATTTTTTTAAATTGTCCTAAATTTTCACCAGAACAAATATTAAACAATAAAACACTTAAGACAACACAAATTTCTAATCCACATAAAACATAATGTTTATCCTCACCAAAAACACAATTTTTTTAAGTTTCAACACAAACAATTAACATAAAAGAAACTATTTTATCAGAACTTAGTTGACAAAGCTGTTGTTTTCTCTGGATATGTCCACACATGGGATGCCAAAATGTAACGTCACCTTCCACGCAGCGCTATATTTATTTTTTTAGGTGGGACGGGCCTTTGTCAAATATGTTCTGATGAAGCGGTTTCTTTAATTTTTTTTTTTTTTACACACAAAACAGCACTATCTAAAAAACACACAAACACAATTAAAAAAGAAAAACAAAATAAATTAAATTTCAACAATTATTTTCCCAATTTAATCAACTATAATTTCTTAAGATTCACAAATTAATTTAAAATTATTTAATAATTTAAACAGACAAAACAAAATCTATTAATCAGCTTCACACATAAATAAATAAATTATTTTTGATAACTTAAAACACAATATATAAAAAAAATATAAGCAAATACTTATAATGTTGATGCGGCATGCGTCGTTCTTCACATAGTTTTTCTTCTCTTCAAAATATTTCTCAAAATATATTGCAGCCAAATTTGATGTGTTGCTGTTTCAACGTCCAAAACGAATCGTGTGTTGCTGGTGATCGCCAAAATCGAATAGACTGATCGGTAACTTTTATCAGCTATATATACCCATATTTCTCCATCCATCAACATAATATTTTTTTGTAATAAATTTCCCCTCGATTGTTTATTTTTTGTTAGTTGGCCACTTTGACAACTTGAGCTATTTTCGTTGTACAGGCATATGTCGGTTTAAACTTCAACTATTTCTTCAATTTTCCATTCAATGTGATAGATTACCTCAACGATTTCCAAACTTTCCAAAGTAGAGTTTATAAACATAATTACGGCCAACTATTATTTCTTAGTTCGATCTTTCAACTTCTGATAACATCTTGCTTAAACAGAGCACCACCTAGTTACACCATCTGTTGGTTGTTTTTGTTTATTTTCTTGAAACATTTACTTGTAAACAAATATAAAATATCCAAAAAAATAGCAGTTTTTGATATTAATTGATGAGCGATGAATCATTTGATTATAGTTTTTTTCTTTTTGTTTTAATTTTAAATGGTTTGTTGTTCAATTTTCATTTTTCTTTCTTTTTTTCTTAATCTATAGGTTTTACAATTGGTTTTACAATATTATTTACTAATAAAGAAATTTTAATATTTATTCAAAAGAAATCAGAAAATTTATATAAATCAAATTAAAATTAGTTCTCTTACAAAAAATAACACAACAAACGTTAATAATTGGTTTGAATAATTGGTTTGAATTTTATTAATTAATATTTATATTAATGAATTTAAAATACAACAAAAGCAAATTTAAGCAAACATTTAGGCGAATAAATTACGTTAAACAATCACAACAGAAAATGTGTGGATATATTTTTAATTATCAGTCAATGAATTTTTATAAAATAATCCGTCGATTAGATTATTTATTACCGCGTTACAGGGTGCAGGATTATTTGGACCAAAGACGAAATACTTTGAGCCCATGGGCACCTGCCCAAGCGTCTTCCAAGAAATATGTACTATCGAAAGGTGCGCAGACTTCAGCTTAGAAAGGAAATATAAAAACAAGAGAATTGCCATCTTTTCGGATAGCCAAGCAGCAGTTAATGCGTTAAGTTCATACACCATCACATCCAAATTGGTTGGAGACTGTGTGAGCAAGCTAAACAAGCTTGAGAATAGTAACAAAGTTACAGTTTACTGGATACCTGGTCATGCGGGTATCGCTGGTAATGAAGAAGCCGACAAATGGGCAAGGCGAGGTGCTATTACATATTTTGTCGGCCCGGAACCTTTTTGTGGATTGGGAACAAAAGCCATCCATGAAAGGATGAGGGAAGTAATTATGGAATGGTCCAAAACCTGGAATAACACCACGGGCTTAAGGCAGTCCAAGGAGTTGATTGGACAGTTTAATCAAACGAGGCAATAATGTGCTCTAGGATGAGTAGGAACAACCTGAGAATACTGACAGGGATTCTTACAGGACACTGTAAACTAAGAAAACACCTTAAGAACATTGGGGTGGAGCCGAGGGACGAATGTAGATTCTGTTTATTGGAAGAAGAGACCCCAGCTCATCTTCTCAAAGATTGTGGAGCGTTGATCTACACGAGAAGGTTGCATCTGGGGGAGTATAATATTGCCGGGCATGACCTGCATAAACTTAACCCTCTCCATATCCTGAAATTCCTAAGGAAGGCTGGATTGGAGGAGGTGCTCTAACTGGGTATGCACCACGGAGTAGTAGGGTGGGGTACAATAGATCATTTTGGTCGCAGTACAACATATCACCACCGAATTCAATCTAATCTAATCTAAGAAGAATTGTTTAAAAGGGTAGAGGTTGAAGAGACAAAGATGCAGGTAGGAATAGGTGATTTTGATTTAATTTAAATGTACAGCTATATTTGCATTCTACTGACGACTACTTGCGACTCTTGGAAGCTGGCCAGCGTTCAACCCATACCAAAGAAAGGCAGTAAGATAGATCCTAACAATTATAGACCAATTGCAATTCTGTCGGTTTTAGCTAAAATATTTGAAAAATATGTTAACTACAATTTGATAGATTATTTGGAAATGTCGCGAATTATTGATGATAAGCAGTATGGTTTTCGTAGAAGTCATGCAACAGGTGATCTGTTAGCCTACGTATCCCATCTCTGGAACAAATCGCTGGAAAACCACGGTGAAACATTCAGTATTTCACTTGACATCTCTAAAGCATTTGATAAAGTGTGGCATAAAAATCTTATAGCTAAATTAAAATCTTATGGCATAGACCATCTTACTGTCTCATGGATTCATAGTTTTCTTACAGGTCGCCAATTTCATGTTAATTTAGATGGTATCACATCCAATATTTTCACAACCAATGCTGGGGTTCCCCAAGGTTCGGCACTCTCACCAACCTTGTTTCTTCTATACATTAATGACTTACTTATTTCTACAGTGCACCCAATCCATAGTTTTGCTGATGACAGCACATTACATGCATCACATGCATCTCCTAAATTTCGATCTCATACTGCAGTTACCACTGATAGAGAGTTGCTAATTGATTCTATCAACAAAGATCTGGAGCGTATAATGGAATGGGGTGATCGTAATCTTGTTTCATTTAATCCAACCAAAACCAAATTATGCCGTCTTTCACGAATAGAGCGACATAAGAATTTTCCTATTAAAATAAACCATGAGGAATTGCGTGAGGTTGAATCAGTTAGACTTCTTGGAGTGGATATTCAAAATAACCTGAAATGGAATAAACATGTGTTCAACCTCGCTAAATCTGCAATGCAAAAATTAGGATTCTTGAGTCGGTGTAAAAAATATTTCAGTCCCGAGCAAATTTTGCTAATCTTCAAGTCCTTTATTCGTCCATGTATGGAGTACTGCTGTCATGTTTGGGGAGGTGCTTGTCAGACAACAATAAATTGTCTAGACTCTGTTCAGAGAAAAGCAATACGGTTGATTGGTAATACCGAACTAACGGACCAGCTTGATTCACTCCAGCACAGAAGAAATGTGGCTGAATTGTCAATCTACTATAAATTTAACTTTAGCGAATTCTCCTCTAAGGAAATTCAAAACATCCTTCCATCGTGTGCGCAGTATAATCGACAAACAAGAGCTGCCGAGTTATCCCATCCATTTGTTGTACAAATACCTCGTTGTAGAACTGTGTCCTTCCAAAACGACTATTTTAATAGAGTGGCCAAATTATGGAACTCATTGCCTTCCTCTGTATTTCCCGATGAATTTTCCCCTCAGGCATTTAAAGAAAATGTCCATCATCATTTAAAAAAATTAGTATAGTTATCCCTATATCCCCATTCCTTCCATTTTCCTCATCTCCTTCCTTTATAGTTGACATGGTATCTTCGGATATTCAAAGAGTCTAAATAATGAATATTTCATATTTAGTATGCTAAACATGTCTAACTAATTAATAAAAAAAAAAAAAAAAAAAAAAACTGGTTCATCAGTAAGCCTACAACTTTTCCTGAATTTTCATACAGAAACATTTGTGGTGCGTTTGACAACATCACATTTAGGAGGACTACATGTCCGAATCATTGGCACTTGTTTTTGATATTTTAAACGGGATTTTGCAGACAGTTAATACTTACAAAGTGAATTCAACTGAATTATATGGGGAACAAACTCTTATGTAAACCTTGGACAAACAACATATAAATTAACATTAAACACCTATAAGTAATTAAAGCCAACTAAAATAAGTATAGACTACAAAACTGTATATTCAATGTATATTCGCTTGTAAGAAAGCCTTCTTCGCATCTAGAGCGAATAAAAATCATAAAATTGAAAAATCTTCTCAAACTTGAAATCCAAATCGATTTACCAAATGGGAAACGTCAAACACTTTAATTTTTCCCAGGATTCATTAGATAAATTTAACTGTTTTATACGATACTTTAATCTCTATCAAAAAAAAAACATATATATTTTTTCTCACTTAACTCGTTTTGGTAATTCATTTTACACCTTCTAATAACGATCTCCCACCTGTACCTGTAATCGCTTTTAAACATTATTTGTTAATGTTGAATTGATTGAAACACGATATTTTTTGTTGATGATGAAAAATGGTAGAGATGTAGGTAAATCGAATTTTTTTGCTTTGTTGTTTATAGTTTTTAACTCTTTGATGATTAAATTTATTCATGGTTTTTGATAATTAACATATCATTTTGTTTGTCCTGTTTCGCAAAACTTTTTCGTTGATGTTTTCATTGAAACCAGATATTTGTTTAATTTTAAACGGAAATGAACATATTGTCTATCGTTTACTTTTAATTGTATTGTTGAATAATTATAATAAAAAAATTTGTGTCAACTTTCAGACGATATAAAAATGAAATGAGTACAAAAAATCGTTTTGCAGTTGTATTAAACATGAGTTGCTGATTATGTCCGTTGTTTGAATACGAGGATTAATTAAAGTCTATTGTTGTAATAATTAAATCGAGCAACTGTTAATTATAAACTTTGTGTTGTTAATTAATAATTAATATACAAACAGTCGTAAGTAATTGGCACATTTTATGTTTTCAATTTCTTGTTTGTTAGCTCCGTCAATATATAACTTGAACAGAATTTGACAAGTTGGACAAAAGGTTGCTAAAAGTGACAAGACGACGAGCGATGATTGATGGTGAGCGAAGGCTAGAAATCCTCTCTGATCTGCCCAGAGTCGGAAAAGCATAAAACAATTAGTATAGATCGCAACTCACAGCTTAAGCAATACATTCGATCTTTGAGTACACAAAAACTATAAATAATAAGAATGCTAAACCATGCGCGCTAGCTTCTGATAAAGCTTTGGTTAATGTTTCAAATTCACATGAAAATGGAAGTTCTAGATTCATTTTAAATTGGACATCGTATGAGGATACGCGTTCGGGAGGTCGATCTGTAGGTAGGTAACACATCATAAGCAAATCGTAAACGCGAAATATTCCGATCCGTTATATATATACATGTCTCTTCCATTATCATAACAAAAAATAACTATTATTAAAACATAATTTTAAATCCGATCGATAAAACTGACGATAAAAAAATCTTATCACTATCGATAAACTTTTTACTTAAAAACATCTTCATCTCATATTTTCTTTGCTTCGTTTTTGATTTTTTTATTTTTTTTTTGATTAAGGCTAACACCAATTTTTATTCTGTTTTCTCAATGTGATGTGAATTTTAAATAACAAAATAAAAGAAAAAAAATGAAAACAGAAAAAAATCAAATGTAAGATAAGAATTGCAGAAAATTTAAAGATACGAATAAAGGATTTCATGTGATTTACGTTAAATATTACAAATATAGTCACGTGACTAGGAAATACAAAAGCTTTTAATATTTTTTTTTTGGTAAATTTTAGATTTTATTGTAGTTTTCTAATTAGAAATTACA
Organism: Diogma glabrata; assembly: GCA_963693315.1. Lineage (NCBI taxonomy): Eukaryota > Metazoa > Arthropoda > Insecta > Diptera > Cylindrotomidae > Diogma > Diogma glabrata. The sequence continues at coordinate 452,992,728 of OY856186.1, read as the reverse complement.
TAATATTTATTTACTTCAATTTGTTTTATTTTTGTGAAAAATAATTTCATCTAAAGCTTATATTTTTTTTAATTAAATTTTTTTTTTATTTGCGGATTCTGTTTTATATAATAAATTATTATTATTTCAATAATGAATGGATTATACCAGTGACACGATTTTTTATTACGGTTAATAGGAGGAATGTCTTTAAAGTAAGAATAAAAACCATAAAAAATTTGATGTAAATTTGTTGTCTGGAACAACTATGAAAGAAGAGCAATTGTTTTTGTAGTTTTATAGTTTTACAAGGAAATGAAATAAAAAAGATGAAAAAAAGAAAATCAGAAGGAAGCCACACCCTGAGTAGTCTAGTTTGTATGTTCAATGTTTTGTATTTTGCATGCTGAATTACTGATGGTTGTATTTAGTGAGATTGATGTGATTTTGAGCAAAACGATTTTTAACAATGTTTTGTTTGCTGTTGTTTGTGAATAAAACATGGCAAATTAAAACGTGTTTCGCAAAATACTTTTACTTAGGAGTTTAATTAGTACTCAATACTGTCGACATTGCCGTGGTAGTATTTATTAGTCGCCGGTCCTACTTATAAACTTTTACCGGACGACGGCAACTTCATAGGGGCACAGATTATTTTCAACTGCACCATACAGTTTGAAGCACCAAGACCTCAACCAAATTGCTTTCTATCCATATATCACAGATAAATAAGCCAGCATTGGTATCGCGGCTGGCAATCTATTGTATGCCAGTACCAGATCCCTACCTATCATAGTGTCCCAGACATATTGCCCCTAAAGCTTTTCCATATACCAGAATTTCTTCAACCATAAACACTACGAGTCCAACCTTAATGTAAAGTTATGGCTAAGATTACCCCATAGTACCCGAGAAAGCCGATCGCGTCACGCTTTCAGCTTACGTCTCCCCTACTCATCAGTGAGCCGAGCCAGCTTGATTAACCGGTTAACTCAGGAACCTCGTGTTCGCAAATCCCCGTGTCATGTTCTAATCAGACCAGTGACTGAAGGGGTTAAAAGGGTTAACCTCTCACAATATGTTTTAAATTAAATAAAAACAAGCACTTTTATTTTAATTTAAATTTAATTTATTTAAACAAAGTTTCGATTTAATTTTTGTTACAATTTTAATTCTCGTTTTGTTAAACAAATGTTATTCGACCGAAAGCAAAACTCAGAGTCCGTGTAATGTTTTTGATTTTATTTTAATTACTATGATTAAATTTATTAAAGCGAATTCAGCTTCCGTTGAACCTGTTTTATTTATTTTGTTTCGCCGAGTGTTGTCGTTCAATTTCAGTTGGTACCGTTTCAGCGTTTTGCCGCTACATGACCACTGAGGCTTCAGAATACTGTTGACAATGCCTCGACTCAGAACTGTCGATAATTTTTGCATCTCTGCAATTGATATATACCTCTTTACAATACATCTGCAACCCAGTTTCGTCGATGACTGCGCACTGCGTATTTCTAAGCGTAAAATTTTTGTTGCAATATGGTTGCAGTTAATATGAGATGAGAATTTGGTTAGCTTTTGAGATTTTTGCAAATCTCCGTACTTACAAATCTTTTATATATGGCAATTTTGAAGAAACTTTAATTCATTTGTACAGCAAGGAAGAAATTAATCAGATTTTGGACGACATTGAATAAAACGGTGATGGATCTATTAACTGGTCTAACTATTTGTTTTACTTCGGTCTGAAAGACCTAAGTATTACATTCATGGGCTCAAGGTGAAATTTTTACACCCACATTTTTTGGCATTTCTCGACGTTTTAGGACCTACTGATTTTAAAAAAGCAACAACAAAAAAATGTATGTCTGTCTGTAGACCGTCCGTCACAACCTACGAAATCTAGAAAACCGCTGGACGGATTTGAAAATTTTTTTTTTTTCTAAAAATAGGTTTACTCAATGAGAAGAGCCGAAAGGACGATGTGTTCGATAACTGTACCAGAAGTATGTCAAAAAAAATCGTCAAGTGTGTCAAAACAAGGAAATTTGCATATTTTTGGCTTAAAAAACGTTCATTTTAAGTGATTACGAGTAGTAACATTGAATTTGGAGAAATTTTGATGGTCGGGATTGGTATGTGAGACCAAAATCTAGATTTTTGTATTATAAGTTTGTCAAAAAAATGTTGTCAAGTGTGTCAAAAGAAAGAATTTTATTTATTTTTTTATCCAATTTTTTGGAAAAAAATTAAATTAAAATTTTGTTTGAAATGAAATTTTATTATTATCATTGAGAATTATAAGTTTGTCAAAAAAAATGTAGTCAAGTGTGTCAAAAGAAAGATTTTTATTTATTTTCTTACCCAATTTTTTGGAAAAATAAAATTAATTTTTTGTACGACATGAAATTTTATTATTATTATTGAGAATTATAAGTTAGTCAAAAAAATAATGTCAAGTGTGTCAAAAAAATGATATCATTTATTTTTTTAGATAATTTTTTGGAAAAAAAATTCAGTTGTTTGTTTACGTTTGAATTTGTTATAGTTTTTAAAATATTTTTGGAATTTTGGAAAATTTGAAATTTTTGATTTTATTATAATTATTATAATTAAGGAAAAAGTTTCAATTTTTGATATTGTTATAATTTTTGCAATATTTTTAGAGTTTTGGAAAAAGTTTGAATTTTTAAGAATTTATGGAATGTTATTAGAATTTAGAAAAAGTTTAAATTTTTGATTTTATTCTAATTTTTGAAATATTTGTAGAATTTTGAAAAAAAATAGAATTTTTGAATTTTATATATACATATTTTTAGAATTTTGAAAAAAGTTTCAAGTTTTGATTTTGTGAGAATTTTTGGAATATTTTTGGAAAAATTTTAAATTTTTGATTTTATTATAATTTTTATAATTTTGGAAAAAGTTACAATTATTGATTTTGTTATAATTTTTGCAATATTTTTAGAATTTTTGAAAAAAGTTTTAATCTGTGATTTTGTAATAATTTTTGAAATATTTTTAGAATTTTGTTTGAAAAACGTTTGAGTTTTTTATTTTACAAAACGCTAAATGGAGAGGTTTTTGAGTAGTTTGCTGATTGTATAATCTTTTCCCTAAATTATGTTAATATGTGATCTGTTATAATTTTCTGTTATAATAGATGTTTTTTTTTGTTTTGTTTTTTAGGGGGGCTGTCTTCGGGTAGTATCTTAATGCTACGTCTGGAGAGGGCCGGAGACAGCTAGACGTTATCGAGATGGGATAAATGCCTTAGCATGGTGACGGAAGATCTCAACTGAAGAGATAACGGCAGCATGCACAGTCCTAGTTAGATGGACTACTATTACTCACCAACCCGCAATTGCCAGCGTGGTGTTTTAATGCTAAAAACCCCCAAACATGAACCGTACAACAAATCGCTACAGGCCTCAGTTCCCAGTCGCTTGTCGATCCCTGACTCCGACAACGGTCAGACCAGACGTCAGGCAGAGGGTGCTAAGAATCCCTGGATTACAATAGGTTGTCATACAGGGCTATACATTGCCGCATACAACGCTAGGACACTGTCATCGAAAGAGAAAATGCTTGAAATGAATATGGCGCTTGAGAAGATAAAATGAGATGTAGTTGGAGTGAGTGAAGTCAGAAGACCTGGTGAAGAATATCTAAAATTACAATCTGGAAGTACATTCTACTACAGAGGAAGTGACAGTCAAGCTTTGATTTATTTTGGGAGACTTCAATGCAAAATTAGGAAAGAGAGAGGAGGAGTCTGAAACTTCGATTGGCAGTTTTATTTATGACCAAAGAAACGAACGTGGTGATACCCTTCTAAACTTCCTACAGCAGCACAACATCTTTGCTTCGAATTCGTTTTTTTCCCGGAAAATGGCAACGAAAATAGACTTGGGCCAATGCTGATGGTGTGACTAAAAACGAAATCGACTATATAATTACGATTACGAACCACAAGTCATGTGTGAAAAACGTCACAGTCTTAAACAGCTTTAAGACTGGTAGTGATCATCGGATGGTACGTGCGAAAGTTGTTTTAAATACAAGGTTTCAAAGATCAAAGTTGGTGAAGAAAACAGAAATCCTTGATGTACAACGATTGAAATAACTGAGTGCTGAATTTGTAGAAAAAGTGAGTGGAGATTTAGACGGAATGGATACGCTAAACTCTACATTAGATGAATTGAACAATAAAATTGTCGATTCGATGAAAAGTTTCATGGAAACACATTGCAAATCAGTTCAAGTGAAAGAATCAAAGGTCCGTGCCGAGACTTTGAGTTTTTTAGCCGACAGAGTACAATTGTTAAAGGATGGAAAGCGTGACACATCAGAATATTTCCAAGACAATTAACAAGCAAATGAAATCTGACCTACGAAATTATAACGTCAAATTGGCCCAAAGCATAATCGAAACAAATGGAAACATGAAAGTTTTAAGATCCCAATTAACGAATGCCAAAAAACAAATCTTCAAGTTACAAGACAAAGCTGGAGCAATCCAGTCAGACAGAACCAAGTCGTTATAAATCGCAAGAGAATTTTACGAAGATTTGTTCACATCAGTTCGACCGAAGCAACCGACCTTCGAACCACAAACTGGACCTGTAATAATGAATGTTGGATCGTAAGAGTTACCAGATATAACTGTAGAAGAAACAGAGGCCGCATTGAATGAACTGAAAAGTAAAAAGTCGCCTGGTGACGATGGTATACCAATTGAAGCCATTAAAGAAGGTGGTGAAAAATTGTTAGAAGCGATAACGGCTCTTTTTAATAAATGTTTGGAGCTGGAAAAAATTCCGAAATCATGGGAAAATGCGTTAATTACATTGTTACACAAAAAAGGCGACATACCCAAGCTCGAAAATTACCGACCCATAAGTCTGCTGTCACATCTTTACAAGCTTTTCATGAAGATAATCACAAAACGCATTACGAAGAAGCTGGATTTTTACCAACCAGTGGAACAAGCGGGATTTCGATCGGGTTTTAGCACAAACGATCATCAGCAGGTGATGAGAAGTCTGATTGAAAAGTGCAATGAGTATAAAGTTGGAATTGCAGAATTCGTAGACTTTGAAAAAGCATTTGAACCAGTGGAACTATGGTCGATTTTGGTTTCTCTGGATGAATGTCGAATTGATTCGAGATATACACGCATGATTAAATATATCTACGAACATGCAACATCATGTGTGAAGCTTCACAAGAATACTGACAAGTTCAAAATTCGTAGAGAAGTCAGACAAGGCGACACCATTTCACCATAGTTTTTTACAACAACTCTGGAATCAGTTTTCAAAAAGTTGGGTTGGAATGGAATGGGAATGAACATAAACGGAAAATTTCTGAATCACCTTCGCTTCGCCGACGATATCGTACTCATAGCCGTTAGTATTGATCAACTACAAACAATGTTACGACATTTAAACGAAGGATCACGTAAAGTTGGTCTGCAGATGAACATGTCAAAAACGAAAGTCATGACGAATATCGATGATGACACAGTGATCAAAATTGGAAATGATGGCATCGAAAGAGACAACAACTATGTGTACCTTGGCCACAAACTGAAATTGGGTCTAGACAATCAAACTGCGGAAGTGAAAAGAAGAATCGGACTTGGCTGGGCAGCACTTGGGAAACTAAGAATGATATTCAAAAGCAAGATGAATAACAGTCTCAAACGAAAAGTGTTCGATTCATGTGTCCTTCCAGTACTTACCTATGGAGCTGAAACTCTCACATTGACCAAAGCATCCGAAAATAAACTCAGAGTGGCGCAAAGAGCGATGGAAAGAAGTATGTTGAGAATTTCGCTCAGAGACAAAATGCCAAACCAACGGATTCGACAACAAACAAGACTCGTTGATGTTTTAGAACGGATAGCGTTGTTGAAATGGAACTGAGCGGGACACATTGCCAGAATGACCGATGAACGTTGGACCAAAACAATAATGTCATGGAGACCACCCATCACAAGACCTATGGGCAGACCACCAGAAAGATGGACCAATGGCATCAAAAGAACGGTAGGGAAAAATTGGTAGCGAAATGGTACGAAATGGAAGGAGATTGGGAAGGCCTACATCCAGCAGTGGATATAAATAGGCTGTAGAAGAAGAAGAAGAAGAAGTATAGATGTTTCGTGTTAGTTTTGTAATACATAAGTATCTAAACAGAGTTAAAAATACATGTACTTTAACAAAAAGTTATGTTTGGTATACATCGCTGCCCAAAACTAAAAACCATGTCTTCATAAAAGTTTTTTGCCGTAAACTATATCAAAATCCTTAACCCACACCGAAGTCTTGATATCTCAGAGCTTGAGATTTCAACCCCTCCATATTTTACTTATTATATTCGACAGTAAAATGTATGTCTTTTTGCACACTACAGACTTCGTACACAAAAAAATTTTGATGAAACTTCAGTAGATGATCTAGTTTGCATCTGTACGATATATCATTGAAAAGCTACCCGTTTGTTTTTTTTAACAAAGTGGTGGGAGGTCTACCAAAAAGCTGTTTGCATTAAACCTAACAATTAAAGGTTTGATGAAAATTGGTTTGTATATAAGTTTTTGCCAAATGTTAAAGTAATTTTTTAAATCATCTTTTGATTTTAAATTCACCACCAAATGTGTGCTTGTTAGGGTTGGGAAAACCGGTTTCTGTAACACAAGAAACCGATTTTCTAAACCGGTTTCTGGTGTTATTGAAACCGCTTTTGCCAACCCTAGTGCTTGTATCACTGTAAAATAGCAACTACTCACCTTATCTACCAGGAACTGTCCCTTTGGATTTCAATTTACTAAATTTTATAACCTAGTTTCACTTGAGGAGTTAATTTAATCGAATGGTTTTTTCAAAGTGTTTTTTTTTAATTTATCAACCATATTGGACATTGGTAGACTATCGGTTAATTGGAAAACCGGTGTGATGATGGTTGTTATTGTTTTTCTTTAAAATACTATGACCTGATGAGGGTTGAACTCTAGTTCTCCGAGTTCGAGTTCAGCGAGCAGGCCGGCCACTTAACACACGCGGAAAAGAATATATTAAATAAAATGATCGTTCATTAAAAAAAATTCGATCAACAAGAACAATAATGAAATTTTATTAGATAATTTTAAATTAATTATATTCAATTTATACGAACAGTCAAATTTAATACAAAAAAATTAACGGTTATTTAAAATTATGCAAATGAAAAACTTAAGTTTCAATAGACAGACTTTTACCCAATCAAACTCAATTTTCAACATCAATACAAAGAATTGTTGTTGTAACTATTTTATTTTCTTATTATGTTATTTTTTCCGCTGCATTATAAATAGAAATTAATTGTCAATAGAAAGTGACAATTAAGAAATGTATGCAATTTGAGAAGAAAAAGTTAAAATTAACGTTGGGTGTGTCTTATCTTATAGAATAGATGGTCGATGATATGATATAGATAGAGTCATCGACATTTACCTAGTTGACATATATGAACCCTTATAATAATCAATGTTGAAAATGGAATCACATTTGCAATTTTTTTTAATAAAACCCCAAACAACAAATATTTTTCAATTAACTTAAATTATTCTTTTCTAAACATCCCAGTTTTTTCATTTACTTATCAATTAAAGTAATGTTTTTTTAACAACATTTAAAATGAAAACAAACAAAAACACAATTTATGCTAAAATATGCTTTTTCTGAAAAGTTAAATTTTATTCGGTTTTAAAAGTGAAAATATTTTTATGATCATCATAAAAACAAATACATTTTGAATGGATTTGTTACTACTTACTGAGAGAAAGAAATAATTAAGACTTTAATTGATGCTGTTAAATGATAAAATAAAATTAATAAAAACCACAACGGGCGAATATAAAAAGGGAATAAATAAAAAAAATTAAAAACCAAGATGACGAATCGAAATAATATTGAATGAAAATCTATTGTGACACATTTCTCAAATTTTAAAAACATCTTCCCATTGATTCGAAAAAAAAAACAAAAACTTTATATAACCGCAAAAGTAATTGAAGTATATGTGGTATACGTTTAACCACTAACATTTACCACAATATTCTAATTTAATAATATTTTTAATTTTATTAAGTTTGCACAACTGAAAAAATAATAAATTTTTATTGGTAATATGTATAATCTACTTAATTTTCTTGTTAATAAATAATGATACAAAGTATTTTTAATAATGTTCTAGTTAATGGATCGGTTGTGACTGACGTTCTCTCTACACCTAAACCAACCTCTAATTCTCGACTCTGTGTTCTGGTTGTGTCTTTGGCTTGTCAGGAAACGGTGAACAGGAAAATGCTAGCCCTTGGTTTTCTAAGCTATAAATAAACCGCTTATGTCTTTTGGTCATCCGTCGACTTCACCCAAACAACCTCTCAAAACCCCCTTTGTTTGTTAGATTTATGTTGTTTTAATATTATGTATTTTTGGTTTAATTCAGGTTTTTTTTTGTTCCGTGGGTTGGATGGCACAATGCGTAAGTCCATGGGTCACAGACATCTTTGGTTCGGCATTCATTTTCTATTGAAAGTACCGTCCCTCAAATTTCATTACCGTTTTATTTTCGTTACCACTGACATACCCCCATTTTCGAAAGAATATGTAACGAAGCTAACATTCAATCTTCGTTATTGTATAAGGCTATTAATCCATCTTTGTAACTGGGACTCGCCCTGCTTTCCCACACGCATTAAATTTACATTAACAAAAACTTCTGTAGTTATTGTTCTTTTTTTAAAAACTTAATTTCTTATTCGTAATCGTCTATCGCAATAATTTAAAAAGAAATTTTAAAAGTGAGTGCATTATTTACCGACCCGATCCATTTAGAATACCAATAATACCACGGTACAAAAGGGGCAGTTTAACCATTGCTATTGTTTTATTTCGGCCGAGGAATATGACGGGTTAAGGCGGATACCAGGAGTGGGATAAGCGGGAATTATTCACATCATGGGGTGAGTCATAATTTATTTTTATTTTACAGTGTTGTCTGACAACTTGGGATTATTGAAACAATGGTCAAGACAGCAAATATTAGTGATCTCAGCCCGATTCAGCTAAAGGACGAGTTAAGGAAAAGGAATGCTCCAATCCATGGAACGAAGGCAGAACTTGCATTCCGGCTGCGTAAAGTTTTAGAAGAAGCAGGTGAAAACACAGAGGTCATAGAAATAGAGCCGGAGGAAGCTCCGGTTCAGAATGCCCCAGCAATTGATCCGATGATGGTGTTGATGAAAGAAATGATGGCACAGCAACAACGACAACTTGCTGATATGATAGCCAAACAAGGAAACAACCAACAACAATAACATGCTGATATGATGGCCCGACAAGAGAAACTGGCAGCAGAACAAAAAGTAGATCAACAACAACAACTTGCTGATCTGATGGCCCGACAAGAAAAACTGGCAGCGGAACAAAAATTAGATCAACAACCACTACGTGAAGTAATCGAGTCACGTATATCCAGTGCGGAGGTTAAAATCAACAACATGGAAAGGGAGCTGCGGAAAGTTACCGAAGAACATGAAGAGAAATTACGCAATCTTTCGAGTGAATTCCGCCAAGAAATAGCACAAGTGAAGTCAGGTAACATGATCGTTCCATCAACTACTTCACCTCCAACTAGAGTGAAAATACCCGCATTTGATGAATCTACATCGTATCAGATATTTAAGATGCAATTTGAGATAGCAACAACTGGGGTTGATTACCAGCAAAAAGCAAATGCGCTTATATTGGCATTGAAGGGACCTGCTGCTGAAATTTTGCAGACACTATCAGCGACAGAGCGTGATTACAGCAAGCTAATGGAGGCCTTAGAAATAAGATATGGGGAAAGTCATATGCAAGCTCTCCATCGCATGCAGCTCAAAACACGAAAACAGGGGGTCAGCGAAACTTTGCAAGAATTAGAGGCTGACATTGTGAGACAATCTGTCATATCCGAACTATAACGCTGAACACCGAGACGAACTGGCAGCTGATACATTCATCAATGCTCTTCGAGATGTACAAATGAGAAATCAACTTTATCTAAGCGGAAAGAAACTACCTGCGGAAGTCTTGGCATTGGTCCTACAAATGGAAGCTGGAAAAAGAGCGTATGGCTCAGATTTATATATTAGATCTGGGAAGCCACGTACTGGGATATGGAAACACAGAAATAGTGCTACACGCCACCAACGACAATGCTGAGGCCCGTGTTATTAGTGACGGGCCAACTGAGATCCCGGCAAAATCTGAGAAGATCATATGGACTAAGCTACTAGATAAGTGACCAAAATTCACCTGTGATGATTGAGCCAGCTAACAACGACTTTGGGGGAAACATTATGATTGGTCGAACGCTAGTAGCAGCAAAAGAAGGGGTAGTTCCAGTGCAATCATGGAGAAGAAATCGCCAAATGCAGCACCATAAAAGAGATAATCAGTTGTCAAGAAGAGCAGAAGGTCTTCATGCAGAGAAACAATCCCACTTCTGACACCACTGTAACGACTCTGCGTCGGTTATTTTCGATTATTGAGCAAATACGACAGTAAAAAGACGGATCTTTGGTTAACAAAATCTCAAACTTTATTTGTCAACAAATTACAGCAGCTTCCGATTTTAATTACAATAAATTCTCCAATTTACGGTCTCCAATTTACGTACGATAAATTTTACCGCTTTTCCACAATTTAAATCAATGATATTCGGAATCGTAAAATCCGTATTTACTATTCCACTAGGTTCAAATTCTTTCACTATTAGTACCCAGGCTCAAGCACCACCCGATTATTCCTTATACTTACGAATATTTGTAAACACTTTTAATTGTAAAATTAAAACTGACTGATATTTTTGTTCGCTTATTTATATCCAAAAATAAATAAGTAGAAACTTCTGCTAATCCACTGTACTTTCTAGAAAACAATATTACGTAGTACGTACATCAAGAATAGGCCACACCTATTTTCATTAATATTAGCGAACATTGGTATTAGCAAACTCAAATTTAATTTGCATTAATTTATGCAAAATGTATTAGTTAACTCCTTTTTTAATTCATCTTTGCAATAGTTTGAATGTGGAAAACATTTAGGCAGAATGTATTGGTTATTTATGAGTAAATTAAATTAACCCATTCTGGACGAAGTTTATTACAATATGTATGAATGATTATGGGTACTGCGTAGGTGTATGAGTGTGTGACTATGGGTGTGTGGATAGGAATGGCCCTATATGTAGAACTAAATCGGCATTTGGCAATAAAAAAAATGATTGTCAAGTGATTATTTATTTGTTTTTTTTTTGGGAATACATTTATTTGATTTTCAATATAACTAGTTATTAGATAAATTATACAGCGTGTCCTATAACGGTAGTGTGGGTCGTAAGACTGCAACGAATAAATTATTCATGCATAATATAAATCAACCAAACATCAGAAGTTAATACAAAGTATATTGCGGGCTGTAAAAAAACAAAATTAAAAAGAAAATAACATAATTTTAAGTCGATGTTCTAATCAATTTGAATGTCGAATAACTAGAATTCCATTAACGGAAATACTGTTCTAAATTACTGTTACTGAAATACCAATCTGAGGTTTTATGTTTTGGTGATGGCGATACAACTTTTGATTTAACGGTGCTTTCAGAAATTCAAACTACAAAACGTGTTTCTATGTTTCCCGTTGGGTTAAGTGGTTTGTATGTGGTTAGTGTACCCATTGTATGAAATGGAAAAGTGGTCGTGTCCTACTGTTTTATTCTTGCCCAGCCAAACGTAAGTGACCTGCCGATATGGTGGGACTTGCGGTGAATTTAGAATATTTATCATATAGTTCAACCGATACAATGCCATATAGAGCTGGACATGGGGAGGATGGTTTTCTACGTAGCTTACCTTTATCACTGGGAGATGTAGAACCAACAACAGATACTTGCACAGAAATATTAGTGTGGCAGTCACGAACAACTAACAAAACAATAGGTTAGATCTCCAGGGATAAGCTTTGATAAGGGATCGATGGATTGTGATGTCACCAGCTTACCAGCATTAATGCTTAAATTGGAAACAATGGATGTAAGTCGATTGAATATACCAGAATAGGGAACCACAAGAACAGCAAGTAATGGACCAACCAAAGAGTTGACTTTATGGCATAATGGATAGAACAAATTGATGAACCTGGATGATGGTGCATGTTTATATATGCGCGAGTGTATGGGGGGCATGAATGAGAGCGTGAGGTGTGGGTGTGTTTATGTATGCGTGAGTGTATGGGGGGGTATGGATGATGGTGTGTATGAAGGTACGTGTCTTTGTGTGTGTGTGTGTGTGTGTGTGTGTGTGTGTGTGTGTGTGTGTGTGTGTGTGTGTGTGTGTGTGGGTGTGCATGTGAGAATGTATACAGTACGGGAGCGTGTGAATGTGTGAAAATCATGGAGTTGGACGCGGTGATCGCGGTTTCTTTCGCATATGAGGGTCGCCAGAGTCTCATCATTTCACTTAGTTCTTTTTTTCTTAGTCCGATGGTTCAACGATACGCGTACAAATTCTGATATTTGTGATGGAATAGCAGGTAATCATTTCTCGTCCCCACAAATTGCAGCTAGTTTGGGGCAATAAAACAATCTCGCTAGGTACGCAGCCTGCTGTGCCACTTGGGTGATCTATACCGAAGAAGCCCTTCGTTACAAATATAGTTTTCAACTTATCTTCGAAAATGTGAAATTGTTTGCTGTCAATCCCCTTATCTTCGAACATTACAAAAGGCAAGTGGGGTGTCATACGTATAGTCTCTGGACCCACGTCGATTTCATATGATGATTACCACATATTTTATACTTCGTGAGGCACCTGTTCTTGACGAGCCCGAAAACTGTTGTTCTGCGATTTTACTCAAATCGACCGCTTTTCCGTTCGGCAAGCTCCGAAAAATGCCGATTGCCAGCGATCTTATAAATTTGCTAACACATTCTTTTTTAACTGTGGGGGTTGGAAATTTGTTTTAGAACACGAGGGTAAGTTTGTCCGACCAAAATGTGTCTGCTATTGTCGAGTCCGACAACTGACATTTTGGATGTTTGGGTTGTCGGACTAGACAATAGCAGACAAATTTTTGTCGGACAAGGTTACCTCGTGTTCTAAATCAAATTTCCAATCCCCATAGCTAAAAAAAAATTTTACAAGATCCCGGGCAATCGGCATTTTTCGGAGCTTGCCGAACGAAAAGGGGTTGATTTGAGGAAAATCGCAGAAGAAAAGTTTTCGGGCTCGTCAAGGACAGGCGCCTCACGAAGTATAAAATATGTGGTAATCATCACATGAAATCGGTGTGGGTCCAGGGACAAGAAGGCGATTTTTTTTTGTAGTGCAAAACCTTTTTTGTAATTTTCCAGAGTTTTCGACTTTTTTTCAAAAATGTGAAAAAATTCACGACTGCAGGTAATGTTGTAAAGATTAAACGAAAACTATAGCGACGACTCATCATTTTTAATGTTCTGATTTGATTCTACGAACGAATAAATATTTTAGGATTTCATTTTAGATGGGTGAAAGTGCAGGTTATATCTTGCTCACACTTACATATATAATGTAATTTAAAACAACTGGGACTTGAGATATCATCTTAAACGATGCGAACAAATTTTTTTAAAATGATTTAACAGTTTACCAATCGAGACGATGCCTAGGTTCAAAACATGATTTTTGACGAGTAGAGGAATACTTTTTCTACTGCCTCTTTAATTATTAATAATAATAATTGTTATTAATTGGAACGTAGGAAGTATGAACAAGAAAAGTTACCAGCTAGAAGAAGTAATGACCAGAAGAAAGATTGATATACTGTGTGTACAAAAGACTAAATGGAAAAATCTGGGCAACAAATCTAGATTCCTAGACACCAGAACAAAAAGATTTAAGATACAATATCATGGCTTAGAAAATCATCGTAATGGGGTTGGTATGATAATGTCGAAAGAACTACAGGAATCCATTTTGAACATTAACAAAGTGAGCGACCGTATTATGAATGCCAAGTTGGTACTTAACAAAAGTAGATGGAACATCATAAGCGCTTATGCACCACAGACAGGTTGCTCTGATATTGAAAAATATATTTTCATGGGATATTTAGGAGGGATATGGAAAACTTTTTAAAAGCTATACCACCAAACGAGATGGTTTTCATGGGCTCTGATCTTAATGTGCATGTAGGGCTGCAAACAGTAGATATAGGAGATGGCACGGAGGATATGCACATGGGACACGATATGAACAAGTAGATGCTATATTACTCTTAGGAAATTTCTACGATTTAGCCATACATACTTAACACGTGTTTTACGAAACAACAACGTCATCTAGTCACCTACAGTAGTGGTGGCAAAAAAACAGATTGATTATCATCTTTGTTCCAGAGCCATGAAAAGATATGTTAAGGATTGTAAAGTTATTATTGGTGAGGACGTCGTGGAACAGCATCGTTTATTGTTGACAAAACTTCATGTTGATAACAAAGGAAACGAGAAAGATACTTCAGATACCTCAGTACTAACACCAAAGATCAAGTGGCATAAATTGAACACTCCTGATAGATTACAATTAGTGAAAGAAATGCAGCAAAAGTTAATGGACATCGTGGAAACGGAGGCTGAACTGGACGTGGACAAGACGTGGCAGGCATTTCAGGATGGATGCGTATTCACAGCAAAGGAGATGTTGGGTGTTTCAAAAGAACGACTTTCAGGCTGTTTCAAAAGAATTCAGGGTGTTTCAAAAGGACGGCGATCAGAAAAGAAGCATGGTTTTGGAAGAGCCAAGAAGTGAAGTATGCCGTAAAGCACAAGAAAGTGGCATACCAGGCATGGTCGAAGTGCAGTAATGAAGATGAAGTTGAAAAACGAAGGCTAAGACAGCTAAAGTTCGAAGCAAAGAAGAATGCGGCCAAAATCGTAGCAGTTTCAAAAGCATTTGAGTGTCAAAAATTGTATGAAGATCTAGTCACCTGATCGATGTAACATGATTTATAAGATAGCGGCAAAAAGGCAAAATCAATCATCTCGACCAATCAACCTTGTGGGCCAGTGGAAAAGGAAGTCGATGATTTTTTCGAGAGAGGTTGAAGAAGCTGTGAAACACATGAAACGAGGACGTGCAGCAGGACCGGATGAAATGCCGTCGGAAATGTGGAATGTTTCTGGTGCGATTACGATCACATTCCTTTGTATTTTATTCAACAAAATCAAGAATGGGGACCCAATGCCAAAGGCTTTTCGGGACAGTTTTCTGTTACCTATTTATAAAGAAAAGCTAGACACGAGAAAGTGTGGAAACCACAGAGGAGTGAAGCTGCTTGCTATCGCACACCAAGAAGATATACGAACGCGTCGTTTCAACAGAATATTACCGACTGTTACACCTAAAATACATCTCAACCAATGTGGCTTCATGCCTGGTAAATCAACAGCAGATGTTATCCAAGCAATGCGGATACTCATTGAAAAATTCAGAGACGCAGCCAAGGACCTCAACATGATATTTTTTGATTTAAAAAAGGCTTTTGATCGCGTTCCTCGTGATTTGATCTGGACAGCTTTGAGAAGTCACGGGGTTCCAGAAATTTATGTAAAATTGTTACAGAAATCTATGCCAAACAAACTCAAAGGAAGTCTGCACTCAACCTTTGTGAGACCATCACTAACATATGGCGCAAAGTGTTGGACAATATATGGCAAGTATGAACAAGATCTTAATACTGCGGAGATGAAGATGATGAGGCTATCGATGGGAGTCACAAAGTTTGACCATATAAATTATTAAGAGCGAGCGCATAAGAAGATCTATGCATGTTGAAGATTCTGTCGCATAGAAACTGAAAAGCAGCCAAACAGATGCTAGATCTTGAGGTAGCTGCAGTGAGAAAACGGGGAAGACCAAAGAACAGCTGTGTCGGACAGATAAAAGAAACTATGGTCTATAAACATCAGAAAGAGAGGAGAGTCAATTCAAGGATACTACGTTCTACATTAAACGTCAACCACGGAGGTCACTGACCTGAAACCAGGAACATTTTATTTGATTGTAGCGTTAAGTGAAATGAAGGAAATGAAGAAGAATAATTGTTATTAATAATTATTTTCAATTATACTTACATAAACGTGTCAAACGTCTTCAACTATATTTACAATTAACACTATAAAACTTCTATACGTTTACAAATTAAAATCTTACATAAATATTTGTAATAGAAACTTGCTACTTTCTAATAGATTAATTCTAAATAAGAAGTAAAATACTAGGTCATTCAATAAGTCCGTAGGATGACACATAGATGGCGTTACTAGAATTTTTTCCATATGATTTTTATTTAGTACTAACCTTCAAACGATACGTGTATAAATTTGACAGAAATCTGACTATTTATTCGTGAGTTATAGCATTTTGTGTGAAGCAACTTTTGTTTTTGAAAAAAAAATGGAAAAAAGTGAATTTCGAATTTTAATAAAGCATTGCTTTTTGATGAAAAAAAATACAGTGGAAACCAAACAATGGCTTGATAAACATTATCCAAACTCTGCTCCATCGAGACAAATGGTAGAGAAGTGGATGGCTGAATTTAAATGTGGTCGTACCAGCACAAAAGATGCAGAGCGCAGTGGATGCCCAAATGAGGCTGTTATTCCAGAAAACATAAAAAAAATCCACAAATTGGTTATGAACGATCGCAAATTGAAGGTGCACGAAATAGCTGACATTGTAAAGGTAGCAGATGGTAGTGTTTTTACCATTTTACATGAACATTTGGGTATGCGAAAGCTCCGTGCAAATTGGGTGCCGCGTGAGCTCACAGTCGACCAAAAACAACAACGAATCGATGCTTCGGATCGTTCCTTCGATGCATCGCAATAAAAGGGAATTCTATCGTAGATATGTGACAATGGATGAGACATGGCTTCACAATTACACACCAGAATCCAAAAGACAGTCAGCTGAGTGGACAGCAGTCGACGAACCGAATCCAAAGCGAGCAAAGACGCAACAGTCGGCCGGTAAGGTGATGGCGTCTGTATTTTGGGATACGAACGGAATAATATTCATCGACTATCTCCAAAAAGGAACCACCATCAACAACGAGTATTACTGTGAACTTTTGGATCGATTGAAGGCTGAAATCGCAAAGAAACGGCCACATTTGCAAAAGAAAAAAGTGTTGTTTCACCAAGATAATGCACCGTGTCACAGATCGATGAAAACGATGGCAAAATTGAATGAATTGGGCTTTGAATTGCTTACCCACCCACCATATTCTCCAGATTTAGCCCCCAGCGACTTTTTCCTGTTTTCAGATCTCAAGAGAATGCTTGCTGGAAAGAAATTTAAGTCCAATGATGAAGTAATCGCTGAAACTGAGGCCTATTTTGACGAGAAAGAGAAATCGTACTATAAAAGTTGTATAGAAAAGTTGGAAAATCGCTATACTCGTTGTATCGCCCTCGAAGGCAACTATGTTGAATAAAAAAATCGAGTTTTGTCAAAATGTTGTTTTTTTCTTACTTATCCTACGGACTTATTGAACGACCTTATATGTATTGTATTGCAAACAAAATTTTATTTTACATAATTAGGTTATTTTACATAAAGGTTAAAAAAATAACAATATTTATAATATATAGAAACGGTTCTATCAACCATTTCCATTATACGTAAGTAGTCCTATTTTTACTACTTTTTTGCATATCTTTAAAGTTTAGTTAGATCTTTAGAAATATGTCCTCAAAAGGATTTCTCAAAATTATAATTATTTTCGGAGTTACAGCGGTTTTTATGACGCGGAAACTATAGACTCAACTCTAGAAGCTCAAAGCTCCTAACTAAATAATATACTATTTTCGAGATGGATAGTAAAATTCTTTTTCTATTTGTTTTGTCTTACTCTACAAAATGCCTAAAATTCAAGCCTCTAGAGCCCAGAATGCCCCGTTAAGGCGAACAACATAGAAAAGAAATTTAAAATAAACTTTAATTCAATAATTTGAACCTGTTCTGTAGATGGGTTCTAAATGGGTATTATACAGTATACACAAAATAGTATTGTTGAACCAAACCTGAGCAAAACGAAGTGACTGCAGGTACTGTTGAAAATACAACCAATGGAATATGCAGCAAAAAAATAAAATTTAACAACGATTTTGGGTATGCCGAAATCAGTTAAAATTATTCAATATACTTAGGGCGAAAAGCTTCGTAATCTGTAAATACGAAGAAAGTGTTTATGTATAATATTAAAACCAAAATCTGCTCTCGTCCAACACTGGATGAATGAACTAATTTTCGAAGACGTTTAAAAGACGTTTTATAAATGTTTATGCTCACAAGCCTGGCTGAGGTAGAAATGTAGGTTAAGCTAGATATAACGGACGTCTTAAGCCCGACTAGCATTTTGTTCAGGCATGCAGTATTATTATTCAAAATGGCGCTACAAGTTCACGATTTTGGGCTAAAAATTGAATCAGGCTTATATATAGGGGGTTTTGATACTGATATAAATATCGTCGACTTAGGGTGTAAACGCCTATTCCGGCATTTCCCTGTGAATAGGGAATTGAGAAAAAAGTGCAATAAATGAAATAAAGAAATATTTTATCCATGACTACTAAAGAATATATGCCTTCCATGTGTATGTCTTCCATTGTAATTTTATTCATTCTCTCACTTGTGTGTAAAATGTGACGCAATCATTACATTCTACAACAGTTTTATAGTTTATTAAATATTCCCCTAACAAATTAAAAACTTCATTTATTTGTATAGTAATATATGGTTAAAACGAGAACAATACATATATAAAATATAATATAAAAAATTTAAGATTTTCCGTCACCGCTGCTGTTCAGATTGGGTTGGATGAATGATTATTTCAGTCTTCAACTTATTGTACCAATAAGTTGTTGGAGGGTTAAGTAATATGTTGCGTATGATGATACCCGAGGCTTGAGAACTGCTAAAAGAGCAGCATATTTCTGACAATCGTTAGTCACGTCTCTTGTCGCGAAACTATTTTCAATTTGAAGAAACCATAAGCCCGGGCATCGGGCTTAAATCACTGATTTAAATCGAATGATTTAAATCAATGCAACCCTGATTACTCAAACCACATATCTGACCTGTAATAAAAAACGATTTTCCACAAAAATAAGGGCGATGATACATGTAAAAGAAATATCTTTCAGACATAAAAAATTTCGCATTTAATTGGTTGAGGGGCGGTAACATTTTTTAAATTTCAAAAAAATATTTTTGACTGAAAGACAGAAAAAATATCTGTAAGATATAAAAACATAACCTAAAAAGATATTTTTTGCTTGACAGTTAAAACTGATTAACTGAAAAACTGATTTTAAAATTAAGTTTTACCAATAATCAATTACAATTAACTTAATTTGATTATTTAATTACAATTAAAATAATTTGTTTACTTATTCATATAGATTTAGGCATTTTCACATTGGACCAAATTTTTATTTTTTTGTTGCGATTATCTAAATCTACATGAATAAGTAAACAAATTATTTTAATTGTAGCTTATACTCGACGACCGTAAAAACAAATCCAAAACTGCCAAAACAGATTCTAAAATCTCGATATAGCCATCGCACCACCAATGCTAATCACTAAAACACGTACGTGGTGCCCTCAGCAGTTACCCAGAAAATCGATAACAGATCTAAGACTAACGGAAACTCATTATTCGCCCACCACAGGTGAACCAATTAGACGCGCTTCTACCCAGATTGACAATATCCCAACCGAGGGCAGAAAAATGATTATTGCGTAATAAGTATGTCAGCTCTATTTATAATCGATTAATCCGCATGTTGTATCTTTACAGGCAAGCACCAAAGAGCCGGTTAAAATTCTTAATTTAATGGCCAGCCATGTTACAACAACAATAGATAGCATTAATCAAATCGGGGCATTAATCAGAAATCACAAGTTTCTGAAGCAAAATCGTCCTATCACAGCACGTAGCACCATATGTGTTTTAACGCAATTAAAATTTAAAAAAGGGTTAGAAATTACTAGTAAGTGTTAGGAGGTGTGACCAAAGATCTTCAGTAAGAAACTTTGCCAAGAATAAATTCCTTTTTTTCTGTCGCATTTTAAAGGGTAGAGGTCTCCACCGCTCCATTAAAGGGCACATGTCTCCTCCCTAATATACATCAAAACCCACCAACCAAATCTAACAAGTTCGCTAAAACAAACATGCCGACACCGAACATAAATAAATAAAACATTTTTTTGTTCACCACAAAACACCCTTTTGCAAAAAAAACTCAACTGGGACGTCCACGTTTCATAAATTGATTAGTTTTAATAAACGTCACCCACATAAAAAATAACTAAATTCCAAGATATTTATAAAAACATTTAATTGATAAAGTCGCAAAAATGCAAATCAAAATTGCATGGCGATTATGCATATATTATGAACTTGAATAACAACTACAAGAAACTCATTTTGAACAACAGTAAACACAAATCGTAAAATTGTAAAATGAAACAACAAATATTTGATCATCGAAGAAGTGGAATCCGTAATACATACTTCAGTTACTTAAGTCTGTCACTTCAAACAAAAAATCGTAATCTACAAAATCTACGAGTATCTATGTACATACATAATTGTCACTCGATCATTTTTCTTACCTTTGCGAAATTTCTGTATGTGTTAATTTTTCCACACGCCGATTTACGAGACTGAAAAAAATGAGTACACATGAACTACATAGATTCGATAGTAGTAAGAAAATTAAAATGAAAAAAAAATTATTTATTTAAAT
The DNA here is from genome assembly GCA_963693315.1 of Diogma glabrata. Lineage (NCBI taxonomy): Eukaryota > Metazoa > Arthropoda > Insecta > Diptera > Cylindrotomidae > Diogma > Diogma glabrata. Next base: position 452,971,858 of record OY856186.1, on the reverse strand, counting down.
TTACACTGTTATTACTCTTATATACCAGAAATTAATGTACTCACAGATGATTTTCCGACATTTTGTGGAGAAGTTTTTCTTCCTTTTTTAATTAATCAATTTTTTTATTCCGTTTATTTACTATCAAATAACTATAGATTTGTAAAACTAGGTAGTCAAACCACAAATTTTTTGTTTCTTATTATTTTTTATATCTTAAAATTAACTACAAAACTGCACAATTATTTTCTATATAATATATTTTCCTTTTCTCTTATCACTTAAACCGAAAAAAAAAATTAAGAATAAATTATGGGAAAATTCACCTAGACGAAAAAGAAAGAAAGAGAACAAGAATATGATGAAGAGCAAAAATTACGATTTCACGAATATCGCGACGTCATCGAAATTTGACGGCACTATGCATTTTTATTTTGTTGACATTTATTTTTACAATTGATTTTCTTTTTTAATTTTATAAAATATTTCTTTTTTATTTTTAACTTATTTTCTTTCTTTAATTCACTTTAATTATTCAAGTTTATTATTTATTCAGTTATACAAATAAATAAGAATTTTATATTCTTGTGACGTCATCGATTTTTTTATTAATAATAACACAAATTTTTCACATTTTTATTATAATGAAATTTATTGTATTTCACATGTTTTCACTTAAAATTATATATGAATAATGTTTAGAAAATGTTTATGATAATTTTTTTTACTTTTGAGAGTATTTTAAGTTTTATATTATTCATTAAACTTTGAATACAACTTTTTTTTATTCTTGATACTGTCGCGTCAATTTTTTGTTTTTCTTTTGACAACTCCCAATATTACAGATTTGTTGTACTGAATTCTGGGTAATAAAATGATTTCTTTTATTTTAAAGTAATAGATTAGGGATGTCTGATGGAGATTATTGGAAAATGTAGTGTTTGACAATAGATGGTGTGATTAATACGGGGTTTTAAATATTTCAACAAATGAAACTGTTTTATCGATTTTTATGTTTGAGGTGAATATTTTTATTTATACCATTAAAACGTAAGAATGGGTTTGAGGCTTATCGATAAAAAGTGATTTGGCAAAGCGATCTTATCTTACAGAAAAATACTTGAAGAACAATATTTTAAGAGGAGTGTAACATAAAAATTTCAAAAAATTTATAGATTATACGGTCAATAAAACAGCCTTACATTCCTTAGAAATACACTTTAATTTGAAAAAAAAAAAGTACATTTAGCAGTTTTCTAAAAATAAATGGTCTAAAATAAAATGCGCGTGAAATAAATTTTCGTTGGTGGTTGGTGGTATTGATGCACCGAGTACCCGGCAATTACCCGGTACCCGCCTCAATTTTTAAATACCGAGTAACAAAAAATTAAAAACAATCAATATTTATAAATTCAATAAAAAACATTTTATTAAAATAAAATAATAATGAGAAACATCATAAATAAAATTAAGCGTTATTCCTTTTAATAAACTCAATATATAGCTTTAAAGCTGTACTTCTATGATTTATGGCTCCGTGGTGAATTATTCATTGATGATAATAAATGAGATGTCTATAAATTCCAATCGTATCCGGATCCTGATGAAGACATGTTTAATACCAATATAATTTGTGTTGATTCCCAACGGTTTGTTGAATCAAAAATTTTTTTTGTTAAATAAGCTGAGAGTTTCGTAATCTACTGTATTTGAGGTTTAAATTTTATTTTACATTCAAAATTATGTACTTTACATTTAAGTTATAAGTTTTAAGATTAAAAACAACACAAAACACATTTAGGGAACTCTTTTACAAACCACTAGAATGAATAATCATGTGTTAACAGAGGGATGATTTTTTCAGTACAATGGACATTCATAAAGTACGTTCGCACAATTGAGATAAATTCAGTACAATACATCGCTTTTACTAAAGTCCTTAAAATTCCTAAAAATATATATAAACAAATTAGACAATCATCATGATGCAACTCAAAAATGTGATATTTCTTTATCTTAAAGCTCAATTTTTAATGAGAGTTTGTGAGAAAATTATCGTTTTTCATTTGTGATCATCATTAAACATCATTTGTATCATTTTTGATTGTTTTTAAATTTAAAATGAATTTTGTTTAGATGAACACAATTTAAAAAATATGAAGGGGCTGAAATCTCACAGCTCTGAGATATCAAAACTTCGGTCTGGGTTAAGGATTTTGATATAGTTTTCGGCAAAAACTTTTATGAGGACATGGTTTTTAGTTTTGGTCAGCGATGTATATCAAGCATAACTCTTTGTTAAAGTACAAGTTTTTTTTATCTCTGTTTAGAAATTTATTACAAAACTAACACGAAACATCAATACGTTGCCGGAAAATTATAACAGATCATAAATTAACATAATCTAGTGAAAAGATGATACACTCGGCAAACTACTCAAAAACCTTTAGCGTTTCGAGAAAAAATTACAAAATCACAAATTCATATTTTTTTCAAAATTCCAAAAATATTGTTAAAAATAAATAAAATCAAACTTTTTTCAAAATTCCAAAAATATTCCAAAAATTAGAATAAAATCAAATATTTAAACTTTTTCTAAATTCCAAAAATATTCCAAAAATTCTTAAAAATTCAAACTTTTTCCAAAATTCTAAAAATATTGTAAAAATTATTACAAAATCAAATATTGAAATTTGAAATCAAATATCGAAATTCCAAAAATTATAATAAAATCATAAATTAAAAATTTTTCAAAATTCTAAAAATATTCAAAAAATTCTTACAAAATCAAAAATTAAAACTTTTTCCAAAATTCTAAAAATATTTCAAAAATTATTACAAAATCAAAGATACCAACTTTTTTATAAAATTCCAAAAATATATCAAAAACTATAACAAATTCAAAAATTTCCATATCCAATTTCATTTTCAATTACATTTACGTCATAAAAACAGCTACATTTTTCTCCAAAAAATTGGGTAAAAAAATAAATGAAATCATTTTTTGACACACCTGACATTATTTTTTGACAAACTTATAATGCCATAATTCTCAATAATAATAATAAAATTTCATTTCAAACAAATAATTCATTTTATTTTTTTGGGTAAAAAAGTAAATAAAAATCTTTCTTTTGACACACTTGACATTATTTTTTTGACAAACTTATAATGCCAAATTCTCTATAATAATAATAAAATTTTATGTCATACAAACTATTAATTTTATTTTTTTCTAAAAAAATTGGGTAAAAAATAAATAAAAAGCTTTCTTTTGACACACTTGACAACATTTTTTTGACAAACTTATAATGCAATAATCTAGTTTTTGATCTCACATACCAATCCCTACCATCAAGATTTCTCCAAATTCAATATTCCTACTCGCAATCACTTAAAATGAACGTTTTTTAAGCCAAAAATATGAAAATTTGCTGTTTTTGACACACTTAATGATATTTTTGACACACTTCCGGTACAGTTATCGAACACAGCGTCCTTTCGGACCTGTCCCTTGGGTATACCTATTTTTAGAAGAAACAAATTTAAAATCCCTCCAGCAGTTTTCCCTGCAGCGTAGGTAATGACGGCCGGAGGGACTGACGGCAGACAGACATACATTTTTTTTTGCTGTTTTAGAATCAGTAGGTCCTAAAACGTCGAGAAATGCCAAAAAAACGGGGGTAAGAATTTCACTTTTGGCTCATGCATAATACTTAATAGTAATACTTAGGTCTTTCAGACCGAAGTAATGGTTTTAAAAAAATTCAGTACAATTGTTTCAAATTCAGTACTATTTACTTGAGGAGTTTAGTACAATTTTGATTTCGCAAATATCATCATTGTAACATATTTTTAGTACTGTCAGAATTATTCCTAGGCGTTAACAACAATATATTAGGCGTGTTTTATTTGCCAAATTACACTAACAATTACATGTATCCAATTCCAAAATGTCAAAACTCACGGGTTGGTTTTGAAAATCTGGAATAGCGGTTTAGTTCGCGTGTTCATCACCAACTGCGCACCGTTTCAATTTTTTACATCTATCTGGAGAATTGAATCTTTATCCGATATTGAATTTAATTATTTATGAATATTATTGAAATTGATTCCACAGAGAAAAATAGTTGGCATCAAGAGATGATACTCCTGAAGCTGAACTTGAAGGTCCGACATCACTTCCTTGTATCGCGCTCCAACTTATCCTCCTCCAGGTTCGTTGGTAGTTCCACTGTCAGATCCACACTCTGTGGAATCGATTTCAATAATATTATCACTCTTTTCACTTGGTTGTCCATTTTTATCGGATAACATTTGATAACTAATTTTTTTCTTCTATTTCCATCGCTTATATACTATCTTTTTTGTACACGACACCAACTCCAACTCATCTATCGCAAACTGATTACTTGTTCAAAAACAAATATAGTTTTTCAATCTTGCGATAACACTGCGACATTATGAGATCATCACATAACTTTAGCATGCCTTCTGGGCATGCGCAATGATCCTACTGGACGTTATGCGCATCATGCGCATGCCCAGAAGGCATGCTACAGTTATGTGATGATCTCATAATGTCGCAATGTTTTATGTCAGTATGTCGCAGTCAGTATGTGGAATTTTGTTCATATTTTTTCTAATTCGGCATTTGGTGTTTTACATTTGTTGATTGTTTTGATGCTAATAAATATGCAAGTCCATTGAGAAATCTCATGGATCAGAATTTTGACATTTACATTTGATTTGTTGACATTTACATTTTATATTTTCTGTACAAATTCTACTAACCTCTAGAAAATAATAAGTGTACAAATCCAATTCTTTGGTTCGTTTTATTTGAAATCTGTTTTTTGACAGTTCAATATGAATTCCGATTGGGCAAATAAAACACAGCTATTATATTATATATTAGCTGCGTTTTTTTCATTTGGGTCAGGGTCAAAGTTTGAAAAAAAACGATGTGGGTCACGCAAAGAAAAAAAATATTATATTTTAAATTGTTGGCAACTCTGAGCTGAGAAGAAAAAAATTGTGAACTTTGATTTTGAATTTAATTAATTTTGAAATTAAAACTCAATATAAAAAAAATTCAAAAAATATTTATCGTATTATATTTATTTATTTAATATTTATCGTATAATATTTATTTAATTCAAAAAATATTTATTTATAAATATATAATATAATTTATATAAATAATAAATTTTTTTGGGTAAAGCCAATAAATAAAACAATAATTATGATTGTTTATCCAACAATTGTTTCGGTTTATTCAAAAAACCATCTTCAAGGATAATATATATTACAAAAAAAAAATAATAATTCTTATACAAAAAAAAACAATCAAGTAATAATGTTACAACAATGACGTTCAAAATCACAAAAAAATAGTTCTTTTAAAAAAAAATTTTGACATTAAAATAAAAACGCTAACTATAATCAGAAATAATAATAGAAAAACAAACAATTATACAATGAAAAAATTGTAACATAAAATAGATATAATACAAGTTATTAGTAGCAAAAAAAATTTTTTTAAATTCCTAATACAAAATCATAGCTGTTGTTTAAAAAAGCGGTATCCGTTTGTATGTTCATACAATTAGGGTGCTGTTTAATACGGATCATTTCAAAAATCCTTCGTTTATTTAAATTTTTCTCTCTATCTAAAATTTTAAAATTTTGCAGAGGTAGATTTAAATTACAACTTTTTTTATGGTTAGATAACGCGCTCATATTATCAATATTTAGTTTTTTTGCGTCGTTGATATGTTGTTTTACACGTTTACCTAGATATTGTGTTGTTTGGCCAATGTATGCTTTTCCACATCCACAATCAGCTTGATAAACTAAATTTGATTGAAGATTTAAAGGTATTTTGTCTTTTAATTTTGAAAAGATGGTGTTATATAAAGTGTTATTTGCTGTTCCTACGACTTCAAAATTGAATTTTTTCAACATTTGTTTTAGTTGTTCAAAAAGACTTTTAACATAAGGTAAAGTCATGTAAATTTTATTGTTGATCTGAACAGATGCCTCACCCAAAATTGTTTTTTCCTTTCCATAAATTTGCTGATTTATTAATTTCCGTATAAAATTTTGTGGATAATTGGTTTTAACAAGAGTTTCAAAAAGTAATTTAAAATTTTTACTATGAAATTGTGAATAATGCGGAACAACGATTTTTATTTTCCATACTTAGCCGAGAAATTACTGAAACTTTTTGCATAATAAAAAATCTTGAAAAATTAATTGAACTTTTAAAAAGTTTTATTATGATAAACCTACCACCTCATCTGTCATCTGAAATCTTTGATCGAGCCGAAAAACAATTTAAAGATATTTTTGAAGAAATAAAAACTAAACATCGTCGGAAAATTGATAATCTCTTAAGACCTATGCAAACAAATTTAGTAAATGAGGTAGAAAACATCGTTGTTGAATTGGAAAGTGAAAGATCAGCTGCAGTTGATAGTCAAGTTACAGGTTTATCAGATGATAAATGGCTAGTCAACCTTTCACAAACAACAATACCAGAAAACGTTGAAAACGTGTTGAAACTTGGTGAAAAATTTGCAATTCCTGTAAATCCAAAAAGAATACCTTTTGACAAGATAGTTTGTAGTGTTGAAAGTATTTTGCTTAATATAGATTATTATTTTGATGATTTAATGAAGTCAGATTTACGTAATCGTTTTATTAACATCTTAACTAATTTTAAACATAAACACAACCACAAGAAATTACTTTCTAATGAAGAACTTAAGCTATTACATAATATAAAAGAAACAAAGAATTTCCTGAACAATAATAATGATCTAATTTTATTAAAAGCTGATAAAGGGAATATCACAGTGGTCATGGAAAAAACTGATTATGATTTAAAAATACAAAATTTATTACAAGACGTTACAACTTATATGAAAATTTCCAAAGTACCAACTTCCAGTATTCAGTTAAATCTTAATAAAATGGTGATGTCTTGGGAAAATGAAGAACGTATAACTCAACAACAAGGTAAATGGTTGAGGTCTTACTATGGTGTCCCTGCTGCTTTATATGGTTTACCCAAAGTCCATAAGGCTGGTACGCCTCTTCGTCCAATCGTGAGTTCTATTGGAACACCTCTTTATAATTTGTCGTCCTTTTTATCAAGTATCTTAAACAAATTTGTGGGAAGAACAAATACGTTTATAAAACATTCGAAAGATTTGAAAGATAAACTAGCAGAATACCAACTGTCAGAGGACTACATCTTAATATCATTAGATGTTGTTTCTTTATTTACCAATATTGATAGTAATCTTGTTATTCAACTTGTGAAAAAGAATTGGACTGAAATTAAAAAGCTTAACAAGCTTAAATTAACAAAATTACAATTTGTAGAAGCGGTTGAGTTAGTTTTAAATAACTGTGAATTCAATTATAACCAACAAGCTTATAGACAAATTTTTGGAAGTCCTATGGGTTCTCCTATTAGCCCTTCTTGTGCCAATTTAGTTATGGAGTATATTGAAGAAACGGTTTTAAAAGATATGGAGATCAAACCACCCTTTTTCTTTAGATATGTTGATGACATTTTTACTGCTTTTCCAAAAAACAAAATTCAAGACTTTGTTAATAAATTTAACAGTTTTAATAATAAGATACAGTTTACTTTGGAAACAGAGATTGATTGCTGTTTACCTTTTTTGGATCTGGTCGTACACCGTTTAAGTAATGGGAAGTTAGTAACAGATTGGTTCCACAAAAAAACATGGTCTGGTCGATATTTAAATTATAATTCATGGCTACCCCAATCTTATAAAAGAAATACAGTTACCTTGATGGTCCAAAAAATTTTAAGCTTATCGGATTCACAATTTCATAGTAAAAATTTTAAATTACTTTTTGAAACTCTTGTTAAAAACAATTATCCACAAAATTTTATACGGAAATTAATAAATCAGCAAATTTATGGAAAGGAAAAAACAATTTTGGGTGAGGCATCTGTTCAGATCAACAATAAAATTTACATGACTTTACCTTATGTTAAAAGTCTTTTTGAACAACTAAAACAAATGTTGAAAAAATTCAATTTTGAAGTCGTAGGAACAGCAAATAACACTTTATATAACACCATCTTTTCAAAATTAAAAGACAAAATACCTTTAAATCTTCAATCAAATTTAGTTTATCAAGCTGATTGTGGATGTGGAAAAGCATACATTGGCCAAACAACACAATATCTAGGTAAACGTGTAAAACAACATATCAACGACGCAAAAAAACTAAATATTGATAATATGAGCGCGTTATCTAACCATAAAAAAAGTTGTAATTTAAATCTACCTCTGCAAAATTTTAAAATTTTAGATAGAGAGAAAAATTTAAATAAACGAAGGATTTTTGAAATGATCCGTATTAAACAGCACCCTAATTGTATGAACATACAAACGGATACCGCTTTTTTAAACAACAGCTATGATTTTGTATTAGGAATTTAAAAAAATTTTTTTTGCTACTAATAACTTGTATTATATCTATTTTATGTTACAATTTTTTCATTGTATAATTGTTTGTTTTTCTATTATTATTTCTGATTATAGTTAGCGTTTCTATTTTAATGTCAAAATTTTTTTTTAGAAGAACTATTTTTTTGTGATTTTAACGTCATTGTTGTAACATTATTACTTGATTGTTTTTTTTTGTATAAGAATTATTATTTTTTTTTGTAATATATATTATCCTTGAAGATGGTTTTTTGAATAAACCGAAACAATTGTTGGATAAACAATCATAATTATTGTTTTATTTATTGGCTTTACCCAAAAAATTTTATTATTTATATAATATATACAAGCCAAATATCAAATCTTATATAATATAATTTATATAATATTAATATAAAAGCGAATAATCAGAAGAATAGCCAAGGAAAGAGCAGAAGTCGTCAATATAAAATGTATAATCAGAAGAATAACCAGGAGAAAAGAAAAAATCGTCAATATTAAAATCGCATAAATTACTAAGAACACCAAAAAAGAACGTCTGAACTATAAAAATTATAATTTAGAAGTGAAATGGAAAACAAATAATCTCTATTTTTACATCATTCATTACTTACATTATACCAAAAAATTGTAACTCGCACACAATCATAAGACAACATTTTTTATACCAATAACAATCATACTCCGAAAAGTGAAAGATCCGTAACAAAAGTTTTATCTCAATTCCGGTCGGTTCGGGAATCGAACCGGCGTCCCTCTGATCAAAGTTTATATGGTTAACCATTTAACCAACTCGACCAGCGACGAGATAAAATTTTGTTTTTGGACGATCGACTTAACATCACAATTATTTGTTCTTCAATCAATGTCAACTTAGATGAGGTATGAAGAACGGTAAAACGTGTTCGTAGAATAAATAAATAAGACAAAAAACTGACATTAAAAATGAATTAAATAATTGTGATGTTAAGTCGATCGTCCAAAAACAAAATTTTATCTTGTCGCTGTCGCTCTCGTCGAGTTGGTTAAATGGTTAACCATATAAACTTTGATCAGAGGGACGCAGGTTCGATTCCGGAACCGACCGGAATTGAGATAAAACTTTTGTTACGGATCTTTCACTTTTCAAAGCAATTTTTCATTCTATCCAATTGAATACATTCATTTCTAGTGTCTTAGAATTCTAAACTACATAATAGTTAGATCCCCATTGCTAAACTCTTAATAAAATCTTGAACAATCATACTATAGCTATAGCAATCATATATTCACAAAAATATAATAACTGCGAAATGTTAAAAAAAAATCTAGTAGGCTTAGAAAAAATTTCAAATTTCGTTTATGTATATGAGACTAGAAACCGCATACTCTTTCATATGGTTGCCAGGCATTATGTATAACGCAAAAAAAATTGCTACATACTTAATAATAGATGTATATGTAAAGTTAAATATTTTATAAAAATACTGTTTATAAAAATACTGTACGCATACATTATATTGAATTTTAATAAATGAGTTTCGTTGTTTATATTTATTGTACTAAGAAAAATTTTTATAATACTTGTACTAAGAAAAAAAAATGCGAAGCCACCTGAGCGTGAGGCCTCCGGCAAATGCCTGGTTTGCCTGTGCTTAAAACCGCCACTGGTGATATCCTTAAAATCGTTAAGGATATCTCGAATTTGGATATCAACCGTTTGACGGTTGTTAGCGAGAGCGTTGGAGAAATGGAGATTTCGGCAATTGTAAACAAGGATGTTAGTGGATCGAAGAGGCGTCGATTTTTAACGTCCAATTTTTAACGACCATGCTTGTTCAAGAAGTCAGCTCCAAGAATAGGAATGGTAACATTGGCGATAACAAAGGTCTGACAGAACATACGTCTGAGACCAATGTTTAGAGACAGCGTTTTGCTACCATAGGAGCTAACGGGAGTAGCGTTAGCAGCATAGAGAGTGAAAGCTGATTTCTTCAAGAGTTTTTCCTCTGTTGTTGCGGGGAGATCTTACACTTACACAGCGCCTGTGTCAACCAACCATTGTCGGCGGGAGTTGATATCAAATATCAAGAGACGTGGTTTAGAGAAGCTTTCATCACACGCCGCCTCATGTGATGAGTTTAAGAGTTTTTTGAAACTTGGGCGATGGAATTTATATTCGGAGTCGCAATTATGTGCGTTATCGCCGAAGGAGTTCATAGCACATACCATCGAACATTTCGGTGCGCGACTTGGACCGAGGTCACGCGGGAGATATATTTGGGCGATTGGGGCTATTATGCTGATTGAAATGTATTGAAAATTGTTGTAGTCGTTTCGATCCTTAGATCTACTCTGACTACGAGTGAAGGGTCGAAAAGACTTGTGCTGCAAGGCATTCAGCAGATGTGCGTTTTAGGTCTACAATTCGTTATATCTAAGAGTCCAGACCTTGTTCTCGCTGGAGGTGGAAGAAGAAGGAGCGGCAGGAATATCTACCGTACTTAGATGAGGGCCAACCATTGTGGCCAAAATTTTGTCGGCTATCTCGGCAGTCTTTGGCAAGTCAAGCTCGACTCCGCGATAGCGGTACGCACAGCCTGTGGGAGTTTATCCTCCCAAATAATTTTTAACTTCTTTTCAGATACTAGACCTTGGGATTCAGCAGTTAAATCCCGGAGAAATTGTGAGGGTTTTTTATTCCCTAAGTCCTTACCGAGAAGCACATTATGCAATCGGTCTGAAGGGCTCCTTGATAGGCCGGCTAGAAGAGCCTCTTTAAGCCTATCATAGGGCTAGCCGTGTCTGGTTGGAGCATTATGTCTCTAACCAGCGAAACAAAAGACAGCGTTATTACACCAAGTACATAACCCTTGATGGGACTTAATATTGCCCAGGCCCTCAAGCATGATAAACCAAAGTTCTGGTCTATCTGACCAAAAGGGAGGGACTTTAGTGGTAAAGGAATTATTTTGGGGGCGGATGCTAGAGAAGGAGTGTCAAGCGAACTTGGAGGTGGTGGTTTTGACTTTTTAGGTGGAGGGAGGAGCAGATGTTTGACGGAGTTGCATTCTGGTGGATGCAGTTTCCATTCGGGAGTCCAACATCTTATCAAGCTGCTCTTGCGTTACCGTGAAGGTATTAGCAACTTGAGCCTGCTTTTGTTCAGTTGGAAGAACGGGTGGGTCAATCGCAGACACCACCGGAAAATTGAAACCGCGTCTGAAGTGGGCAAGGAGGATGGCAACAAGGGAGAAGAGTGTTGTGGCGCACAACATTTCCATGACGTGAGTAGAACTCCCGAGAGTTGGTCCTGGGGAACCAAAACCTGTTTTTATAATTGCCATGAAAGGCTACGACCTTATATAGTAGACTAGGTTAATATTTGACCTAGTTTTAGTTTCCTGTATTGGAATTAGAATGTAGGTTATTGGTTTATTGTGGTTTGTTGTTGTTGTGCGTGTCCCAAGCCGGTTGCTAAAGGCCTTGGAAGGTCGTCAGGTAAACTAGGTTAGTATTTGACCTAGTTCTGGTTATCTGTATTGGTAATTTCTCGATTTAAAGTGTAGGTTAGTGGTTTATTGTTATTGTGGGTTTATTGTTGTTGCTAAAGGCCTAGGAAGCATGTCAGATAGACTAGGTTAGTTCTTTTCCTGAATGTGAGTTCAAATTTAAAATTAAAACAATAAAATAATGGTACAAATGACAGATAAAACAATTTGTCACGTGTTTTTATTCATTTTTTCTTTTTACATTTTTTGCTCTAAAACTAAAATAAAACATGATTTTATGTACATTAATTTTTATTTGATTAACCAACCCTTATTAATTTATAAAAAACTTTTTCTCTATGAGGTTTTTTTAGAACTGCAGAGATAATAGGTTCAATATTTTTTATTCGTCTATGAAATCTATCTCGATCACGTGCATATTCTTCATATTTTCCCTGTCGAGCTACTCTATATGCATAATCCCACACATACATAACGTAAAGATCTAATTTATTGTTAAAGGTAACTTTTTTTGTTTTTAACATTATAGTACTTTTTCCTTCCGAAGATGCATATAAATGTTAAGACAGTTTTTTACAGCACATCTAAAATGATTATTTGAAAGATGTATCGGACACATTGATTTAAAATTTTCAATCTTTAATAACGACGGTATGGCAAGATTTTCTATTTTAAAACTCTCAATATACTTTTCAAGGAAAAATTTTTTTTGTTCGCCTTTTACATAAATTTTTTCAGCTTGTTCTAAATAGTATTTAATAATTGATTTTATATCCACATAGTCAATGCATCCGCCATTCCAATTAAGTCCATTTATTTTATTGCCGCAATATCGATTGCTATATTGTGCTTCTTGACCTAGTTCTTCTTCGTGGTAAGGTGGTTTGAAATGATAAACGATAGGAATCAAACTTCCTTTTTCAAGTAGAGCGAGTTCTTTGACAAAATATTGTTTATCGTTTCCTCTTAGAAATTGGAGATCAACTATGAAAACACGTTTGGCCATTGTGAGACTATATAAGAGACTGTCTGTCCAATTTTCCAAGATTAATTTTATACTCGACCTCTGTTTTGTATACATATAGATTTGTATAGTTAGATAGATACTCTTCGGCAAACCATGTTTTTTCATCCGTTTACTATGATGGTTGCCGGGCCGTCTTGTTGTGGGAAATCGACTTTTATTTTTAATTTAATAAAACAAAAAAACAAATATATTCAACCTCCAATTGAGAAGATTATTTGGTGTAACCCCGATAAAGAAGCCGTCCCGAAAAATATCAAAGGACTTGAACATTATAATACTATTCCAGATTTTTGTGATAATCAAGATCCACTGTTAATTATAGTAGATGATATGATGTTAAATTCTCACGACAAGATTGTGTGCGAATTATTTACTAGAGGTTCGCACCATAGAAATTTATCTGTAATATTTGTAACTCAAAACGTTTTTCACCAGGGAAAATTTTCAAGAGATATTTCATTAAATTGTAAATATTTAGTGCTTTTCAAAAACCCTAGAGATAAATCCCAAATACTGCCTTTAGCTCGTCAAATATACCCAAAACAGGTCAACGAATTTGAGAAAGTATATAATGAAGTAACTACCTTACCATATGGTTACATTTTAATAGACCTTACTCAAGATATTAATGATATATTTAGATTAAGAAGTGACATATTTGGAAAAAATTTTTGTTTTTGTACAAAAGAGCAATTGGAGCAATTTGGTGAGGAATATGAAACGATTACAAACCAACCGTCATATATTGCACCTGTTAAAAAATTCTAAGAGAAAATTTCAAAAAGTTATAATAAAACAATGTGAGCCGAATGTAATTAAAACGATCTGTGAAATTGCGTTAAATATTTTAAAAGGTAACTGTCATTTAAATAAAAGAGCAACCAATCAACTAAAAAAGTATAAAAAGGACTTGAGATCACTCATTTGCCGTAAGAAGTCGCTCACTAGTAAAAGAAAAATTATAATTCAACGTGGTGGATTTTTACCTGCTCTTCTCGGTGCAGTTTTATCAGGGGTGATTGGTCATTTTATAAAATGAATAATACAACATTTAACAAAATGATAATATTAAAACCTGAAATATATGAAAAACTAAAGCAAAATTCAGACGTTGAACTCAACCAGTTGGATAAAAAGATGAAAAACATTTTATTAAACAAAAATTTGTCCGATATTCAGAAGTGGTATTTGTACCGTCAGAACCTATTTAAAATTAGAAACAAAAAAAGATTGTTATCTAAAATTGAAGAGAAAAAAATTAAAATCATGGAACCTAAAAGTACCCAAACACGTTTCCGTACAAAACCCATATTTAGAGCGACAGACACTCAAACAGATGTTGTCGGTAAAAGAAATTTTGAAATGCAGTTTCCTGAAGAAGAAATATATGAGAATGAAGATGATGAAGTATTTGATAAACGCGTCCAGGAAAATATTTTTAAAGAAACAACACAGTCTGACAGTGAACTTGATGAAGACGTTCAAGACAAAATTTTCGCAAAAGCACTATCTGCCACATCAATTGGTGAGCGTTTAAGAAAACGAAAATTAACTCCAAATCAAAATTATCAAACATTTGAAACCGAGTCTGGAGACGTTATAACGGTTCCTCTTGACAGTCCACCAGAAAAGAAAGAAAAGCATATAAATAGCGAGAAATTTACAACACCTACAAAACGAATTTTACGACCAGCTAAAGCGGGTGACAGTCAAACAAAAATTAATTTTCCAAAACGTAAGAAAACATGGGCGATATACACCTAAAAGATGAATTTTATGTTACTTTACTCAGTGATAACTCAATGAATTACTATCCTGATAATACTTTATTAGCTTTTACAAATAATTTACATAAACCAATCAGCGGTACAAACTGGAAAGTTGGTCTGTCGGAGATTTACTTAAACGATTTTCAACCAAATAAATACGGAAAAAACTGGCACATTGGTACAAAAGTTTTTATAGGAGGTAATTCCGAACACTTGGTTGGAATTGGGACGACGTACATTCCACATAACACGGATGAATATTTGTGTGATTGGAAATCTTTTTTGTTACCAACTCTTATTCAGAATATACACCCATTTGATGGCTACTCAAGAAAAGAGGTTGAGCGTGAACTAATTTGGGGGATATATGATTTTATATCTTTGGATTCCAATTACGTGGCTGCACCTTCATCAACATCATTAGAAAAACAACTACCTGAAACAAATGAATTTATTAAAATATGTATAAATCAACCACCACTTGAGCTAAAATTAAAGGCAGATCATAGCTACTCACTCGAAGAGTTACTGAAATCATGTTTTGATCAGATAACTGTAAAAATTAAAGATTTTAAAAAGCATAAGTCAAGACTCTTAGATTTATTTAAAACATTTCTGCAATATTTACCTATGACACCCGTAATTAAACCAGAAATGCTTTTTGTCTATACCGATATTATTGAACCAAATATGGTGGGTGATAGCACTGTGAGATGTTTAAGAACGATAAACACAAAAAATGCATTTGAAGGAATGGAAAAAGAAATTATAAATATACAATATTTTGCTGTTGAGAAAAGTTTTTTTGATAATATTTCTATTCTAATCTGTGATAAATATAGTAGCAAAATTAATTTTGCAACAAGTAGTATTCCTACAAAAATTGTATTACATTTTAAAAAAGTATATAAATAAAAGGGGGATTCTATTAAACAATTTAGTGTTTTATGAAAAGCATTATGGAAGGAGTATATTACAGATACTATTTGAGTCAAACGGGGAAAGGCATTGAGGATATTGGTCCGTTGGTACATTCGACTGTACCATATCAACGAGGACGTGGCCTAGGTAGTTTTTTTGGGGGACTTTTCAAGTATTTGAAACCAATATTTTCTTCGGGGGCTGATTTACTAAAAAAGCAGGTTGTAAACTCTGGTATAAGTGCTTTATCAGATATTGTATCCGGTGCAAATATTAAGGAAGTTCTGCAAGATCGCGGTAAAGAGATTGTCAAAAGTGTAAGACGCGGGGCAGTTCAAAAACTCAATGAAATGTATGGGTCGGGAAAAAGGAAAAGAAAAGTTATAAATAAGCCGTCGATCAAAAATTTAAATTATTTTACCTCGAAACGACGTAAAGTTATTAGGCGTAAGAAAGAAAAAGATATTTTTGATTAATTATGGTGGAATGTATGAAATCTGAATTGGATATATTTAAAGCACAACCTATTCAATCAAGTATTCTACGATCCGAAGAGGTTTCTTACAACCCTATAGCCTCATTAGATAAACCATCGGTAATAGAATTTGTTTCATTAGGTCATGGAGATACATATAGGGACTTATCTTCTACATATTTAAGATTGAAAATACGGATTTTGAAAAAAGATGGAGGGTTATGGAATAATGATAAAGGGGCAGACGGAAAAGAACTATCACAGCCAAGTGTAGTTAACAATCTTTTACATTCTCTAATAAAACAATGTAATATTCAATTAAACGGGAAAAATATAACACCATCAGACGGAAATTATCACTATAGAGCATATATTGAATCGCTATTAAATTATGGTAATGATGCTGCTACCACACATTTAGAGTGCTCAGGGTGGACATTAGATAAGGCGAACATAGAAAAATCTAATAATTCTGGATCGAAAGACCGTCAAAAATTGTATAATAATAGCAATGTTGTTGAGCTAATGGGTAAACTACATGTAGATATGTTTAACCAGCCTACCTTACTTATAAACAACGTGGATGTTCGAATTACACTAACACTAGAAAAACCAGAATTCTATTTTTTTTCTGACGATACCGATGAATCTCAATTGAAAATTTTAGAAGCAACATTGTTTATGAGACATGTAACTGTTAATCCGAGTGTTCTATTAGCACATAACGCTGTTTTGGAAAAAAAGAATGCTATATATAGTTATAAACGTGTGGAAGTAAAAACCTATACTCTTCCTATGAATACATCATCCATATCGCTCGACAACGTTTTCATTGGTCAATTGCCGACTACAATCATCTTTTGTATGACCGAAAATATTGGTTATTCAGGAAAAAGATCAAAAAACCCGTACAATTTTAAACATTTTGATATTTCTCAATTTTCGTTGAATGTGAATGGGGTACAGATACCTAATACAGCAATTGAAACTAGTTTCTCTGATGAATATAATTGTTATACCAGAGCCTACAACACACTTTTTCAAGGAACAGGGATATTCCATAATGATAAAGGTCATCAGATAACAAAAACAATGTTTAGCAATGGATTTTTTTTACTTGCTTTTGATTTAACCCCCGATGCATCAGGGAATGAAATGTGCCAAGGTCTACTTAATCAAGGAACTGTTAGAATTGAAGCAAAGTTATCAAAACCATTGCCGTCCACATTAACTGCAATTGTTTATGGGGAATTTGATGCAAACATTCAAATCGATAAAAATCGAAATATATTCACAAACCTATAAATAGGATGAAAAAGCGTGAGTCTAAATATTTTACATCATGTCTTCATCCTGTGCACTTGTCGATGTTACATTTTGTTGTAACGACAAAAACAGTTTGTTTGTGAAAGAAATTAGTATAGTAGGATTTAAAGAGCCTTGTAAGAAGTTCGTAAAAGAGTTTACTTACAAGTTTCCAACAAAAGAGCTAACAAATCAAAATATTGAAAATTATTCTTTTGGAACTGTGACTAACGAAAATATAACTAAAGAGTTTAAACAAATATTAGAAAGTTTTGATATAATCATTACCAACAAACTAATTAAAAAAGAGTTTTTAGTAAATTATGTAAAGGAAGCGAGCAAAGTTTATGATCTGAGTCAATTTATTTTATGAACACTTTAGAAATAACTAACATTTTAAAATGTAACCAGCGTACAAACAAAAAATTTAAGGGGGTATTCGCTCTGGATAGAATTCCAAAAGTAAAAGAAAAACCATCTCTTTTAATCGTTAACACGGATAAGGCTAAGGACCCTGGAACACACTGGTTAGCTATTTATATTCCTAAAAAGGGGTGTATAGAATACTTTGATTCTTTTGGGCAGAAACCAACTAAACCTGAAATTTTAAGATATTTGAAGAATCATTGTTTAATTTTTAATGATAAACAGTTGCAAAGTAATTTTACAGATGTATGCGGGCAATATTGTTGTGTTTACGTTTGGTTTAGATGTTTTGGTTTAAGTATGAAAAGTTTTTTGAACCAATTCAGTAAAGTAAATCATATTGAAAATGACAGGTTGATTTTAAAACTATTTCATAAAATATTTGGAAAATACAACTTTTTACAGTCTTGTAACCCGAGAGTTAGAGGAAAGTTAAAAAGAAATGGAAATTCGACATGAAAACACGATGTCTTTATTATTAAACTATACATACTTTCTTAATAAAAACCAGACCTTTAGAATTTCTGTTGGTTTTACGGGGGAATCATTTGAAGCCACAACCATATTCCATCGTAATGGAAAAGAAGTAATTGTTCTGAAATATCGTGATTGGTGTGAATTTTACCATCTATACAAAAAGCTGCTGTGCAGTCGAACAATAAAAAATACCAAATTATGTTTACAAGCAGGAATTCAAGCTATTCGTAGTCAAACTCTTAGTGTCAACAGATAAGAGGCCGATATATTTAACAACCTTGTTGATTTTCTTCAAGCTGTAATGATTCACTATAAAAATTCCGAACAAAATGTAAGAGCGTATGTTGAAAAATACATAAAAACCTGTGAAGAAAAACAAGTGGAAAAGTTGCATGAAGAAATTAACATCCCAAAGCAACGGATCAATGTGCAGTGTAATTTTTCTAGATTATTTTTCGAGATACCTGTAATATTAAACAATAAACTACGCAAAATTGTACGAAAATAAAAACAATTGCCTTTTATTTATTTTATTTTTATTTTTATTTTTATCTATCTATAATGTTACTAAAAAACCATTCGAAATATCCTTCTTGCTCGACTTCGATATTTTGTTCTTCGTTAACCTGCAGATCATCTGTTTGAGAGTCAAACCAGTTTTGACCGTCCTGCCATTCCTCTTCTTCCTCCTCTTCAAGTAATTGCGGTGGTGATGGTGGTGGTGGTATAAATTCTTGAAAAGACGAGGTCACCTCGTTAACCTGCAGATCATCTGTTTGAGAGTCAAACCAGTTTTGACCGTCCTGCCATTCCTCTTCTTCCTCCTCTTCAAGTAATTGCGGTGGTGATGGTGGTGGTGGTATAAATTCTTGAAAAGACGAGGTCACCTCGTCAACATCAACATCATAATCATTCGTGGTTGAACTAATTTGGTTTTCTTGTGTAATTTTATTTAAAAAATAATTTTCATTACTTTCGTTGGTAAACGGAAACAAAGTCGAATCAGCTTCCATATTAAAAGTTGATTTCTGTAGGGAGACTGAGGATTTCTACAAAAATTTAGCTATTATGTACAACTTTTCAGAATCAGTTGCCTCTATATATAGAAAGAGAAACTAAATATTGTGTATATTGTGTATAGGATGTCACGAGCACAAATTGTTTCAGAGCTACACAGGCCACTTAGAAAAAATTTTCGTAGGAGAAAGTTCATTCAAAAGGGTTTGAATGATACTTGGCAAATTGATTTAGTCGAAATGATTCCTTATGCCAAATTTAATAAAGGTTTCAAATATTTATTGACGGTGATTGATACTTTTTCCAAATACGCTTATGCTGAACCTGTCAAACGTAAAACTGCTGAAGATGTTTTACGAGCACTTGAAAATATTATCAAGCAAGCAAAGGATTCCCCAAAAAATATTCATTCAGACCAAGGCAAAGAGTTTTTCAACAGACAGTTTAAACAATATATGTTGAAAAATAAAATTAATCATTATCATACATTCTCGGAGCTTAAGGCATCTATCGTGGAACGTTTTAATCGAACTTTGAAAAGCATGATGTGGAAAAATTTCAGTTTACAGAGGAATTACAAATGGATCTCAATTTTACAATCATTGTTAAAAAACTATAATTCAACACCGCATAGAACAATCAAATTACCCCCAGAAAATGTTTCAAAGAAAAATGAAAAATCAATACTTAGAACTCTATACATGCATCCAAAAATTTTTCAAAAAGCTAAATTTAAGATAGGAGATAATGTAAGAGTCAGTAAAAATAAAGGAAACTTTGAAAAAGGCTATCAACCAAACTGGTCAACAGAAATTTTTAAAGTGGTTAAAGTTAAAAATACATATCCGATTACGTATAACTTAGCCGATTATACCAGCACTCCAATTTCCGGTGGATTTTATGAAACAGAACTAACACCTGTAAAATTTTCTGATACCTATCTTGTCGAGCAGGTTTTAAAAAGAAAGGGGAATAAAGTTTATGTCAAATGGTTAGGATTTGATAAATCGCACAATTCCTGGGTAGATAAAAACAATATAATTTAGAACTTCTGAAAACATTTTGCTAAATTAAGTATTAATAAATTTGTATAAAATAATTCCTCGTTTTTTACTGGAAATAAATAAGTTTTCGTTTACTTGAAATTATTAAAGAAAAACTCACTAAAACTTTTGTTTTACGTCGGGAAAAATATGAAAAAAACCCGACCTTTATTTTATGTTTACATAAGCTACAAAATTGCTTAAAACTAAAAAACTGAATATTTGTTACTCCGACTAAAATTGACTTCTGTTTTACCTTTATGTTGTGTAATAATCGTAGTTTACACAAATTTAGACCTTTTGTATCCAAACGGTACGGAACTATGGTCTTTCAGAAATCGACGTTTTTCTGATTTCGGTTGGTATCTTTTTGTTTCAGTTACTGTATGAACCTCATGATCTTTAGTTCTTTTAATATTTTGTGAAACCACAGCGATATTTTCCCAATCTTGCGGATGAAGAACAGCATGTTTAATCGTTTCAAAATTTATTAGTTTGGATGTTGTATGGTTTAAATTTATGCCTTTAACTTTACAAACAAGCTTTTCTGAGTTATCTTTAGTCGAAAAAACTTTAAACGCGTAATTTTTTGGTCCACCACT
Source organism: Diogma glabrata (assembly GCA_963693315.1). Taxonomy (NCBI): domain Eukaryota; kingdom Metazoa; phylum Arthropoda; class Insecta; order Diptera; family Cylindrotomidae; genus Diogma; species Diogma glabrata. The sequence goes on along the minus strand of OY856186.1, from coordinate 452,950,828 downwards.
AACAAATTCAGATATATAGCTGCCGAGGCCGTAACATTCTAGTTCATCGGTCATATCACCAATACGTTCTCCTAGAGGTGGGTCATATTCTCCTTCTTGACTTATATAAATGATTGAGTCCGTATCGTAATACAAAACTCTGTGACCGATCTTTTCTAGATAGCTGTAAAGATGAAGTCGAGCCTGTGCTGTTGTGTAAGCAGCTATACACACATTGATTGTTGATAGAGAATTTACCGCTTCTTCTTTATACTGCCAGCTCACAATTATAACTTCCTCGTTAATAGGTAGTATTTGACAAACTTCTATTGAAGGATTTGTTAGTAAGTCATTCAAAACAAACGGTTGGTTAACAATAGTTGTTTGTTGTTGGTTTTCTCGCTGACCAAATTTTCCCCAAAAAGAATTTAAAATTAATTTTGCAAAAGACCTTAATCCAGGATTATTATTGATATTTTTAAATTCCAATTGAACTTCTTCTGAACTTAAAAAGGAATCAATATACTTTTGTTTTTCCAATTCTGTTTGATATTTAGACGGAAAACCTGAAGATTCCTGTTTAATTTTTATAAACTTATTCATCATTTCCGTGAAGAGTCCTTGTTCTTTCCTTTCCTTGTTATATTGCGTAATCTCGTATTCCCAGATTTCGTAAATGTGTAAAATTTTGTAGTTTTTTTTGAGAGCCTGTAAGACTTCGTCAATCACCCATGTTCCAGTTAATGCCCTTTCATCGTTAGAATGTAAACAAAATGCACTTTGATTTTTTTGATCTCCGCAGCTTTGGCAGAGTGAGAACATCAATTTGTTATTTTGTTTTTGCGGTAAAACTGGATGAAATAGGTTTTCTGGTGGTAATATTTTACATTTAATCAACCCATTCGTTTTTTGTAAATCAATTCCAGAACACACAGAATTTCCAACATGTACTTTAGGGTGTTTAACAGGAAATTTGCCATATTTACAGACCCCCGGGTACATCGAGCAGACGTCTATGTATTTAATTTTCTCCCCGTTTTTACACTTATAATGAGTGTAGACATTGCCTGTTCTTCCACCATAGAATGCATCCCGAGGGTTTAGTGGTGCAGTAAAAATTATTGGGTGGTTTTTTAAGTAAAACATATTTTTGTTTGTTTTCATTTGTTCGCGAAATGCGCATTCCCACATTTCGATTACTTTATATCCAAGGGATTTTAAGTACTCATTTTTGGCCAGCGTTCTTTCATACCTTTGATTTAAAGTATCGTTAGAATCATTATACAAGGATACATCTCTTTTATGGATTAGGCACTTCGGATGACCATGGTAAAAACAACCTAGAAGGTTAATAAAAATTAATAATGTGTTATAGCGAGTTTTTAATTTTAATTTTGTTTTATTACCTTGAAACTCAAAAACTTCCTTAGTGCTGTCACAAAATGCATCAACTTTGACACCGCCAATCACTTTTTCTCTCCCGCTAGCAGCATATTGAAATTTAATTTTTCGGGTGTCCTGCTCCCATACAAGCCACTGTAGAGCAATTTCGGATTGATTGTCGACTAGTCTGTAACCATGTCGTGGAATTATACCTATCGTGTTCAAACACAGAAAGTTTCGTCTGAACACGAGGTTACAGGCTGAGGCTATTGTTGCTGCTTCTAAAAACGGTTCAATGTTGCATTCTTGTAAAAATATTCTTCTGAAGCTTAAACAAGCTTCAGTCAAAATCTTTACATCGTTGCTACAGTATTCAACTATTTCTTTTCGCATGTTGAATTCGCAATTTTTATTTTCGGTGTACCATTGATGAAACTCATTTCTCTCATCTTCTTTCATTGATTCGGGGGAGAAATATTTCATAGGCGGTAAAGAACCTATATAATTTTCATTTTCCAGTTTATTAAATAAATGCGGAAAAAACCCCTTTTTTAATTTTGTAGATAAGTTAAAGGCTTTTGGCAATTTTGCTAGGGCCATCGGGAAAAAATTAAGTGAATCGATAAATTTGACATTGTTGATCATCATCAAAATAATTTTCGTTCCTCTCATTATTAGTTTGGGTTCCACATTCGTTTTATTTAAAACATAGTTTAAAATAAACTGATGATCAAACGCTTGTCCGTTATGAGCAACGACAATTATTTCTCGGAATTCTGCGCTTAATTTCAAAATGTGATTCATCATTTTTTCGATTATATAATTTTCTTCAAAAATTATTTGTCTAAATTTACACTTTTGACAAAAAACTAGAGATTCATCGTCAATACAGATGTCACATCTTTGCTGTAAAACACACAAATTAGGGATATGCTGTCTTAGTTGTGTATCAATATTTTTTTCCTGTCTTGTCTCTAAATCGTAGAATACATAAATGCAGTTTTCAAAATTTTTCTGTTTTTTATCTTGCTGAATGAAGCAAAGATGATCCGAAGGTACATGTTGATGACAAATTTTACAAAAATATTCATTACAAAAATGCTGTCTTTCTGTTTTGTAAACGTGCAAACAATTTAAACATTTTTTTATTATATCACAAATACTTTTTGAGTTAGATGATGAGGCTCGGTGAAAATCAAAACATTTTTCCCCTCTAAATGTTCTATTACAGATATTACATTTAACATTTATACTATTCTTTGGACATGGTGTTGAATTACAGCAACATGGGCAAGTTTTTAAACATTTGTGTTCATGTTTGTGCCAAAATGGAACGTGACAACTTCCGCAATAATATTCTGTACAAAAAGCAGCAGTGAGTGATCCAATCACATTAAAATGATTTTCATGGTATAACAAATTTAGGTTTTTTACATCTTTTGTGGTATTTCCCTCAAATATCACAATTCGACCCCTAGTGTTATATTGATAGACAACAATTTTGTAATTTGTCAAATAATTTTGAAATTTTTTTAATTCATGTATTCCACACCCCTGATGTGGAATAATTACACCTGCTTTTTGGATTAACTCTTTAGCTTTAATCGCTTGAATTTTTCCGACATCTTTTAAAATATGTCTATAATTGACCTCTTTATCAATTTTTGCAATGCAGACAACTAGGGCACGGGGTAAACATAAGTTATCTTTATTTTTTATTGTTATTATACCACGGCGTTGTTTGCATTCTTCAGCAAAATTGTAAAATTGTTTTTTCCTACCTTTACCATAAGGTAAATTGATATATGTTGCGGTCAAACAAAATTTGTCTGTACTTAACCCTGTAAAGTAAAAGTGAAAAAAGTAAAAAAATGTTCAGCATTTTCATTTAAAAGTACTCACCCTCGGAATTGCTTTGAAAAACCTTTGAAATCACATCCCAAATATGCTGAAACGTCAGTCCACCTGCTGTTTGAAAGTTTATCCATGCAGGGCCACGATGCTCGAAGCTTTCACCACAAAATGTCATTCCAATTTTGTCGCTTGGGCTAACTTCTTTTGTAATATATTTGACAATATCGTGGAGTGCCCCTTTAATCCAAGTAATTGGATCAATATAGCTTGGTACAGGTTTTATCGAAAATTTAATTTCGCGTCTGCGCAAGTTAAACTTCTGCATATTTTTCCCCGTTTCGGAATCGATTAAAAATCGCTCTTCTTCCACTTCTTCCCCAGAAGTTATAAACCTTTTCATTAGAAGTTTTTTTGCCATGTTTTAATGTTGAATCACAAAACTAATACAATATAAATTTTCTAACAGGGTAGGCTTTTATACTTAGTTTGACATCGTTGTTTTTGTAAAACTTCAATACTCTAAATCAGAGGTAAAGCAAATTTCCATCAAGGTAATTTTAAACTTTCAAATAAATTATCATGAAAAAACAAAATTAAGAATAATTTTCAATTTGTTTTGATAGATAAAGAAAAATAAAGAAATAATTCATATTAAATGTTTCAATGTTTCTTTTGTTTATTTTTTCCTTTTTACGTATTGATTAATTTATAAGATAAATTTTATCATTTGAAAAATTAAGTAAACAGTAAATGGAGAAACAACAAACTCAACAATTATCTTTTAATTTATATGAATTTTCAAAATGAATTTTCAATATGTTTTGAAGAATAAGAATAAGAAAATAATATATATAAAGCAATAAATTTCAAGTTTTCTTTTGTTTATTTTTTCTGTCGCGTTTTAGATAAAGAATAATAAAATAATATATATAAAGCAATAAATTTCAAGTTTTCTTTTTTTATTTTTTCTGTCGCGTTTTAGATAAAGAAAAATAAAGAAATAGTTCTTATTAAATGTTTCAATGTTTCTTGTGAATAATTTTCTTTTGTTTATTTTTCCTTTTTTGCGTCTTGATTAATTTATAAGATAAATTTTATCATTTGAAAAATTAAGTGAAACGAATAGAATAAAGTAATAATATATATAAAGCCATAAATTTCAAGTGTTCTTTGATTTATTTTTTCTGTCGCGTTTTAGATAAAGAATAATAAAGAAATAATTCGTATTAAATGTTTCAAACTCTTGTTCCCCCACTAACTTTTAAGCATCGTAAATTGGTATAAATATCAAGCAGTTGTAATCAACAATTGTAGTCTAACATAGTAATTTGCTAAACATGGAAAGTTCAACAGACAGTTTTTTAAACGAATACCTGGTAACTTCCGATTGTCAAGCGGCTCCACCTCTCAAAAGAAAGCGCTTACACCATCAAATACAACAACAACAACAGCAGCAACAACAGCAACAAATACTACAACAACAACAACATCAACTGGCTAGAAAACAAATTTTTCTGGCAAAATGTTCAAGCGCAGCAAAGGAGAAATCAAAACCATTTATGAAGATAGCAGAATTGCAGGAAAACCACGCATACAAATTATGCACAATTCGAAAAATCGACACTAAATTTGGGAAAAAGTGGATTTTCGAAACCGAAGATGTATTATTATTCGCACCAAATAAATTCAATGAATTATTTAACGAGGAAGATTATACAGCATTAGTTATGGAGGAAAATTTCTACCTCATAAAAACCCCTCAAAACAGTTTAACACTCTTGGAAGGTGAAAATAAAAACATTAATTAAATTTTATTTAAGTTTTAATTTTAAGACAAAAAATAAAACAAGCAATAAAATTTTAGTTTTAGAGCAAAAAATGTAAAAAGAAAAATGAATAAAAACACGTGACAAATTGTTTTATCTGTCATTTGTACCATTATTTTATTGTTTTAATTTTAAATTTGAACTCACATTTGAACTAACCTAGTCTATCTGACATGCTTCCTAGGCCTTTAGCAACAACAATAAACCCACAATAACAACAAACAACAATAAACCACTAACCTACACTTTAAATCGAGAAATTACCAATACAGATAACCAGAACTAGGTCAAATACTAACCTAGTTTACCTGACGACCTTCCAAGGCCTTTAGCAACCGGCTTGGGACACGCACAACAACAACAAACCACAATAAACCAATAACCTACATTCTAATTCCAATACAGGAAACTAAAACTAGGTCAAATATTAACCTAGTCTACTATATAAGGTCGTAGCCTTTCATGGCAATTATAAAAACAGGTTTTGGTTCCCCAGGACCAACTCTCGGGAGTTCTACTGACGTGTTCGTTCACGATTACAAGCCCGCAGATCGCGACCAACAAGATTCCCAAAATAATCAAAATTCCCTTATACAACTGCATTATTCGCGAGAAGAAATATTTATACTAACAAACAAAATATAAACTCCTGGTTAAGATAAAAAGAAAAATCACCTGTTCGTTTATCGGGGTCACCAGTTTTGGTAGCAGCGGTGCGTGGTCCAGGCGATGCTCGAACCGAAGTTGATGAGGTATCCGTTGAATTTTGAATTGAAACAATATGTGCTTGCTGCTGTGTTGAAAAGTGATGAAGTGTTGTCTTCTAAGATGAAACAATGCGTTAACGAATTTATGTTACAACCAAACTGAATTATTTTGTATTTCCTTTTACGGCGAATGAATATTTATAATTTCAATAACTCACTGATATCATTTTTAAATCATAATATATATCAATATATATCAATATCAGATCAATATATGAATATATATCAACATCATAATAATATATCTGTTTCTCTGATTAACACACAGAGATAAATATATTGTACCAATTGCTCAAACTCACACAATATTGTGAATTTCGTATTATGTAACACCAAAGAATTAAGAGAATAGAGGAAGTGAAATTGATGTTATAAGTTGAAGTAACATTTGCACATCAATAAATTATTACTAACACACATGCGTTTTAGTAGAGGCGCCGTAAATATTTCTATTATTGCATTGAATTCCAAATTTAAGCGTATTTTTGCCACCAAAATTAATATAACAAAAGAGACGGCATTACATAGAAAAACAACATAAAAAAAATTGACAATCTAAAAGCGAAGCATTCTATTATTGTTTACATTGATTTTAGATTATATTTTTTTTCTCGAAAATATTTAAAAAACTTAAAACTTATTAATCGAAAAGTAAATTATAATATCAATATTAGTTATCGATGATTAAAAATCCCATCCTGTATATGTTTTCGGTAATTTTTACACGTCATTATCACACACTTCATATTTAATGTTTTATTCAAAATTTTCACTTAAGTATATTAATTTTTCTTTAAAATTATTTTTAAATTATAATAAAATTAATAGTATTTTTTATATTTATTATAAATTCGTCAAAATATCACCACGATAAATAATAAAAGCAATTTTATTAAAACCAAATTATAACCAAACCAAACAATGTTTACAATATTTTTTTTTGACAGTTCAAAATGGACAAATACGAGAGGAGAAGAGCGAAAAACTACTTCAAATATTTATTTGTAACACATGCATAGAAAATATTCAATTTTGTACTACTTAGAATAGAATAAAAGAAAAATCTACTTTTCCGCACATATGACCACAAAATATTTGGCACGCCGCCTGCATGTGAGATTTGTAGTTAAATCTATCCTATATATAATATTTTTACAGCACTAAAATATCAAAATAATAATTTAAATAACTTACCATATAGTAAAAACAAGTTAAACACATTGCATCATTTGAATTGCAAGAAAAAACAATTTATTTGGGTTTTCAAAGTTTACAATTTTCACAGTTGGATTACTATGTTTTTTATAAATCCGTAGCTGGATTGTTATAATTATTTTTTCGAGCTAGTATAATTTACAACTATTACAGCGAAGATGGCGCACTTTAATTATTTAAATATTTTAAATTTGTTGATAACTTTGTTAAATAATTGATTAAATTAACAATATATTATATACTATATTTATAAATTTTATGGATTTGTTACAAAAAATAGTGTGTATTACTAGTGCGAACGCGTTTTCCAAACAAGAGTTAGTTTGCAACACGACCGTAATGGAGTGCTGCAATAACTCGTAAAACAATCTACTATTGCGTATATATACTTCTAGTAAGAAACAACGTTTTCATATTAATTTAAAGTTGTTTGCGGTTAAATATGGTATATTGTTATCCGAAGAGTAGTGCGTAATGGCCCGTTTATGCTCTAATAATCTCTTTAACATATGATAAGTTGAAATCCATCGAGTTGGCACATCATAAACCAGCTTCTTGAACCTTGTGTTGAGGAAAAGAAAGATTTCCAGAAAGAATTTACAGAACTCTCGGTTTTTTTTAAAAGAAATCAAAATAAGTGCCCACCGGACCGGGTACCCGGCTGGGTATTATGAAATATGAAATATATTGCAATAATAACATAAATTAAATAAAAACGAATTAAATGTTTAATTTTACATATCGCTTAGTATTTATAATTTTGGTTTTGTTTTATAATAATATATTTATAATAATAAGTTTTTGAACAAAAAACATAACAATAGAAGTGAGGTACGCAATTATATATAATTTTTTTATGATAGTTTATTTAGTTTTTTATTGTTTTTATAAATATATATATATTTCCTCAAATAAATAATTTGTGTTGTTAAATTTGAACTAAATTTGTAATTGATTATTTATCTGATTCATATGTGTGTTTTGGGTGAACTTAATTTTAAATGTATAATTTATTAATTGCGAAAAGTTTTTTCAACATTTATACTAATAAATTAGTTTTTAAAAATTATATTAAAATAATATTTTTTTGTTTATGATTTTTATATACGATTATGTTTCGCTGTCTATATAATTTAAGTTCTACTTATTTATATATATATGATTTGAATCATTAAGTCAATAAAGTTGCATTCTCCATTTTTAAATTGGTTTTAGCCTAGACGTAATCAAAAGTTACTTATTTATTTCATTATTTTTTGTTTATATTTGTGTTAAAATACCTATTGTATATGTAATTTAAAATAAATTAAATAAAGTAGTTTTAACAAAAATGATATTACGAAAGGTCATAGGATGAGTGACGACCAACTCATAAAATAGGTGGAACTGTTTTATATTTGATGATTTTTTATGCTAACTTTAAATTGAGCAAAAAATTATGTGGATGTGTAGTAAACATTCTACCAAAATACAACTTAAGTTGTATCAAATAATGCAGGCAAGTATGTTTGGGATAATATTACACAGAGATTATCTGATTTCCATCAATGACATATTGGCGCAGCTTTTTAAATCACCTTCTCTCTTTTTTTAAGTTTTTTCCCATTGTTATGCACTTCAAGAAATAGTAAAAAAATTTACATCTCATAGTAAATCTAACGTAGATAGAGCAGTTAATCATAAAATACTTACGTAAGATCAACAACACATAATAGAAAAAAAACTAAGATTTTTTTAATAATTAAATTAAAAATATTAAAACAATTTTTTTAATATTTTTATTTTTAGAATTTTATTAATTAATTTTAAGGGACTTGGTTTTTGCTTTATTTTCAATTTATTTTCTTATAAACTAAATTTTACGCTCTAGTTTTTATTCCTTTTTATTAAAATTTTTGAATAAAACAAATTGTTTGTCGGTTTTAATTTTGTTTTTTTTTTAACGACAATTACAACACATACATTCCAAATTATTTTAGTGTTTAGATTACGTTCCAATCTTTTGAAGAAAAACGGATATGTTATGGGAAAAAAAATTTTTTTTTTGGTAGAAAATGACATTTTTTTTGGATGAAAAAAATAATAAATAAAAGTGATAATAATTAATAATTAATAATTAATAATTAATAATTAATAATTAATAATTAATAATTAATAATTAATAATTAATAATTAATAATTAATAATTAATAATTAATAATTAATAATTAATAATTAATAATTAATAATTAATAATTAATAATTAATAATTAATAATTAATAATTAATAATTAATAATTAATAATTAATAATTAATAATTAATAATTAATAATTAATAATTAATAATTAATAATTAATAATTAATAATTAATAATTAATAATTAATAATTAATAATTAATAATTAATAATTAATAATTAATAATTAATAATTAATAATTAATAATTAATAATTAATAATTAATAATTAATAATTAATAATTAATAATTAATAATTAATAATTAATAATTAATAATTAATAATTAATAATTAATAATTAATAATTAATAATTAATAATTAATAATTAATAATTAATAATTAATAATTAATAATTAATAATTAATAATTAATAATTAATAATTAATAATTAATAATTAATAATTAATAATTAATAATTAATAATTAATAATTAATAATTAATAATTAATAATTAATAATTAATAATTAATAATTAATAATTAATAATTAATAATTAATAATTAATAATTAATAATTAATAATTAATAATTAATAATTAATAATTAATAATTAATAATTAATAATTAATAATTAATGATTAATAATTAATAATTAATAATTAATAATTAATAATTAATAATTAATAATTAATAATTAATAATTAATAATTAATAATTAATAATTAATAATTAATAATTAATAATTAATAATTAATAATTAATAATTAATAATTAATAATTAATAATTAATAATTAATAATTAATAATTAATAATTAATAATTAATAATTCGTTTTATTTCTCATGTTAGTTGATAATTTCTTTATTTTCTTTATCACAGAAATTAAATTATCTTAAGATTTAATTAAATTTAATTTATGCTTAAATAACTTTGAGTTTTTCTTTGATTAAAATTCATAAATAAATAATAATGAAACGTAATGTTTTCTTTGTGATTAACAGACGATTTAAAATAAACTTTAATTTAGGCCATGATATAGCTGTTTTAAACGGTGGTTTTAAAAATCAAAATTATAAGTAATTTTATTTTATTTAATGTAGTTTTTAATTTTATTTAGTATTTTATTTTTTGGGATTGTCAAACAAATTTTTTTCTTTACACAATATAATTTTCGTTTTTTGTGTATATTTGTGCTAAAGTTTTTTGCTAGAGTTTTCTTATTACACAGCAAAGGGAAATCTTAATTTTTTCCTCTAGCTATTGTATAAACTTTCAATTTGATGTTTGCTTTTGTTATAAAGAAAAAATAATGAAATATGTATTTATCGTTAAGTAATATTATTTGTATAAATTATTTTTATATTAATTTTATTATTTGTTTTTGTACATACAGTAAAAATATAAAATTGTAAAAATGACATTTAATTAAGATTAATAACGTATTTTGTTTTTAGATTTTATTCTTACGCAGAAATAAAATAAGTATGGATTTTAAAAAAGTGTGTTGGGTAAATAAGTTCGTTCTGGGTATGCGAACTATAATAATGTGTAAGATCCTAAATATTATCAGAGCATTAGGTGATTGTTAATTTTCGGTTGTCAAGCAAACTATTGGTATAGGAGTGTTGTTCTATTCCGTGTTTTTTCATATTTATGCTTTTTGTGTTGTACCAAAGCTTAAGCATTAAAATGATTTTTCATAATTGTCTTTATGGTGTTCATGTTTGTTATTACAGAAGTTGTGAATCGTTTTTTGTGTAAGCGAATGTAATCTTTAAAGCAAAAGCGTTTGTTGTAGTTGATATCAGTTAAAAACTAAATTGAAACACCCAGTCAGAAAATGTTGGAACAATTCCTACAAGTTATGGACATTTACACGCATTCATTGAGCTATCCAATTGGATTATTGGATTACAATATAATTTCCCAGAAATGATGTACAACGAGTAATGGTAAATCGTTTGCTTTTCTCTTAATTTTCATATAAATAAATTTAAAAAAATGTCAATTTCTAATATATTTTAATTAATATTATTTATTTGTGTTTTATATAATTTTACAGAAACTATAATTATGAATTTTTTAAAATTTCGAAAAATGAAATTTTAAAAATATTTTTTAATTATTGGTCAAATTTTATAATGAAATAAATATAGTCCAATAAAATGCTTACACAAAATAAAAACAATAACGAAGCAAGGTGTTGTTTTTCTCTTTACATAGTGTTGGTGTTCATGATGTGTTATAAGTTAATTTAGTTGTAAAACTATTATGTATATATATTGAAGTTATTAAAGAATAAGTTTATAAAAACTTTCGGATAAGTTTACTATCTAAATTTATTTTGAAAATTGCTTTACTATACATATTTTTTTTCTTTTTGTAAAAACACCAACATCTAACATTCTCGTTTTGTAAAAAAAAAAATTGGCAGTTATAGTTAAAAATAAATAAAACAAAAATTATCATCCATGTTGGTCACATCTAAAAAAATTTATACGATCACATTGTAAAATAAAAAATAAATAAATAGATAGTTATGTGATAAAAAATGGATTTTTTTTCTAGTAATTATAATAATTTTTTTTATTAATTATTTTATATTAAATTTCAATAAAACATTTATTTGTGCTATTCGTTATTATTTTATAAATATAATAATAATTATTATTATTAAATTGTATCGCTAATTAAATTATTTCATGATTCTTATAATTTATATATTTATGTATATTTGTTACTTTATTTGATTTAATTTTAATTCTTTGCTAAATTAAATACCCAAAAATTATTTAAAAATTTGTTTGTATTTAAATTACCATTTTAGTTATTGCTCTAAGTAATTTAAAAAAAAAATAGTATTTAATTTACAGATTAATAACGTCGGTGAATTAATTTTATTAATTAATATTATAATAATAATAGTAATAATAAGATTTTGTATTTATTTAATTTAACTATATAATTTTATTTATTAAATCTACTATTTTTAATTTGTTGTAGTTTAATTTAATTCAATGATGATTATTTTTTTATTAATAATTTAAAATGTCTGTGGAGATTTACATTTACATAATAATTTCATAACTTAAAAAATTAATAAAAATCACTTTGACTAATAATTTAATAGGTAATAAATTAATTTAAAAAAATAATAAATAAAATAAGAATTATGTCATATTAATGTTTTGTTTAATAATAAATTTAAAAAAAACTTCATTAGAAATATAAAGTATTTAAAATGCAGGAAATGAAAAAGATTTTCTAATATATATTTAATTTATTCTTAATTTTTAATTTAAATTTAAATAAAAATTGTATTTTTCTATTAGTTATCATTTTATGTTTATATTTTTTTATGGGTTTTTGGTTGGTTTTCTTTGGTTTTGGTTGGTTTAATAGCAATGTTGATTAATTAATTTTTGGTTTTTATTTGCGATTTTTAAATTTAAAATTTTAATAGTTTTTCTAAGTAGGACTACCAGATTGTGAACCAGATGCTGATACACCTTCTGGAAGTTGGGCTAGTGTTTTAAATAGTGATGAATTTATAAATCTGAAAGTAGAAAAGAATTATTGTATTTTTTTCGGAAATCTTTATTCCGATTTAAAAATATTTTAAAATATTTAGAGAAACGAGAATAAAATTAAAACTATTTAATTTTATTTCTTTTTGTTCAAATAAATAACAACTGAGTTGATAAAACAAGGAAATAGAGAAAAGAGCACTCGTGTAAGAACGATCGGTTGATTATAGCTTTGGTGTAGAACAGTGTTTCTCACCTGATTTCAAGCTACGAACCAATAAATATTTTAATGACCTTGCAAAATATTTCATCTTTGACAGGTGAAGGTGCAGATTATATCTTGCTCACACATACATACATAATGTAATTTAAAACAACAGGGATGAACGATATAAAGTTTAAAAGAAACAAATAAAAGAAAAGAACGAATTTTGATGTGAAACAAACAGAGTTTAAAACGATTCGTACATCACTAATTTACTTCGTTCTTTCAGAGCGAATAAGATAAAGAAATATAACATTACCGAATACAAGAGTAAAAATAAAAAAATAACATTCTTACTCCTAATTTCTAATAATAGTAATTTATTGTGTAAGTATTCAATGATATATTGTATTTTTCGAGCAAAAGTTTACAATTCGAATGAGGCACAAGGGAGTATTACAAATTTGCGAGAGAATAAAATGCATTAAACACGAACCCGTAACGTTTTATCCTTCCGACAGAGTAACATGTGTTAATTTAAATTGAATTATTTTAAAATTAGATAAAATAAGTAAAGCGAATAAGAAAACAAAGAATTTTATTTAATTCGTACCATTAATTCCAGTTAATTAAATAAATTTTATTCAATTTGGATACCTACAATGAAAGACACCAAAGTTCTGATTACTAATACTTATGAGAATTGAAAATAAAAAAAAAAAATAATCATATAATATAATAATTTTTTTCACAATGGAAATTTAATTCAATTTAATCATTTTAGTCATTGCATTTTTCACTATTCGAGAGAGGGACATACGCAGTAGTTTGAATTTATTGCTTTATATCTAATCAGAGACAAAATGTTTTTGTTGATTTTTTATAAAATACCATTAAGTTATTTATAAAATACAATCAAAAAAATTTATTTACAATCAAATACAATCAAATAAATTGTTTTATCCCTCCGGCAACTATAAATATAGGTTTACTTTTGTTTTTTCAACCCATAATTGTGTGCGCTATTAGTCTTATTGAAAAAAATAAAACAGCTGTCAATTCTATTCTGTTGCTCGAACTCTGAAATAAATTTTTCTGATTGTATTTTATAAATAATTTGATTGTTTTTTATAAAAACATCAACAAAAACATTTTCGCATTGATTATATATAAAACAATAAATTCAAACTAATGTGCATGTCCATCTCTCGAATAATGGAAAAAACAAAGGCGTCTACCATTAAATTGAAATGAATTTCCATTGTAAAAAAATTAATATTTTTTATGATTGTTTTTTGGTTATTCAATTCTCATTAGTATAAAATTGATGTATTTCACTGTGGGTCATTTCATTTTTAAAACATCAAATAATTAAACAGTTAACGAAATTGATTAAAATTTATTTATTGTTCGGATTTAATGGTACAAAATTAAAATAAAATTCTTTGTTTTTTTTATTCGTTTTACTTGTTTTGCCAATGAATTTTAAAATAATTGAATTTAAATTAATACATGTTTCTCTCTCGAAAGGATAAAACGTTGTATTGGCTTCGTGTTTAATTAACCGAATTGTTTCTCTCGCAAATTTGTAAACTTTTGTTAGAAAAATAAAATATATTACTAAACACTGACCCAATTTAAAATACTAAAATTGTGTTCCGCAGCAATCCCTCAAAGCTAAAATTAACAGCTGTTTCTTTTATTCTATTAAGACTAATTTTATTTTATTTTTGTGGCGTAGATGTTCCATATATGAACGTAGGCTGTCAACAAGTGTCCCTTCAACTGTATTAATTTCATCAATTGACTCAATTTTATCGTAGAGTTTCACTTGAAGACTTAATTTAATCGATTAGTTTTATATGAGTGATCAGCCCATAGTGTTTCCAATTTATCAACTATATATGTTGACTATAGTTGACTATCGGATAAATGGAAAACCGTTATGTTGATGGTTGCTAATGTTTTGCTTAAAAACACATTGACCATACTCACACATAATAAAATCGACTCCATATAGGAGTGCAATAAAAAAATAAAAATTTTACTCTTACGAGTAAGAACGATATTAAAAATAGTAAAGTATATTTTGCTGTTTTTTCGTGAGCCAAAAATTTGTTGACGTAAACATAAAACGGTTTCATCTCGCGTAGGAAATGTAATTTTTTCTACGATAGTAAATATATAAACTACATTAATAATTATATATGATTTCGAATTATTTAAAATTTTATCGAATTATTATAAATTATTAAATAATTAGAAATCGACAACATAACATTCAAAATTCATATTTTTTTGTCATGGTTGCTTTGGTTTAAAATTTTAAAAAATTGCATGAAAAATACCATAACAAGAACAATTTGTTATTTAGTGAAAATGATTTGACACTAGTGGAAAAAAACATTTTCACAGGGGATTAAGCCTGCATGAAAATAGACTTTTTAAATGCTATCGTAGAAAAAATATTTTAATTTGTGAAATAGTATTCATATTTGAGAAGTAAAAAATGCGCTCGAATAAAATAGAATTGTAACTCGTAATAAATATGAAGAAATTCGCAGACCACTAAATATTTTATGCTGACCACTAATGGTCCGCGGACCATCGATTGAGAAACACTGGTGTAGAAGATCTAAGTATAAGGTTTATGAAAAAAAGATTCAAGCATTAACCCCAATTTTTTGGCATTTCTCAATGTTGACGCTGGAAAAGCTTCCTAAAATAAAAAGGAAAATATGAGTATATATTTTTAAAAATCAATGTAAAATCTTAAAATGAGCATAAACTCTAAATTCCTCTAAATTCTGAAAATAACCCTTGTTTACAAGTAAACATTGTAATTGCATTAGTTCAGCAATTGTGTCAAACATGACAGTTGTAAACAAACAAAACAAACCAAACTAGTTATAAATGTTAGGTAGTCATTTAGCTTGTTTATATAACTGGTCAATGGATGGCGTTATTATTAGATAATTTTAATTCATTCATTTGTATTGTATAAAGTAAAGTTTTTGAACGAATAGCGCGTCAGCTGGATTGAGGAATCTAAAAAATGACGTACAAATTGTATTTAATCCACGTTTTGATTAAAAATCTTGTTCAGTCTATTATTTTAGTAAAAATAGTTAATCCATTAGCTAGAAATATATTAAATTGGCAAATGGTTATAATTTTAAAGAAAATTTAATGTTAATTGTTAATATAATAGCTAGGTTGTTTTATTGTTTCCTCGAAATAAAATTTGTACAAAGTTTTGTAATAATAAGTGAATCGATATACACGTGTTGTTTTTATTTAGTTGCTGCGAGTTCTAGAACAATTTCTGGTTGTCTGAATAAAGGTTCAGAAAGAAGGGAAGGATAATTCGAGACGTTGAGTTTAATTTATTGTGATCATCTTCGGTGATGCAGCTGATTCAAGATGTCAGGTTTGTCTAATTTTCGGTGGTTACTGAATTGTTGTCTCTTCCAGTTTATCGTCACGTCATCATATATTGTTATTCAACTGTAAATTGTGGTTACATGTATCTTGCAGGCGATACATCTTATACTTTCATCGAATATTGTCACGTATCATTATGGCATTTACATCGTTATTTAGGTTTATCGTAACGTCATCATGTATTGTTAATCAACTGTAAATTCACGTCACGCTGTTAATTAATTTCATCGACTGTAGCCGCTTATCATTATAGTATTTCAACCGTTATTAACTTTATCATCAATTTATCACATATATTGCTGGTCATTTGTACATTGTGGTCACATGTAACTGTGACACTTCAACTGGAGTTTAATTATATTTCATCACACATAATAAGTACCAACCGTACTCATCAAACCTACTTAACTGCCAACTATAACTTACGTTCGTCAAATACTATTGATCTCATCATCATTGTGAAGTTGATTGAAATCGTGGTGCGGAAAGAATTCTTCAACGATACAGTCCACTAAATTGCGTCGCAAACGGCCGCATTACTCAACGTATTGGACCATATGGAGTTTAACTAAGCAAAAAAATGTCTGTCTGTCAAGTAGCCAATCGTTAAATTTTTATTAAAAAATGTCTGTCTTTCGTTAAAATTTTGATTTAACTAATTGTTGCAATAATATATTGAAACTTTGACTACAATTTAATGCTAAGCTAACTGACTCCAGCTTCATGCAAGATAAAGAGTAGATAATGCCTGCTCTATTTTAAAGATACTTTTTATTTAAAAAAAAGTTTAATATAAATAACAATGTGTATCACAACAACACACAAACACCCTTTAAGATCCAGTGCCTACAATATCATGCATTCTGAGGTGTTGACGGACGCTTTTTTAAATGTTTGTGCGATAGAGATTTTTTATCTTACATCCCATCACCACAAGATTTGAAGAAACAAAAAGTTCCACACGTTCCACAACTTGTGACCCCTTCATTAGAGAAGCATAAAATAATTTTCATTTTCTTTTAAAAAGTATAAAAAAAGCTTAAACGAAACAATAAATCGTTTTATATAATTTCATAACTAAACAACTTGTGTTACATGAAATCGTACAATAAACCATTTTCATAAAACTTTGTAATTATTTTTATTGAAATTGAAAATTTATTGTTGTTTGTTCTGTTTGTAACTGTAAATGAATAATTTCAATTTCATTTTGTAAATAAGTTTTAATTGGCTATTGTTCAAGTTAAAAGCTATATGTCAAAGTTGTCAAATTATTTTCTATATATAAATCTTAAACGATTTTTAGTATTGTTTAAGTTATGTTGGAAATGAGCTTAAAAGTTTGGAGGAACTTCTATAAGCATGGATTAACACGTTTATAACGTTTTGTTGTTTGATATTGTTTGATGTTGTTTGATTTGTTTGTAGTTGTTCATTTTTAAAACTAAATAGACCTTAGCACTACGCTGAATTTGAAAGCGATTTCCTCTTGTTTTTACCGACCGATACTGTTACAGATTTTTTCTTGTAAAATAATATATTTCATTTGTGAATAGTTAACAACGTTAAAATCAAGATGGACTAACGTGTCCTACTTAAACGTAGAACTAAATTAAGGCGACAAATGGGAAAAAGATTTTCTTCAATTCAATGAAGCGAAAAGGCATAAAAGAAAATTTAATAAACAGTTGTATTACCGTATTGCAAAGTACCGAACAGTTTTATAGAGAACGCGATATAGTGTAAAGCGATAAAGTAAAAATTTGTATTGGGAATTTTCAGTTGTATGAATTTTTAAAACAGTTTTAGTCGTTTAAATCTTTTGTGGGGGCTTGAAAGATCTTAATGGGTCTTAAAATCCGTATACAATTAAAACTTACCTTGGATAAGAATCTCTATGCATTAATGTGTATATTTGTAATTGAGCTTCATCAAATGTGTGCGGTGTTGGCTCAACCATATTTCTATTAACTACTTCTCTTACTCGCGAATCAAGAGATACCTGAACAAGAAAAAAAAATGTATTAAATAAAAATAAAAGATCAAAATTGATTAACTCACCTCTTTCGGTGATAATATCGATATATAATCTTCATATATAAATCTAGCTTTTTCCTCAATTGCATCAGGATTTGTTTCACGTTTTAATTCTTCGCATGCTAACCAAAATAATATATTTTCTTCACTGTATTCACATCGTAAGAAATCCCGAAAAATTTTTCGTCCTCCAGGACTTCGCATTAATTGATCAAAACTTCGTCCCCAACTACGAATTTCATCTAATGTTGGTCTATAAAGAAAACAAAAGTAAAACAAATTAATATTAAATAAATAAATATTCGAATTTGTAAAACGATGAAGAAAATCACCATAAGTTTCTAAAACTATCGTGTTTCCATGTACAAAATAATTTTACTATAAATTATTAATGTTGATTCGAAATTAAAACAATAAACCATTTTTAATTAGAAAATAAATAATTTTGACAGCAGAAATAATTTTATATAAAATATATTTGATTTAAAAAATTTCTAGTAATAATTTATGAGAAGTCTGAAAACATTTCATGACAGTTTTGTTTGTTACGATTTTTTGATTTCTTTCTTGAACTTAACTTAATTTTATGGTTACGCTGATAAATGCTGGTCTGGTACTACTTCCATTTTTCGTTAAAGCAATATGAGCTCTATTGTTGATCTCGCATTTATGGGTCGTAAAGTTCAGAAAATGATATGAATAGTGGGTTATGGTTACACACTAAATTTGTAACGTTTATATTGAGCTAGGTATAGACCATATAAAGTAATCATGAATAAAGTGGACAATAGGCATTCTACTTCACTCATCCCGTTTGTATCATGGATTCTCTACATATGTACTATGTAAAATCTCGTCAACACATTTATTCGTTTTTTGAATACTACGAAGTAGGTATACAGAGCACAAGAGGTTTTTTAGGTCAAACTACTGGTTTGGATACGAATAATATCGTATTCAATAATTCTTTAACAGGCAACTTGTATTGTATATTCGATGCGCTATCGTGCATCAGATTATGTTATGTAGACTGGAGTATGATAAAGTAGAGTGGTAAAGTTCCCCATTTATTTAATGTCTGTTTTCTCATATTTCACAATTTTGCTTACCATACGTAGTTCATACCAGTTTCCCATTTGTCCACAATCTATAGTCATATTTTCATATAGTTTCCGTTTCATAAATTTGTTCTTAGCATAAAACAATTAACAGTAGTATTTCCTTTACAATCCCCTATTATTGACTCACACTGCGTCTTCACCAGCTTTACTTCACCATACTGCGTAAATTTGAATTCTCCGGGCCCTAACCGTAATTGCCCTGAATGTTTTCAAACCTCAAACAGCTGTGCATATTTGTCCAATCGTCGCAATAGCTAAAAGTTATTATCCTACAATCAGTTTTATATTCGATTTCTTATATGGGTATTTTATCAATTTATCTTTCCGTTATGGATTTACTTTTTACTGTAATGCTATAGTAAGCTATTATTTCGTAACACATAAACATCATAAGATCGGTTAAACTTACGTTTAATTCATTTTGAGTATTTCTTACAAATGTGTTGGAAATGACTTAGTTCGTTAAATTAACCTACAATGTTATGTATTACAAAGTAACAAACAGTCTTTTTTTGAAACGGAAAATGTACTAACATTTGTTAACATAACATAAATTAATATAAATTTCCTTTCAACATAAACACTTGGTCGAATTTTTCGATATTAAAAAATTGCTATAAAAGAGATGACTATACAATCTTTTTTCTCTTAGTCTATTCTTTTTTCTGATTAGAACGAGGGTTTTGACGTTTAGGTTGTGGAGTTCTATTTATTCGCGTGAGGAATGGAGATTTGTTGTTTTATTCATGTTCTGTTTTTTTTTCAATTCGATCAGTGTTATTAGTAAAATCTAGTAAAATTTATTATTGTCATTATATTTTTTTTAATTGCGTGTTTGGGTAGCGGTAAATTTAACGTAAGGCGGCGTTTTAGTGAAAAATCCACGTTAATGCCTTGGCTAGTGAAAATTTTAAATTATCACTTTTGCCGTAGTAAATTTGAACGAATGACCTTTTTGGGGAGACAGCAATTAATTGCTGGTTTAAACAGGAATTTAACTGAATGCCTTGTCTAGAGAAAAAAGGTAAACTATTGCTTGTTCGTAATAAATTAAAATAGAAAATTGTTTAGTAAAAACTGTATATTCTTGCTTGTGTCGTAGTAAATTCAAATAGAAAGTTGTTTAGTAAAAAAAACTGTAAATTATTGTATTTTTAGTGATAACGTTGAATTCATGCTTTGCTTAACAAAAAAAAATTTTTTCAAATTAATGCTTTGCTTAATAAAACTAATTCAAATTAATGCATTGGGATAGTAAAAATAATTCAAATTAGTGCTTTGTATAGTGCGTAAGCGAAAAATAAAGATAAAAGAAATTTAAATAAACCAAAAAAAACCAAAAAAAATCTACGAAAGAATATATAATTAGTTCCTGTTAGTATTGGTCGGCCGATAAGTGGTACTACTATTTCAAAGGTTTGTTCAGTGAACCAGATTTTGTCGTATAAAAGCTTAAATTTATACCAAATGGGAAAAAATAATGCGCTAACCTTCATGACTTGCTTTTGAATTGTTTTGGAACGTGACGGATGTTTGATTGGGATAGTTTTTTTTCCTATATTTCCCTTGGATTGCCTTATTATCGAAGGCTACATATCAGGTGCAGTGTTTCGCCAACAAATATCTACGATAATTGTTTTATCTACCTCAAAAACCAAAATATAAATACCACCGTAGTTGGATTGTTGTTGGATTTTCTTACTTTATTCAGCCTGGACATAAATATTATTTCAACGCAACATTAATACAAAATGTTTATGCCATTACTACCGTATTACAACAGTATTTCAACGCAGCATTGATATAAAATTTGTGCTATTACTACCGTATATTATTTCACCGCATCATTGGTATCAAAGAACTGCTGTTACTACCGTATATTATTGCAACTCAACATTTATATCGAATTTTTGCTGTTGCTATCGTATATTTTACATATTTCAACTCAACATTTATATCAAATTTTTGCTGTTACCACCGTATATTTGACATATTTCTACTCAACATTTATATCAAATTTTTGCTGTTGCTAACGTATATTGTACATATTTCAACTGATATCAAATTTTGGTGTGATTATAACTGAAGTTCAACCCAACATTGATTTACAATTTTCCTGTGTTATTACAACCGAATTGTAACTCAGCATTCAAGTATTATTTATGCCATTTCAACCATAGTACTTTGCCTGTTGGATTAGTCATCGCTAATGGAGGGCTAAGGCCGTAAGTCTTGGAAGCCGGGAGGATTTAAACATGGGGTGAGCGAACTTGATTTATTTCATTTACTTTTTTTACATAGAGGTGTGAATGCGTGTGAAAGGGTGTACAAGTGATTGAATGGGGGCTTGCCTGTCGATGCGTGTGTGTGTGAGCTGGCGATGCGTGTAGCAAGATGCTTGTAGTCTGAATTGGAAATGATTCTAATCAAAATATTTTTTTGTTTCGAGGTAACGTCTCGTTTTCCAAATACCTTCTCTTTTATTATATTGCCTAAATTTATGAATTTATATTTTTAAGTAAATCAAAAATCATTCTCAAATAACCGGTATTACAGAAAAAAAAGACAAATTCTTGTCATGTTTTAGGTTTATTAATTCTATAATACATTAACCAACTGTACACTACAGGTATTGAAACAAACTGGTTTGGACATGTTTTTTTTCAACTTACAAATCAAATGATAATTTTTTTGAGCTGTAAATATTTTTTTTGGGGAATTACGTATGGTTTTTAAATTTTTAAAAATGATATCAATAAAGAAAAAGGGAAACAATTAATAAAGACTTTCAATATAGCGTGTGACGCTCTCCCGTGCTCGAAGAGTTGATTCTCGGTTTACCAGCAATGGCAGTGGTGTACAAGCTGTATCAGATTGATCAGCTGGCAACAATACAACTTATGTTTGATTACTACCATCTGTGATACTTGCTGTGGGTCTTAGAGCTTAATTGTCTTGCTTCGCAGTCTGAGTGTGTGGGTGAATGTTAGCATGTATGAAGCGTGAGTGTGTGGGCGTCTGGGAGTGATTGTGGGGGTTGGACGCGCTGATAGTGGTTCTTTCGCATAAGGGGTCGCCAGATCGCATAAGGGGTCACCAGAGTCTCCGTTTTTCACTTGTATTTTTTTTTTCCATTTCTGTGTATTTTCGTAAATTGCGTACATTTCTGCATTTGTGTTGAAGCAGCAGGTAAAAATCTTTCAAATCCACGATGGCTGAGCTTTAGTCGTTACGGCGTTAAATTACTCTAGGTACGCATCCTGCTATGCCATTCTCATTGGTTCGCCAATGAGAAAGCACTTCATTACAATTACCTGCTGACTATTTTTGCTAGCTAAATAGGTTTAAATCAAAACCCAAACAACAAAAAACTATATATTTAGTCCCACTTATGACTAGGACCTGTTACGGAGCCACTCTTATCTATAACTATGGAGTCACTGTAATTAATTAACTAAATATAATTGTGTAAGCAAATTGCAATTAATTAAGCTGTATTGTAATATTTGTTATATCCAAATATACAATTATTTAAAGGAAAACAAATAATACATTACAGCTAAAATTTCATTAAAAATCAATGAATATTACTCTGGTTGAAAGGAAACTCAAATTATATTGACATTTTTTGCAAACGATGTAATTAACTAAAAGTGTGGAAAATGTCAATAGAAAGTCAAAATGTCAGTCTAATAAAGCACCGCCAACACTTAACATCAAAATGTCAAAATAATTAATAATATTAAAGTAATTTAATAATAATGAAAATAAATAATTGTTTAAGGATGTATAGATAGTCAAATCGCGTAGTACATCTAATAAAATTTCAAACAAATTATTATGTAAAAATTTCAATACAGGAATGCTTTTTATCAATTACAACAATTTTCTATGATAGAATATTTCCAAAATATTATATATTTTCATACTACTAAAAAATATGTGTCTCTAATTTGATTACAACTACTATCTGGAAAAGTAAATCTGGCAACGTAGCAGTCAGTCAAATATATTTATTATTTTAATTTAAAATTATTTTGCTTTATTGTTGCGTGTCCTAAAGAAATAAATAAATATATTTATTATTTTATTTTAAAATTTGATTGTCACGATATCTTATTATGAACACGAACGATGAAAAAAGACTTCTCTTTGACCAACACACACAACGTTGCCAGATTTTCTTACTGCAAATGGTGGTCAGCTTTCCGGTGTACGCAGCTGATTTTATAAAATTTTAAATTAAATATTTACGTCTGATTGCCGGTGACACCGCTGTTTTTGGGCTCAAAAATCATAAATCGCACAGAGAAACTGAACGTAAGTTTTTTTTCCGGATTTCTTTGCAAGAACATTCTGAATTTTTTATTTTTCTAACAAATTTTGATACTTCCGCCGAATATAACATAGAGTGAATGATAACTTTGAAATTAATTATTTCGCGAAAATTGTCAATGAGATCTAAATTTTTTGATTCCAATCGATGCAGGAACGTTTATTCTGTAATATATTTTAAAATCCGACATAAATCTTTGATTTCATAAATGTTATATACACCCTTAAGTTGTGGTGATGTTTCGAACTAAATTTTTTAAAGAAGATTGCCTTGATTTTCGTTTTTTGTTCATAATTTTTTTGTTTTTAAAAAATTAGATTTAAGAATTTTGTCTTATTAGACTGTTTGTTTTTTCTAATTAAAAAATATTTTTGTGTTGATAATAATTAATTAAATAATTTTAAATAATTGGTGAAAATTGTTAATGTTACGAACTGTTAATTAACATGTTCAACCAATAACTATGTACACTAAATATGTTCAACCAATAATTATGTACTAAATTTTTAACGCACATCGAATACATTAATTACAAAACTATTTCAAGAATTGTTGTTTTATTATGCTGCAACAACATTTATATTAATACTCAACAATAAGAAAATTGAATTAATATATTCTAAGCAATACTTATACAAGATTCTTATACAAGATACAATACTTATACAAGATACAAGATTCAATAACTTATGCAAGATTCTGGCTTTGAAAGAAGAAATCAGATTAATATTATCAGAACAACGCAATAATATATATGGTCACTGAAGAAACTCCATAAAGTGACCTTTTGTTATCATAGTGATCTTTCTTGTAAAAAGGGTTTTTATAAAAATAAAGATAACAAAAAAAAGAACTAAAAATGTTTTTATAAAAAAATGTCAGACAAATGCGAATAAAATTCGCTCGCCAAGGGTTCCGTGAATGTAAAAGCACACAATATCAAAAATAATTGACAAAAGGTTGTGTTGTAATGTCTTTATATTGCCAGACCATGACGCATAACAAAATAAATGTTTAATCGAAAATATCAATAGTAAATTATAATCACATATATACATTGATCAAAAATCACACCAAAAATGTTGCTTCAGGTTAAATCTTATCCATAGCTGTTTATGGTAACTCAAGAAAGATTCAATTACACCAGCTTGTAAATGGTTTAAATTTGATTATTTTTTCGGTCCATCAAGTGTCGAAATCGAACCCCACTAAGGGTTGAGAGATTACATACTAAAAATATTTTTTTTACAATAACACAAAAACTGTGCACCGCAAAGTTCTAAAAAAAATTGTAATGTTTCTTAAATTAAGTGCTCCTTCATATTACACCCCATTCGCTTGGGTCAAAAACGATTTCTTTTACCCTCTCCACCCCCATTCCCTAAGCGCCCAGAAATATAATTATTTTCATACAAAATTTACCGAATTTCCTAGCTCTGTGAATTTTTACAAATTTTTCTGTCAATCAGTGTCGAAACGTAGGGGGAGGGGGGCGGTCTGGATTTGGCACTTTTTTGACAATAACTCAAAAACTGTGCACCGCAAAATTATAAAAATAATTGAAATGATTTCTAAATTAGGTGCTGTTTCAAACGACACCCCACTCGCTTGGGTCAAAAAAGGTTTTTCAAACGACACCCCACTCCCGTCCCCTAAACACACAGAAATATAATTATTTGACACTTTGCTGTAATTTTCATTCAAAATTTACCAAACTTCCTAACTATGTGAATTTTTACAAATTTTTCTGTCAATTAGTGTCGAAACCTAGGGGGGGGGGTACGGTCTGAATTTCGCACTTTTCTGACAATAAATCAGAAAACTTTGCACCGCAAAATTCTAAAAAAAAATGCAATGTTTTCTAAATTAGGTGCTCTTTCAAATGATATCCCACTTGACCACGTTTTAAATAGTCTTTTTACCTCTCCTCATTTCCACCCCCTTAATAAATATAATTATGAGTATGTGATACTTTCCTATATTTTCCGTAAAAAACTTACTAATTTTTCTATTATTCCCACTACATTTGAAGATTTTCGATCAGTTAGGTTCGGTACACAAGCAAGAGGATTGAGAATATGGTATATGGTACTATCCCCCCGGGCCCGGCCTTTTAAAAGGGCCCGGTCTCCGACCAAAATGAAAATATATAGACAAAAAACTATTTTTAGCAAAACTAAAGTATATGTGGATTTGATCTTTCACTAAATTCTTATCATTAATAAAACACACGATTATTTAATTTAGGCTTAAAGGCTTCAAGGTTTAAATAGGAAATTTTTCTTTTCAAAGATGGGTCATATAATAGATGCCACATATGTTATTACAAATATAAGAAAAGGATAAAAAGCGGTCAATCTTGCCTAGTACGATTTTGAAAAAATTAACAGTAACCAAAAAATCAAAGTATTGAGATGAAATTAAAAATAATTGTTTTATGAAGGACTTGAAAAGACAACGTGGATTAATCCTGTTTTGACCACTTGTATTAGCAACTGGTTTTTGAGCACCACCCATGATAAATATTTATTTTTCTCTCACAAAAACAAAACAATTAACACAAACCATTCGCGCTTTGAATTTCTAAAATGGAGAATATATTACATGATTTAGTAAATGTTTTCTAAATTTAAACTTTAGTTTCAGATTCTCAGCAACAAAAGTTAATTCTGTTTGTAAATTCGAATTCCCGATTTCTTTAACTTGTACATCGCAAGCAAAAAACCAAACAAAGGATATTGGGTTTCGCCATGGTTTTGATGTTGGTAGTTAGTTTGAAAGATAAATATAAAAAGTCACAAATTACTGAAAATATCATTCGTCGAAGGTATATGCGTAAATGCCTACATTGTTTGCTGTGATCGTTTGAATAAATCACTTTCTAAGTAGCTCCTTTTCAAAATTTTACCAAAAGGAGAAAAAAATTGAACGAGATTGGTTAGTTTTGAGCTCCAAAAAAGATCCCTTTTAATGCCTACCATGAAGATTATTTAGCACGAATATTAAGTAAAATTGTTCTGATCTATGTCGTCCTTAAGGATATTCTTAAGCTAAATTATACGACAGACTACCGGCTTATAATTATTTTGCTATCAAAACGAAGACCAAGCAAAAATATGGAGGCACATTTTAAAAAGAATTTTGGGATACGATTTTGTTTTAAGTGAAAGAAGCATGATTTTGAGCGGAGACAGCCATATGGTTGATGAACTTAATAACGGTAACTTCTTGGGAATTTTGAAGATTATTAGTCACTGTGATCCCTTGCTACGTTATCATTTAGAAAAAGTAAGAATTTCCAAGCAAGCTTAGCATCGTTAACAAGTTCATTATGTATCATCGAAAATCCAAAATGAGCTCATTCAATTATGTGCAAGCTATGTAAAATTAGTAATTTAAGCTGAACGAAGGAAGGGGTATGATAACGAAAGCAACATCAAAAGTGAAAACTAAAGCACGGAAAGAGAGATTTGTAGAGAAAATATGCTGTGTATTCTCCATTTGGACCTCAGAGTCTTAATTGATTCTGCCGAATAATGTTCAAATGAGGTTACATTTTTTGGAATAATTTAATAAATGCTAAATAAGGAGCAGCAGCCATCAACGATGAGCGATTTTAAAGAAAGATATTTCGCAGTCTCTATATAAGCTTTCTAACCTTCGATGGTCAGCTAGAATCGATGCTGTTAGATCTTTGTATATGGGCTCCTTTGCTCGATTTTCAGACTGCTGTGGAAACTTAACTTTGGCCATTTTCCCATGAAAACATATTTCACAAGTCAATATATTAGAACATTCAGTACTGCATTTTCCAAATTTGACTCCATCGACAAATTCACCTGATGGTAATGATTTCACAACCTTGATGTCTCTGTGTCCAAGTACTCAATGCCATTATTGTACACAACATTCCGAATCATTCGGCTCAGCTGCTTCTGATGCATTAACTTGATTCGGAGTTTTATTTTTGTACAAATCACCAGATTTTTCACCATATGCCACTTCCTTTTCACCATATATAATTTCAAAATAGGTACTTTGAAATGTAACTGTGAATCCTTTTTTTGTTAGCTTGCTAACAGAAATAAAATTTCCTTTCAACTCTGGAACGTATAACATGCTCTCCATCTTCACTCGTGTGACTTCACCAGATTTGTTCACAAATTTCCACAAATCAGCCCTTCTTGAATGTTGAAGATACTCGTAATATTGATTCTCCTGTACTCTCTGAATTCCGTTCCAAATGACGTTTATATTCTCCAATGATCTTTGAACAAACGAAACTTGATGTTAACTCTACGTCTCTAGCTGTGCCGTTATTAAATTGTCATAGCTTCCTAGTAACGATCCAAGAAGAGTAGCGCTAAATATTAAATCTTCTGTAATATTATCACATAGTGCCAACATTTTCTGGAACAATTCACTTATTTTATTTACGTGAGCTTCTGCATCGCCACCCTCTTCAAGCTTTTGAGTCATCAATTGTCGTAGAATATAAACTCGGTTGTTTGCACTGTCCTTTTCATGAATGTCTTTCAACGTTTTCCATGCATCCCGTGCTAGCTTACATTGACGAATGTACTGAATTTGATCATCTTCAACATTGAGTGCTATTGTAGAATGAGCAACTTGATAATTCTTTTTCCATTCGTCTGTTATTGGATTAGGTACATCATCATCTATGATACTCCAAACACCTTTTTCAATTAACATCATTTGGACCTTATACCTTCAATTGAAATAGTTTTCTCCATTCAATTTCTTGATTGTGTATTTCGTAATGCTACACATATTTTGGGAATATTTAAATAAAATTCGGAAAAAAAAATTCTTGAATTCGGAAACGGAAATTCTTTTTTTACAAAATTTTTGAAAATCCAATTACTATCCTCTGGATGTGTGA
>OY856186.1:452652074-452917074 GCA_963693315.1 Diogma glabrata | reverse complement strand
AATAAAGTAGTTTATTCTCAAGCAAAAGTTTAAAATTCGAGCGAGGCACGAGCGAGAATTTTAATTTGCGAGAGAATAAAATTCATTATTCACGAATCGATTACAATACTTTATTCTCTGACAAAGATTTTATTATAAAAAAGAATTGTGTGTTATAAAAAATAAAAACATTTTCTTCAATTAAAACAATAAATCTTTATTGTTTTAATTGATAAATCAAATTTCTTAATAAAAAAACCCTGATGATAAAAAACGCCCTTCTCATACAATCAACCAAGTTCAACTAAACGAAATAAGAGAATTACTCAAAATTTGATTTTTGAACAAAACTTATCAAAGCAAATGTGATTATAATTTGAAAATAATTTTAATGAAATCAAAATAATTTGACCAATTGGAATCATACCAATTGAATAAAAGTTTCATTAGGCAATAGGTTAAGTTCATTAGGCTATAGGTTAAAAAACAATACAATAATACATACTATTATTATCGAAAAAACATACAAATAAAGCTGATATAATTAAATGGAAGAGAATAAAAGTTTTTTTTTACCCCCTCTACCCCGGTCTTCTAAACACACAGAAATATAATTATTGGAGACTTCGCTATAGTTTTTGTACAAAATTTACCAAATTACCTAACTCTGTGAATTTTTACAAATTTTTCTGTCTACCAGTGTCGAAACGTATGGGGGGGAACGGTGTGAATTTTGCACTTTTTTCACAATAACTCAAAAACTGGGCACCGAAAAATTAAAAAAAAAATTGCAACGAATTCTAAATTAGATGTTCTTTCAAATGACACCCCACTCGCTTGGGTCCCACCCCCTCTACCCCGGTCCTCTAAACACACAGAAATATAATTATTGGAGACTTTGCTATAGTTTTCGTACAAAATTTAGCAAATTTCCTAACTCTGTGAATTTTTACAAATTTTTCTGTCAATCAGTGTCGAAACGCATGGGGGGGGAACGGTCAGGACTTTGCCCTTTTTGGATAATATCTCAAAAACTGGGCTCCGCAAAATTCTAAAAAAAATTGCAACGAATTCCAAATTAGGTGCTCTTTCAAATGACACCCCATTCGCTTGGGTCAAAAAAAGTTTTTTTTTACCCCCTCTACCCCGGTCCCCTAAACACACAGAAATATAATTATTGGAGACTTCGCTATAGTTTTCGTACAAAATTTAGCCAATTTCCTAACTCTGTGAATTTTTACAAATTTTTGTGTCAATCAGTGTCGAAACGTAGGGGGGTGAACGGTCTAAATTCGCACTTTTTTTACTATAACTCAAAACCTGGGCATCGCAAAATTCTAAAAAAAATTGCTTTGTTTTTTAAATTAAGTGCTCTTTCAAATGACACCCCACTTGACCACATTTTAAATAGTGTTTTTACCCCTCCTCATTTCCACCCCCTTAATAAATCTAAGTATGTAAATATGACACTTTTTTATATTTTTTATTAAAAACGTACTAATTTTTCTATCATTCCAAGTACATTTGAAAATTTTCGATCAGATAGGTTTGGAGCTAATCGAGGTAAGAAAACGCGAAAAAAACGTCATTATTCAAAATTATACAAAAAAGGGTGAGGTGTAAAATTCCAAAACAAATTTTTATGGAATACTGAAATAAAGCCCTTTCATATGATACCCTACTTGAATCTATAAAAAAATGTATTTTCTCAAAGGTCTCACATCTCAGCCCTGTAAACCAAACGAAAACCACATTAGTTTTATTTGTATCCGTCATTTCATGTGGACAGGTTAGTTTTATACGCATGCCAAATTTCAAGTCCATAGCATTTATAGTTTACGAGATAATCGATATAATGTGAAAAACACGTTTTACTCCCACCAATAGTGTTCCGTATAAAAAACGGAACCCTAAAAACTTGTGTTTTTTTATCCGTTTATTAGGTCTCGAAATATGCGTACATCACTGTTACTTGTAATGCAGCAGCAGGATTACTTTCTCGACCCCATAGGCTGAAGCTAGCTTGGGGCTAAATAAATCTCATCCAGGTGCGCGACCTGCTATGCCACTTCGTTGCCATGCCACGAAGAAGCTTTTCACTACAAAATCCAATAAAGGTCCGATTGGTAGGAGTTTTATTGATTGAGAGAAAACAGCCATGTCATTGTTTTTTTAGCTCTAAACTTTTCGGATCGGATGCGATAAAGATCAGATCATTACTGGAAATACATCATCCACCCACTAGTTTATTCCTCATTATTTTTCGTATGTATTCAATAAAACAAAAACATTCTAATAGCAAAATCGTACTTAATGATACATGAATGAAAAATAAAAGTTATATTTATATTTATATCTATAACGAATTTGATTTGAAAATTATATTTATATATCGAAAATAAATAATCCAGATACAAATCATTGAGATTAATTTAATTCATAAACACACAATTATTTATGGCTTTTAATAAACTGGTCCGATTATAGTTTAACCTCATTTTATCAGTAGTTTACAAATGAAAACAAATGTTCGATAATATAATATTGAATGAATGAAATTTGAAGAGTTGTATTTTTGAAATTCATACGATTGACAAAAGACGCACAATTTAAGAAATTTAAACTCTCTTTAAGAAATAATATACGATAGAGGAATGAAAAATACTTAAACTAAACCAGTTTAATAACACATGCAACTAAACTACAAAAAATTCTAATAAAAACCAGGCGTCTCCACTTTTTCTTTAAAGTAAATTTGACTGTTATATTCATTCAAAACACTGATCTTCTCAGTTGTTGAAAGAAATGCTAGTTAATCTAATTTTCATTACTTTCGGGTGAGTGAGTATGGTGCATGATTACGGTGTACACGTAAGAATTAAATGTACGTTTAAGAAAATGTGGAGACGCCTGGTATTTTTCATTTATTCCAACGAATTATATTTTTATACATATTCCATTATCTTTCGTTTGGCTTTAGGTATTTTTCGATCCTACGTCATATATTATTCCTTCAAAGAGGCTAGTGGTTAAACCCAAACCTTATGATATGGCTTTTTTGTTGCGATTCTATTATACGCATTTGATCTTCATGAGTAATATTCCATTTTAAACTATGTTGATAAATATATAGTTGTGATACTTTCTAAGGAATGGATGTAATTTAGGAACTTTTTTATATCAAAGAATAAAGTACATTTTAAACTTTTTAATAATAAATCGATTTTGCGAATGATATTCGCAAATTTTGAAATTTTTTTAAAACTATTTTACTTTTGTTTAGTTTTCCTAACCCTTGTAACAAAATTAAATATTTTACTAAAAAAAATTTCAAAATACAAGGTTTTTATTTTTAACTCTATAATAAACTGATTGCTATCATCTTGATGCGAGTTTTTGATTGGAAAGAGAAGGTAAAATCTTCAATAATTCACTGAAGCCATGATGTCTGGATTTGACCAGCGAAAACAGACTCATACTTCTTTCTAGGTCCTCATTCCTTCGATTGACCTGTTTTTAGCGAACCTTTTAAAAAGCAAATCTCAACAAAACTCCTAATTTGATTTACGTTTACATCTTGAGGGCTTTATCCTCAAATTCTACTCAGTCCAAGAAGATTGAAAACCGCCTATCAGCATTAATTTTACTACGCATTTTAGTCATAAAATAAATGGCAAAAAATTGATTAATTTAACAGCGTGAGTCATAAGACTGAATGAAAAAATGAACTGTAAACTCAAAAGTATAATAACTCGATGCTATCTAAGCTGACAAAAAATTTTCTGTTTGGGAAATTAACTAGAAAAATAAAATCCAACTATCCAAATGCGTGCTATCAAAAATTTACATGAACAATGAGTACGAACGAGAACACCAGGAAAATACAAATCTTCACATTACTCTGTTCAGGTTTTTCTCATTTTTCCGATCAAAAATAAAAATTTTCAATTTACACACAAAAATACAATATTAATTCAACTTACTGTTCACCATCACATAATAATTCAGACGTTGATGGGTCTCTTCGTGTAGGTCCGTTATCTTCTGCATTTCTTATTGCTAGACTGTAAATACAAAAAGTTTTGAACACAAAATTAATTAACTTTCTAAAATATTTAAATTTTGAATATATAATTTTTATATCAGAAAAAAAAATTCTCACACTTTAACTCGATAGAACAATAAAAATATCACTCCATCACCCAAATCTGTAATATTTGATGGTAAGCTAATTTTTTTCTTAACCGAATAAACTTTTTGATATGCTTTTTTAATGTTTTTATTCATTCTCTTCTTCTTCAAAAAAAAAAATTAATAAATTTTTTTAATCTAATTAAATTAAATTTCTGAGCTATCTTTTGTTTTATTTAAATTAAAAGTCGTTTAATTTATTGCGTTTTGTTTGTTGGTTATTGTCTGTTGAATTCATGGAAAAATAATTTCAACTATAAAATGAAAATATAATTAAATTTATTTTATATTTATCTTTTGTGTATAACTATAAATATTGTTTTTTTTTCGAATTTTTTTATAACACTTGTTGTATGTTGAATGTGTCAACTTTATAAAGAGTTATGGATAATTGAAAAAATTTGTCAAGCTTCATTGTTTATATTGAATATAGATAATATTTTAATGAATGAAATAGTGATGAATAATTGCAAATTGTAGTTTTACAGTGTTGCGAGTTCGATTTAAAATAATTGTTTATTGTGAATATGGACTCACTAAAATCGATTTTGTGGTAACAATCAGATAAGATGCGCGCAAAACATAATCAAAAAGTTTGGTACATTTATTTTTATAAAAATCTATGTGAGTAGTTATCAACGTGGAACATACAAAAAAAACGTCGTTTTGCGACCTACTCAAATGTTAACCTAAATGCGGAATCAATATAAAAGTCTTTATGACGTCGGCGGAAGACTTCTGATAATAAACCACTGTTGCCAATTTTCTATTTTTATTTCTATTTATAACATAATATGTAGTTTAACATTTACTCTAACGAAAGATTGTTTTTTTTATATGCCATATTTGATGACGGTACACTGATATTTAAATTTATTTTTGCATAATATTAAGAAATTCTGTAAAATTATTATTAGTTCTTGTATATAAGTCAAATATTTAAAGTTTTAATTTCTGATTTTAGGTAGATTTCATATAAAAATCTACCTATTGCAGCGTGCTTCATCTCGGAATTTCGGAAAATTTTGGTGCCAAACGACTATATATGATAAGCAGAGACGGAAAATCAAAATGAAAAAAAAAATTTATATATGGGGCATATCCCGTTCCACGTGAAGTGGAACGACCAAAAATTTGTTTTTGCCCAAATTTTGAGAATTGATAGTACTCCATTAGAAAACGATTTTGTAATTTTTTTAGATTTTTTGGCCAACCCCTTTGCCGTCGGTGACGGTCAAAAATTTGAAATTTTTTCGTGAACGACAAACGTCTTTATTTTGTAGGCAGTTTAACGCGTATACAAATTTTTTAGAAATATATTAGTTCGTTAGAATTTTTTCCGTAGACTACGATAAAAATATTAAAAAAATTTTTGAGGTCAGTTTTCTCCCTTATTTTGAGGTTTTAAAGTTTAAAATCATTTTCCCGGATGGTATGACACGTTTTTTTTTTAATTTTTTTTTAAATTTAGTT
The DNA here is from genome assembly GCA_963693315.1 of Diogma glabrata. Classification (NCBI taxonomy): domain Eukaryota; kingdom Metazoa; phylum Arthropoda; class Insecta; order Diptera; family Cylindrotomidae; genus Diogma; species Diogma glabrata. The sequence goes on along the minus strand of OY856186.1, from coordinate 452,911,431 downwards.
TGAAATATGCACTTTCGAATAATTTTTATCGCATGATGGAAGTAGTATCGATGTGAGCGCTACAGGGCGCTGAAAGTTAAAAACCACCCCAAAAACTAGTTTTCACGATATATCTTGTGCTGTAAAATGAAAATTAAAATTCAAAGAATGTATTATAAGAGAATCATGGTCAATAAATCCAAATTCAGGGTCAAATTATTAAAATTCAAAATGGCGGCACCAATATGGCGGCTAATATTTTTGAAATTGATGATTTTTGAAAATCGTAAAATGTATTCGTAATTTACGTAAAATTTTAAATCAAAATTGTTATGTACAAAATTTTCCTATACGGAGCTATTTCCGAGGAAAAAAATCATAAAGTTTTAGAACTACGTGAAAACCTTGTTTTTTTATATTCAGCGCCCTCTAGCGCTCACATCGATACTACTTCCATCACGCGATAAAAATTATTCGAAAGTGAATATTTCAAATTAAATTTAACAAAAAACATTTAAAAAAAACGTGTCATACAATCCGAAAAAATGATTTTAAATTTTAAAACCTCAAAATATGGGAGAAAACTACCCTCAAAAATTTTTAAAATATTTTTTTCGTATTCTACGGAAAAAATTCTAACGAACTAATATATTTCTAAAAAATTTGTATACGCGTTAAACTGCCTACAAAATAAAGACGTTTGTCGTTCACGAAAAAAATTCAAATTTGTGACCGTCACCGACGGCAAAGGGGTTGGCCAAAAAATCTAAAAAATTATGAAATCGTTTTCTAATGGAGCACTATCAATTTCCAATTTGGGCAAAAACAAATTTTTGGTCGTCCCACTTCATGTGGAATGCCCCATATATATATATACATATGAGCAATTTCACGAAGATTCAACAACGTTTTGAGTTGACCCCTTTTAATTTTGATTATTTTTTGTTTATAGATAGTCTTTGATAAATACAAAATACGAGTTCTCTTAGAATTTTTTTTTTCGACCAGGGGTCTTCACAGGGTGCCCCTCAATTTTTGTTATTTTGTGATGTCAGTGCATTTTGACGAGCGATTGTAGAAAAACTACTCAATCGATTTTCATAAATGATATGTCGTTGAATAGGTATTAGAACAAAGTTTTTAAAAATGTACACCGTTAATTTTTTGAAATAATTTTTAACGGTGTAACATAAGAAAAAAATGGTGTAATTGAAAAAAAGATGGCATAGCCTTTTTTTTTTTTTTTTTAAACTAAATTGATGCTTATTTTATATCTAACCACTTGTGAAAGTTTAGGACTAGATATATTTTTTGTTTTAGAGATAAAATTCGTTGTGCATATGACTGTCGGGAATCAGTTTTTTTGTTCTGAAGGAAAATTATAAAAATGGTGATTTTTAGATTCAGATTTTTTTTTATGTTAAATATCAAATATTTTATTATTAAATGAACTTTTTAAAAAGCAATTTCAGTCAAGTTCAGCAAAATTTTCCGACATTTTGACTCGACCCTTTTTAATTTGGTTTATTTTTAGTTTATAGATAGCCTTTGATAAATGAAAAATACGGCTTCAAGTAGAATTTTTTTAAATATAGACCAAAATAAACCAAATTAAAAAGGGTCGAGTCAAAATGTCGCAAAATGTTGCTGAACTTGACTGAAATTGCTTTTTAAAAAGTTCATTTAATAATAAAATATTTGATATTTAACATAAAAAAAAAATCTGAATCTAAAACTCGCCATTTTTATAATTTCCCATCAGAACAAAAAAAACTGATTCCCGACAGTCATATGCACAACGAATTTTATCTCTAAAACAAAAAATATAGCTAGTCCTAAACTTTCACAAGTGGTTAGATATAAAATAAGCTTCAATTTAGTTTTAAAAAAAAAAAAAGGCTATGCCATCTTTTTTTCAATTACACCATTTTTTTCTTATGTTACACCGTTAAAAATTATTTCAAAAAATTAACAGTGTACATTTTTAAAAACTTTGTTCTAATACCTATTCAACGACATATCATTTATGAAAATCGATTGAGTAGTTTTTCTACAATCGCTCGTCAAAATGCATTCACATCACAAAATAACAAAAATTGAGGGGCACCCTGTGAAGACCCCTGGTCGAAAAAAAATTCTAAGAGAACTTGTATTTTTTATTTATCAAAGACTATCTATAAACAAAAAATAATCAAAATTAAAAGGGGTCAAGTCAAAACGTTGTTGAATCTTCGTGAAATTGCTCAAATATATATTAGACATGACCTAACTAATGAAGTTGTTATTTTCATCCCTCCCACCGACTAATTATGTTCCTTTTGACTCGAAAATGAAGTGTATGCAGTTTTACTGAAATCGGAAAATAATTACCCACCGCGCAGTGGCGTCGAAGATAAGAAAATTAGCAGAATAATAGAATTTTTTATGTTTATCAGATATAATCATCTTAAAATATAATATATCTCATTATTTCGATTTTTTATTAAAAGCTAATTACTTTACGATTCCAACGAGCCTAAGTATGTAGAAATCAATCTTAGGAAAGCGTTTTTATCGAATTTCTTTTTCTTAAATCCAAAAAAAAAATTTCTGCGAAAATTCAGAAAAAATAAATTTTTATGTTAGATTTAGACTTTGTTTGAGTAATACAAATTTTTATTTTTGGATACATTGCTAGCAGAACCAACTGGACATGGTAAAGTAGATCGTTTGCCAACCATAGTAACATTTGGTAATATTGAGAAGTTATTAACGGTTCCATAATGCAAAGAAGGGAGCGGCTTATCGATCGCGAATGCGATATATGAATGAAGAATGGGATCTTACTGATAAAGCCGAAGCCATGTGCTACGACACGACATCAAGTAACACTGGACCAGAAAAAGGTGGAAAAAAAGATTGGCCACAACTTGATTCGATTCCCATGTCGTCATCACATACAGGAGATTAAACTACGGGCTGTTTATGATCTCAAATTTGGAAAGACCACAGCACCCGATGTTTATCTGTTCAACAAATTTTAAATGGGAAGATGGTAAAATTATTCCAACAATGTTCAAAAATGGAATATCGGACAAAAAACTGGGAAGCAAAATTCCAAAACACTCGTGAGAAGCTCTAGTAATTTTTTGTCATGAAGAGTTGGAAAAATCACACCCACGCAGCGAATATAAAAAGAATTTTTGAAAGTTACATTGATTTTTCTTTTCGAAACCATTGAGAATTACAAATTCAAATGCCCAGGTCCGACATGTCACGCCGTTTGCATTTTTTCGAGACGTTTGCATTTTTCTGATTATGTTGTATGTAAAAATTTGGTTCAAATGCATAGATGGAACGGAACAGCAGCCGCAAATCAGGATTTGTATTTCATCAAATTTGACCAAAGAGTTTCAGAATTAATGTTGAGCAAAATTTGTTATCATCTTCACTATTTAACGGAAGCAAATATTGGCTTGGCTTTTTTCGACTCAAAGATTTCGTTTGATGAAAAACGAAAAATGGTTCAAAACCTTGAGGTCCCAGCACGAGACATCCCCATCGCACCCCAAACTCGCAAAAAAGATTTTGACGCAGTCAAACATATGCAACCTTTTGCTAATAAGAACATTAGTGATTTTGTCACAGAAAAAAACTCAGAGTTATTTTAATCGATTTAGAATTTGTATTGATTTTTTGCTACATGACCCATCGGAATGAGGATTTCGTCAAAGCCACGTTGTTTTGCCAAAGTTTGCATGTTGTTAATGATACCGCCGAACTCGGTGTTAAGTTGATGACACGGAATACAACAGCATTCTAACTAAAGACGAGGAAGGTATACAATACACCATTCAGGTGGTCGAAAACTACAGATGCAAATACCCATCATACAATAAATCTAATTTAATTTATTGATTTCTTTTTGAAAAATGTCGCTTTTGAATGAAAAATTATTATAAATTTAACCATAAAAATTAATTTTTTTCTTTGAAAAAAGATTATTATGTTAGTGAATTTTCGTATATGTAAGAAGAAAAATTAAGATAAATCGCTTTTCTAAGTCGATTTCTACATACTTAGGCTCGTTAGAATCGTTAATTAATTAGCTTTTAATAAAAAAAATCAAAATTATGAGATATATTATGTTTTAAGATAATTATATCTGATAAAAATAAAAAATCCTATTATTCTGCTAATTTTCTTATCTTCGACGCCACTGCGCGGTGGGTAATTATTTTCCAATTTCAATAAAACTTGGTATAGTTCTTATTCGAGTCAAATGGAACATAATTAGCCAGTGGGAGCGAAGAAAAAGATGGTTTGAAAATTGTTCATACGTATCTGGTCATGCTTAATATATATATATATATATATATATATATATATATATATATATATATATATATATATATATATATATATATATATATATATATATATATATATATATATATATATATATATATATATCACTGGCGGGCGGTACGAAGAAAGCAGGGTCATACCTGCTTACACAAACAAAATTTAAAATAGTCTTAACAAAAATTTATGTTAATTAAAGAATATAAAAACATTCTAAATCGATTATTAATATCATTTATTTTTTAACGATCATTCTAATATTCCAAAAATCTATATTTAGATGTCAGCCTTTTTGAATTTTCAACACTCCAAATCTAAAATGCACATTTAAATAAAATATAAAAAAATTTTGTTTTTTGCAGATTTTATCTATTCTTTGTTCTTTGGTCATCAGTAAAATTTCTGCTTTCAATCGCTATGTATTCCTTAGAAGTTGTATTGAAAAACAAACAATTAAAGTCCCAATAAAATGTGTGAAAATAAGCAGAAGATAATTCTGCTTGTAAAGTTTTTTCTTTCCTTTCCTTTTGTCATTTTACATTTGGTGTACATTTTGTAACACATGTTTTTTAGTTTTGTAGTATGAAGAAAAATGTTTGTTAGTTTTTTCCTGATAAAATTGAAATGATTTTCAATCTATTGGTTGTGTTATTAAAATTAATAACATTATTAATTTATAGTTTTGATGGGTGGAATATTTCGTTTATTAAAATGGTGCAACCATTAAATAATATTGTTTCCAGTGATTTAAATGATTAAATTATTAGATCTTTCATTGAAGGTTTTTTATGTATGTTTCTTGAAAACGGCTCATTCGATTTGAATGATTTAAATTGTATTCTGTTAAGGTAGACTCCCAAGTGGTCCATTTTTTTATGACGTGAAAAATACCGTTTTCTATGATAGCAGAGGAAAAGTTTATTTTCAGCAGGATTAATCCCCTGTGAGGTTTTTTTTCCTCTAGTGTAAAAAGAATAACAAATTGTAGTTGCTATGGTATTTTCATATAATTTTAAAACAAAGCAACCATATTTAAAAATTGAATATGAATTTTGAATGTTATTTTGTCGATTTCTAATTTAATAAATTCTAACAAATATCGTTTATATATTTACTATCATAGAAAAAAGTGTATTTCCTACGCGAGATAAAAATATTTTACGTTCGTGAAATTGTCCCACTGGACGTTAACTGTGCTCGTGAACAAATTTTCACTCACGAAAAAGCAGCGTTTTCATCTCTTGTAGCAAAATGTACTATTTTCAGAAAATTGAAAAAAACTATATTTTTAATGTATTTTACCGATTTCTTTGAAACAGCTTTTAACCTATTTGGACGGTTTGAGTTGTATTTAATTGATTTAGATGCCGAAATGGTCCTAAATTCCTTTCTATGACAGAAAATATCCCCGCCTTTTGATTTTATGACTACACAAAACAAAATGAAAAAAAAAAAATAAACTTTTTTAAAAAAATAAAACCGACTTCAGAAAAAACAAAAGAGGCACAAAAAGTGAAAAATAACTCAATTGTGCCTTAGAGACAAAAATACGTATAAATTTTGATTAATTTAATTTAATTATACTTAGTTACATACAAAAAATTACGCTTTTAAACAAAGATAATATAATATCTAGAAAAAGTAAAAGTTATTAAAGTAAAGTTAAAGTAAAATTTATTTTTTCATAATAGCTTTTATATTTTGAAATTTATTTTCAAAACAAAATGTTCGAAGCCGGTACCATCATTGACATCTCTTGCTTGGCATCGATTTCCAACAGTTTTGTACTACAAATAAATCTTACAATATAATAACTATTACAAAAACTATAATAGTTATAATAAAATATAAGTTTTATAATATAACATCTTTGTTGAAAAGTGTAATTTTCTGTAGTTAGGCATAATTAAATTAAATTAATCATTTTATATGTATTTCTGTCTCTAAAAGCCACAATTGAGATATTTTTCACTTTTTTGTGCCTCTTTTGTTGTTTCTGAAGTCTGTTTCATTTTTTATGAAATGTTTATTTTATTTTCTAAAGAAAAGGGTATTTAAACCTACGATGGTCATCATAATTTAAATAATTTTTTTAATGCCGTTAGTATACACAGAGCCATATTATATTAATCAATGAATTTTTTCAAATTACTCAGTAGTGTTATAATGTTGAAAGTGTTATCAATACATGATCAAGAATTTCACACATTTTTATAGGAATCCAAAGTATTTTTAGGCATTTTCAATCGTATACAAAATGATTTGAGTGAATCAATATGTGTTGATCTAAAAAACTCAAATTTTCTCGAAATCAAAGATTGTTTATTTATTGCCATACTTCTTGATGAAACATCAGATATATCTTATAAGTCGCAGCTGTCAACAATAGGACGATTTGTAACTAAAACAGAAGAAGTTTTTGAAAAAGGCTTAGCTTTTACATATATTAGTGCAGACTGATCTGCCAAAGCCTTATCACGTTATGCAATCAATACAATGGAAGAACTATCATGTGGCGATAAATTGAATAATGTTCTGATTTTTTTATATAATCTGCTTACCGTCTATCGAAACCCACTGCACGCCACTGATATATATATATATATATATATATATATATATATATATATATATATATATATATATATATATATATATATATATATATATATATATATATATATATATATAAATATATATATATATATATATATAGGGTGTCCGCCGGGAAGATATACTACTTTTTTTGTTTATAATTTTTGATGAAATGAAAGAGAATGGATCTTATATTGATAAATGTTTTATTTAATGTCAGTAATTATGTATGGAATACAATATCAGATAAATGTCCGCCTCTGTTAGCCTCACAAATGCGAGACCTTTTGAGCACATTTTTCATTACATTCTCACACATTTCACGCGGTATTTCATTAATTTCATCACGAATATTTTGTTTGAGTTGCTCAAGTGTTTCTGGTTTGTTTGCATAAACCTTGCTTTTCAGATATCCCCACAAAAAGAAGTCCGGAGCAGTCAAATCAGGCGACCAAAAATTTCACGTAAAGTTTTCTACCAAAAATTTCACGTAACTTTCTCATCGTCACACTAAAAGATGATTGATTTTGATAACATGTTTTAACGATTAAAACACGTTGGTTTATCGAATATTTTTCTATAATAAATTTGCCACGTGTCTACTTCACGACTGCCAAATATGAACTGTCAAAACTAATGTTTATCAAAATGGCGGCAAAACAAAGTAGTATACCTTCCCGGCGGACACCCTGTATATATATATATATATATATATATATATATATCTATTTATATATATATATATATATATATATATATATATATATATATATATATATATATATATATATATATATACATATATATATATATATATATATATATATATATATATATATATATATATATATATATATATATATATATATATATATATATATATATATAAACATATATATATATATATATATATATATATATATATATATATATATATATCTATATATGTGTATATATATATATATATATATATATATATATATATATATATATATATATATATATATATATATATATATATATATATATATATATATATATATATATATATATATATATATATATATATATATATATATATATATATATATATATATATATATATATATATATATATATATATATATATATATATATATATATATATATATATATATATATATATATATATATATATATATATATATATTCGACCTACACCAAAAATATTTTCTGTGTATGTTGCGGCAATCAATTTCTTGGATAAGTTTGCGAACTGGCCATATCGAGGTACTATTTAAGCGGCCAGAGCCTTAAAACTCGAATAATCTAAGACGTTATAATTTCTGATTGAATTATAATGTTTAAATAAAATTGTTAAATATTGAATATTTGAACTATTTGTTATCATTTTTTTCAAAATGAAAATCTCAGCGCAAAAGGTTTCTAAAAAATCAGCTGTTTTAAAAATTTACTAAACTTTGTTGTCCTCGATATAGATGAAAATGACCAAGCGCAAAAATAAAAACTTTTGCACACGTAAATACGTAAATAAATCTATCCAAAACATAAAAAACAAATTGTTTTAGTTCAGAGGTTGAGACCCTTTGGCTGTTAAAACGAAAACAAACGCAAACGGCCATGTGAATGAATCACTAAATGCAATTTGCGATCTATGAAACTTTATGAAAAAATGAAAGACAATAAATTTTATTTTTTGTTTATAATGAAACACTATATAATTTTCCAAATGTTTTACAACTTTTATTTTAATTTTAATTAATAAAATAACAAGAATGAATACAATTTATGCGACTGTCCGAATTTATAGACGCTTTTAAGAGAAGTGGTATTTGTTTGGTTGATCAAAATTATTATAATTTTTTATAAAAAAATGGATGTGATTTTATGCTATAAGATAAATGCTAATATTGCATGCAAGTGACATCTATTTGGAAATTACATGAATATGTATAATAATTATTATAATTAATTGGTATAATGAAATATGTATTTATAATTAATTTTTTGATCAACTACCATGCTTTCATCATTTTTGAGTCTATTTTGTTTAAACTGGTACTAGCTTTTAATTAAACTTTTCAACTATAACCTCAGAAAGTTTCAGCTTTCTAACCCAAGGAGTTCCAATGCAATTAGCATTATACTAACCTAATGAAAGCCACTCTCACGCTATATAATTTCAACAACAAATCCCAAAAATATAAAAATATCCCATAGAGATATTAAATAAATTTTCTTTTGTTTTTTTTTTGAGTTTTATTTTTTTTTCGCAAAAATTTAAAAAACGTTGTTTTGAATGTTTGTTGTTGTTGTTTTGAAAATTCATTATTGTTTTGAATTAGGGAATAGTTTCCTTAGAAATTTGGAATATTTGGAAGTGGTTTAGTGGAAATAAATATATCTATATTGATTACACATTTACAAAAGTTTTCCTGAATTGATAGGTATTTGTGTTATATTTGAGGTGTAAAAGTTGTTTGATGTTGTTGTTAATTATAAATTTTGTGTGGTAGTATTGCAGTTGTGACGTAGTTAGAGCGTTAATCCACCGAAGGATTTAATATGTTATTAAGGAGTTTTAACCAAATTAAGCAAAACTATTCGAAATTGCAGTGATAAATTAGTTTCCGTTTATGTATTTAGTTTGGTTGGTTTGATAAATTTTTGGGATTATTCTGTTTCTACTTAAATTTTTTATTTAAACCAATCTGACAATTCTATTTGTACACAAAGCTTTCTGGTCCCAAAATCTACCTATTTCTAGCGGATATACGTGCCGCTTGGACTTTTTTTTTTAAAATTGTATCATAAAAATATTGCCAAAAATGGATGCATCAACCAATTCAATTTACAACCTAAATATACAATCACTAGCGTCATTTAATGCAACGACGTAATCACAGTCAGTCAAGGAAAAATTTATAACGTATCATACGTATCATACCAAAAAAATACGATTTGACAGATTTGCGTAAACACTAAAAATTGGTTATGGTGATCGGTTGCATTTACTGTGATAGTTCGTATCATATTAATAACAAATCTGACATGCATTTAATTTTTACTATTTAATCAAATAAAAACTAAATTTAAACTAGTTTGAATTTATAATTTAGTTAGATGATGGATTGTATAGTAACTGTAACTAAGAATAGAAGCTCTATATCTACAGAATATTTAGGACAGATGATTTTCATAATGTTTTTTGATCAGCAGTTCTTAATATCTTTGAATGAAATTGCCCCATTAGATTTGAATCCATCACATTTGTGATTAAATACATCGAATGATAAGCAAAATTGCTAGGTTGCCATGTTCATTTTGTGGTGCTAAGCAAAACTCAAATTCTATGGTTTTTGTTTCAAATATATCAAATATAATTAATTCATCAACAAATAAAAGAAATAGTACAACTTTAATTATACCATAAGACTAACTTGATTTTTTTTTAATTATTTACCTTCGTAAATTTAATCAAATAACCTATATGTCATCTTACATTATTTTTCTTATTTAAAGTAAGAAAATTAACTCAAAAAGCTCATTAATTCTATCTTCTTTCCCTAATGATACTTTGTATATAAATGTAATTACAAGAGGATAAAATATGTATCATAGCTATGAAATGAAAGATAACATTAAAATCTAATTGAAGCCTAATTAGAAGATGAAGATAAGGTTTGAAGTTGAGTTTCTTAGCGAAATTATAATTCGAATATATAAATAATACCTTTAAAACCTTTTTTGTAAGCCTATTTTAATGTACATTAAATTTGATTTATTTAGATGTTAACAAAACAAGATTAACTAATGACGAGAAAATTATTTTTTGATTGTTTTAACATCATTATTACGAGTTTATTTTGAGAGAGGTTGGACGAAAATACAAAGTTATAAAGGTTTAAAAGTGAATTACAATGTTCAATTGATTACTTGGGCTACCCGGCTTTTACAAAATATTTGTATTAAAAAACGGTTTTTCATTCGAAACTAAAGATGGTGACTTCTTCATATGCTTTATAGATTTCAAATTCTTCCGTTGAATACATGATAGGACCTTTATTACAAAAATGTGCTACTTTAAAATGTATATTGATGATTTTCATTGAGGTGTTGAGCGAAAATTGATTTTAGATTAAGGTTGTTTTTTTCTTTTAGGTGTATGTTCCAAAAATTTATTGATGAATTTTCTACCTGTTTGACCAATATTTTGATATAAACTGTTAATTGTTGAAAAAAAGTTATATTTATATTTTTTAAATTGATTTATTATTATCAATATTGGTTAATAAATTTGCGTAATTTATAGGAATATATTTATATCAGTATTATTGTTCAATCTGTTAATAGAACTATGATTATTTATTCTTTTTGAAGTTCATTATAATTTTTTGTCAACAATATTTGTATTATATCCATTATTAATAGCTATAAATTTGATTGTGTTTTATAAGCCAACATTTTTTGAGAATACAGATGGCGTGAGCTAGAGTTAGCACTAATATCATTTTTTCATATTTTGAACTAAAAATTATCATCCATCCTTGATATTTTTTTTAATAAAATGCGTTGTGAACATTTACCGAGGTCCCAATTATCATCCAGTCTGAGGCATTGATCTTAATTTTGAATTAAATACTCTACACTGACTGATGCACTGAATAAAGTCAATTTCCGGCATGGAGGGATCAGATTTTGTTGATTTCTAAATTTTTTTTATCTACGAGTGTGATAATACCACATTCTCTAGTTCCTGTTATTGACTTACTAACTAACGCGAGGGATAATATACCACTGGGAATAGCAGTGAGATATCACTAGACAAGGTGATATATTGGGAGTGCTGGCGGATGAACTGTATTCAGTCAACGATAGTACCTCAACCAAAGCTATAATATTCCTTGATGATAAGATATAACTCTATAATTGGACTTTAATCATTAATCACTGAGGAAGCCAATGCATTATGATCATGATCAAGGAATGTAATGGTAACAACATCAAGGAATATGCATTATTAGCAACTAAATTTTAGTTTAGTTCGTTCAAATTTGTCTAGAAAAAGTTCTTTCTACTCTTTAATTTTAAATAATAATACTCCTTTGTTTTATCGTGAAATATTGGTCTTTGTCATATTTTTATAAGTGGTAGGATTTGTTTGTTTAGTTACCCATTATTTAAAAAAAAATATATTAAAGATAACGTTCGAAAGTTTTAGAAAAAGTAGATTTGAGGATTCGAAAAATTCGAGAAATTAGTCCTTATAACACACACACACACAAAAATATTCAAGGTTTTTCTGAAATAAAATATCTGAAAAATATAGTTTTTGCAAATAGTTATTTAAGTATTAAGGGCAGTAAGAGTGTTTTACCGATTCGGGATATTTGTTTTGCGATCGAGACGAAGTCGAGATCTCTAATATATCCACAATAGGTAATACTCTTAATGCCCAAAATGCTTATTACATTTTTTGCACGATCAATAAAAATTCATTTAAAATTATTTATATAACAAAATTCATTTTTAAGTTTTACTGTTTTAAGGAAAATTTCTTAAAATTTCATTTCAAAATAGTACGCTCTGCGTTTCATCATAATTCTTGATTTCTCGCGAATTTAGATTTAACTTTAATTTTTTTAAGTTCGCTAATTTAACTCGCGTTCGTTAGATAATACTCCAAGTATGGTTTTGTTTGGTATTAATCAAAGAGGAAATTTGGATGAAAAATTGAGAGAGTATTTTGAAAAAACGCCAGTTTTTAAGACTTGTCTGGAAGAAATAAGGAAAAGAGCTATCTTTAAGAATAAGGAAACTCAAAATTATAATAAAAAATATAATGATAGCAAATGTAGAAAATTAAAATCATTTTCAGAAGGTGAATACGTAATGATAAGAAATATTGTAGGGGTTGGCGTTGGACAAAATAAAAAATTGGCTCCCACTATGAAAGGACCATATGTCGTGAAAAAGTTTTACCTAATGAAAGATATGTTATAACTGACATTGATGGGTTTCAAGTACCACAAGTTCCATTTGAAGGAATATTTGATAGGACGAATATAAGAAGATGGCTTATATTTGATGATATTGAAAGTGATATAGATCTTGATTTTGATACTAATTTAGATGACCAAGAGGTTTAAGGTTTAATATTTGAATTATATTTTGTTGAAGTTGAACATTAAATAACCCATTATGAATTTTTTTAGTTTCTCAATGAATTTAAACAGAAAAAACGGGTTTTATTAACTAATTTATAACATGATTTAAAAATATATATATATACATATATTCTTCATATATACGAAATAACGTTCGTGAATGTTGATGGAATGAAAGTGATCGAATGTTTTGATATTTAAGCTCGTGATTCATTCAATGGTTTATTGTAAACTGATGAAATAATTATTGTGATTATAATTTCATGGTACTTTAGACAATTAAGAGGCGAGTGTTGGCTTGATTCGACGACGACGTTGTTGTGTCAGGTTGACCGAGTTGTAGTAGTATGTTTTGACAATTTTAAATATTAACTTAAACTCATATTATTTTGAATTCAAAACTTAGTAACGATCGATTCAAACATTGTCGGTCAATGCCATCTATTATAAATTGTAATAGTTAATTAATAGTAATAGTTTTTATAGTATTGTAGCTAACTTCGTTTGATTATTGAAGAGGGGAGTTGTTTTTGGATTTTGACAAGAATAAAATGTGTTTTTGGTGAAGCTGAAAAATAAAAAATAAAAATTTGTATTTTATTTTTTAAATATAAAACTTTTCGTTGACTTTAATATTGATATTTTAGTACTATAAAAATAATCTATTTAGGATGGATTTAACTACAAATCTCACATGCAGGCGGCGTGCGTGCCATTCAAAGATAATATTTTTTGGTCATATGTGTGGAAAAGTATATTTTTCGTTTACGTTACAAGTACAGTACAAAATTTAATATTTTTTGTGCATGTGTTACAAAAAAATTATATCGATTCGATCACTATTCTGTGTTTATGTTCTGAATTTTTCTTTCAAAATGAGGAAGAAGGCTCTTGTGTTCCTGCTATCAAACAATTTTATAAGAAAAAAAAATTTCAAATAATATAACCTCATTTTATTCTCATGTGTAATCTTTCTCCACAGCAATTAACTCAAATTTAAACTTCCCAAACATTAAATTAAATTATTCATCGATTCACCTCCAAAAAAATAAAACACTTTTTAACTATAAATTAAATATTTGCTAGTATTTATTCTACTGGAAAAATTTTATGTATTAAATATTACATTTTCTTCTGAACGCATATTTTTTCGAGTGTACATTGTATAACCGCGAATGAGGGATTTTTTCTTCCGGATTAAGTTATAATACGCGTATTATTTATTTTCTCATTCTTAAGTTTATGTTATTTATGTGTGTTTCTAAAAATAAGATTTCTCAAAAATAAAAAAAATAAATACTTAGTTTTTTTTTCTTTAATTTTCTTTCAATTAGAAAAATTTATAAACAAAACATCCAAAATCGTTTTAACTGAATTAAATTTTATTATATGAAATTGAAGATGGAATATTGTTCAAATACATAATAGAAATTAGAAATTTTCAAGTTGATATTGAAGTTATGTTTTAAAATATCTAATACAATACATTATAACTGTCGTTTTTAATCGATGTTGGGATGGAATAAGTTCATTGGCGTGTGTATTGAAAATATTTCAAAAATACATTTTTTGTTTGGTTCCACGGTTCTTTTCAAAACTTCATGATTTCAAAAACGATATTAGTTCAGTTACGTAGAAAATTTTGTAAGTTGCAAAAAGTGAACCAATTTATCATCAACCTTTCAAGTATTGTTTTATAAACGACATCAATGTTTAACCGACTTTAATAAAACATCAACCCAATTAATTTTTTCTTTTCCTTCCATCAATTATCTAAATATTTTTCTTGTCATTTGAGATTACATCAATTTTCTTTTTTGTCTCTATTAGAACGTATTTTCTTTTTAATATTATATCAATATTTGAAGAATATTTTATTACAAAATCGATTTAACGAAATGATTATTATTCTTAAGGAACTGAAATAAATGTTTACCCAATCATGTTATGGTGTTCCATCTTCGTTTGCATATATTCGTAGATACAATAAATTTCCGATTTCATGAGACATTTTCTTGTTTTAGGTTAAATATTAATAAAATGAATTGAATTTCAATTTAGTGTTAAAATACGATACTTTCTGGTCGTGTTTTGTAACCGGACCGACTTATATTGAAATATTGTTTAAATTTTAAGAAAAAGGTATTTTGTAAATGTAATGAAATTCTTTCATTTTTTATTTAGATAAGATTACTATCTTCAAACCCTTTGTCTAAAAATAGGTAAGGATAATCTTTTATTGTTCTAACTTTACCTCATTTCAAGAAATGTAGAGATTTTTCTTTTATGGTAAACATTTTTATATTTTGGATGCCAAAACACAATTTCCCTTTAAAAAAAACCAAAATCTTAAAAAATTATAATTTGTTTACGAAAATTTCCGTAATTAAATTTAACATTTGTCTCTTCTACTCTTCCTTAACCAACTCTAGTCGTATACTTATATTTAATTTAATTTAGTTTTAACTAAGAAAGTTGTGCAGAGAATAGTTGAGGTTTTCTTTATTTAATTTATCAAAGAAAATTGTCTTGCATTGTAAGTTTGTATACACATCAAAAGAAAATTAAATTATATGTACGTATACAGTAATAAAAGTGGAGATGGGCTGTTATTTATGATCATGTTTTAAATGAACTTTATAGAAACTTAGATTTAAAATTGAAGTTAATTGAGTTAATTTCGATGTCAGCTTTTATAGATTAGTGTAAATATTAAATTCTCGTATGTAATATTTATGTGTAATAATAATCAATGTAACTTATCTAACGATAATGAATTGTATTTTTTTCTCCCTTATCGGATAGTTTAATGAAATAAAAAGATAGCGGTAACGATTACAGAAAAAAATTTACATGATATGATCAGATACATCCATTAATTGTTTAAATAATTTTTTTTTAATTTTAAGTTAGGCATGTTTAGTGTTAATTAGAATAAATTGTTAATTAACGTCTCTGAATATCCGAAGATACCATGCCAACTAAGGATTGAGATTAAGTTTGAATAAATTAAGTTTCTCTAAGAAATTTATGGACGCTTTCATTAAAATTTTGAAGGTAAGGCGTTCCAGAGATGAGAGACTTTGTTGAAAAAATCACGTTGAAAAGCAACAGTTCTGCACCTTTTTATATGAATCGTAAAAAGATGGGCTACAATATTTGCTCTGGTGTTACGCAAAAGGTTTGCTAGTTCAGTTAAAACTGATTTAATTTCAGCAGAAGTTCGTTCATCCATAATGTATTTGTAGAAAATTATCAGATCAGCAACATTTCGTCTGTGCTGTAAAGAATCGAGCTCATTAGTTGAATTGCCAATCAGTTTAATAGCTCTGCGCTGAACAGAATCAAGGAACTTCAAATAACTATAATAAGCTCCACCCCGTATGTGAGAACAGTACTCCATGCAGGGACGTATAAATGATTTGTAAATATTTTTGTTTATTTAATTATAAATATATTGAGAATTGATGTTTATATATGTTTATATATATATTTTGTTTTTTAACTCAATATATATATTTTTAACTGTTGTTTGTTGTTTTTTAACTCAATATATATATAAACGATGTTTATATATATATATTGAGAATATATTGAGAATTGATGTTTTTTGCATTGAATTATTTATTTTGTGTAAATTAATTTAAAAAAATATGTTTTTTTTTGTTTTTTTTTTTTTTTTAATTTTTTTTAAAAAATTTTTTTTTTTTTTATAATATTGTTGAATATTTTACATCAGGGTATGAATTATGGTTTCTTGAATTTAGTAACCATTCAACAAACAAATTTTATTATTTTTTGAAAATTAAAATTATATTCTCTGTAGTGTTTTTTGTTTTTGTATATATAATTTTTTCTTCAACGAATGTTGTTGATGTTGTTTGTTAATTTTAAAAAATTTTGTAAAAATTTTTTTGAAAATGGCAAAGGATGTTTGCCGAAACGTAAAATATACATTTTAATTTAAAATAATTAATTTGTTTTTAAATAGGCTCTATTCCCAATATATTTATAATAAAATTAATATAAAAGCCTACAATATACTATTATTTTTGTTTATCTAAATTTTTTAATACATGATGTTTATACACAACTTCAATTAGTTGTTCGAAAGGCCCTAACTTAAATTTCCATTTATTTGATTTTACATCATTTTTGTTTTTTTTAGGGGAAATAGAGCGGATCTAAATTTCGAGAATTTCGTGATTTTTGGCTTCAAACACTTATTTTCAAAGATTCATAACTTTGGTTCTGGTAAAGATAGACACATTTTTTTGTTTTAGTTTAAAGATGGATTTTAAAAAAAACTTTTATCTATAAAAATTATTAACAAATTGTATTTTTCATTTGTTAAGAAACGACTTTTTACTGTTAAAATTTAAAATTTTAAAATTTTGTACTGTTTTTTACTGTTACTGAAATAAAATTATTTATCGAGCACGGGTCGACAAAAAATTTCATAAATTTTTGTCGTTCCGCACTAGAAAATTAATTTATTTGTAACACTAAAAGTCATTTTTCCATTAATTAAATATACGTTTTTTATAGAAAATTGAATGTAGAATACGATGGTTATACTAAACACTCTTTAATTTTGTTAAGTAGTGACTAAAAATCGATTTTAACATTTTATTTGTTTATAACAATAGCAATTTGTTAATAATTTTTATAGATAACAATTTTTTTTTTTAAATTCCATCTTTAAACTTTAAAATAAAACAGAAAAAAGTGTCTATCTTTACCAAAACCGAAGTTATGAATCTTTGAAAATAAGTCTTCAAGCCAAAAATCACGAAATTCTCGAAATTTAGATCCACTCTATTTCCCCTAAGCAACAAAAAAAAAGGAAAAATCTTCGTACAAGTACATATTTTTGATTATTTAGAACTCGCAAAAAAATTTCAGCCAAATCCAAAATCTCTTAGTCACATTTTGTCCTAATCTATTCGGTATGTAAAAATGCCCAATATATGGAATTTTTTGTCATCCCGCGCTTGATAAATTTATTTGTATTAATTTATAACAGTAGAAATCATTTCTCTATTAATTAAAAATACGTTTTTGTAGGAAATGAAACGTAGAATACGATGGTTATACTAAAAACTCATTTCGTAGGTTGGGGAATGACTAAAGATGGATTTGGACATTTTATTTGTTTATAACAATAGGAATTTGTTAATAACTTTTATTGATTTTACTTTTTTATAAAACAGCTTTTAACATTAAATTAAAAAAAACAAGAGTTTCTATATTTCATATAACCGAAGTTATGAATTTTTGAAAATAACTCGTCAAGCCAAAAATAACGAAATTCTCGAAATATAGAACCGTTATATTTTCCAAAAAAAAATCGATATAAAACTCATAAAAAAAGTTTCAGCCAAATCCAAAATGTGTCGGTCAGAAAGGTGTTCGGTTTGTAAAAGAATGACCCATATGTCATCAATATAACAAAATAACTGTTAACGATTGTTCATAAATGAGGTGAGGAGGTGAAAATTGTGTGACGAAAAGGGTAGGAGGATTTTAATAAATGTGACATCACAAGTCATATGGGTTATTGGGTCATCATATTGTTCTTAAATTTGTGACGAAATTTATAAAGGAGGTTAAGGATTATGTGTCAAAATGTGACTTAAGTGGAGGAAGATAATAATATCCAAATAATTATGTGACTTCATTTATGAACCGTCTCTTCATTATATTTGCCCCACAAGTTCTAGTGACTTGAACTGAATGTATTCAATTGAATTGAATGAAAAATTCTTCTGAGAAGTGAAAGAAAGATCCGTAACAAACTCTTATTTCATTTCCAGCTCAGACATCGACCCAGCGCCCTTCTGATAGAGTCTATGGTAAACCATTTAATTTTTAATTTTCTCAACCGGTTTGAAATAGAGTTTGTTATAAAGCAGTTGTTCTTGAAATAAATTCATCAGCATTGAAAAGGTATTACCGATTCGACGCTGTCGATATAACTACTATCGTTCTTTCCATATTGAATACTTAGTTCAATAGGTTTTTATCTCATTTTTTCCCTTCCGTATTCATTAAATTTCTTTCTTATATAATTGTACGAGAGCACAAATCGGCAAATTCGGGGTATAGACTTGATGATGAAAAAGCTTTTTTTTTTTTACAAAAACGCGACGTATTCAAAATAGTTAGTGTGCGATTCCGATGAAAAATAACTAGAAAATAGTATATTTTCCTACAAAAGTAACGTGAGTAAACATTTGTTTGCACGAGACGCGCTAGCGTCAAGTGAGACATGTTTACGAACGAAAAACATTTTTATCTCGCGTAGGAAATGCAATTTTTTCTATGACTGTATATTTATAATCGATATTTACTATAAATTATAAAATTAAAAATCGACAACATAACATTAAAAATTTATATTCTATTTTTTCATTGTTGCGTTGTTTTGAAAAATTAAAACTTTGTAAAATTATATGAGAAACCATAGCAAAGCTACAATTTGTTATTCTTTTTACACTATAGTTGTAAAAGAACCCATTTTCACAGGGCGTTAAGCGTGATGAAAATAGGCTATGCATTTGCTATCATAGAAAAAAATAATTTTTGTTTGTTTTATCAGTCAATTCAGTGGGTGAAGAAAGAATAGTAGATAAAGATGATGCAAGTACGTTTTGGAGGTTTTTGGACGCAAGGAGTTTTTTGGATGTATGTGGAGTTTGAAAAATCGATGCGCCAGACGAGATATGCACCCACATTAAGTCAAAAATAGCTTACTGCCATGCATCATATACTATTTTTTATTCGTCGCAAGCCAATTATTTAAAAAAAATCGTTTAATCTAAATCAAAATTAAAATTTTTTATAAATTTTGAAATAAAAATATGTTGAACAAGTGACCTTTGGCTCAAATCTTTGTTACTTTTTTCAAACAAGTTGTTCAACTATGATAAGAAAAAATCTTATATATTAATACGGTAAAAAAAAGATGGATTCATTTAAAATTTTCACTGCTAACTGATATTAGTGTAACTTAGATTTTAAAGATTTTTCACCCAAATCGGATCATAAATAAAAAAGTTATAGACGATTTAAAGTGTATTTTTGAATTTAACGGCCACCCATACAATATGAAATGGACTTGCCCAAATCATATTTTTTTTTCACAAAAACGATACGATGTTATTTTATTATTCTTTTATACATTTTATTTTAGTCTTCTTATGTACATTGATGTGAACATTTTGTTCTGTTTTTTATATTTTTTTTTCACAAAAACGATACGATGTTATTTTGTTATTCTTTTATACATTGAAATTTGTATTTTATTTTAGTCTTCTTATAAATATCTAAAGAAGAGTAATATTAATGGTGAAGTTTGAAAGTGTTTGCATTCTAGCTGGGTGGTACTGTTTACAATTTGCATATTTATATTCTCATAAAAATTATATTCTTATAAAAATTACATTAACAATACGATGTTATTTTGTTATTCTTTTATATATTTTATTTTAGTCTTCTTGTGTACATTGATGTGAATGCATGTGAACATTTTGTTCTGTTTTTTATATTTTTTTTTCTCAAAAACGATTCGATGTTATTTTGTTATTCTTTTATACATTGTAATTTGTATTTGATTTTAGTCTTCTTATAAATACTAGGAGGGCCCGGCGTGCTTCGCTACGCTTATAAACAAAGTTTTTGCGTAGACATTTTGTTGACGTAGAAGCTATGATTTCAAAATGTGGTAATGAGAAATGCTAGCATATAATTTTTAGTTTTTTTTTTTAAATATATGAATGAAATATTATCAGAACTCTAGCTGATCAGTTCGGATATATGAAAAATTAGCGATCAAATAAGTTAGAGATCAAATAAGCTTACTTGAAAACTTATTTGATCGCTAATTTTTCATATATCCGAATTGATCAGCAGAGTTCTGATTATTTTTCATTCATATATTTAAAAAGAAAAATTAAAAATTATATGCTAGCATTTCTCATTACCACTTTTTGAAATCATTGCTTCTACGTCAACAAAGTCTATGCAAAAACTTTATTTTTAAGCGTAGCGAAGCACGCCAGGCCCTCATAGTATTTTTTAATCATTTCATTTCCACACGCATAAGAAAGAGTAAAGAGGTGTCAAGGGATACCCGGATGGAACGAAGTTCCTTTCGATTAATTAGTGAAGGAATGGTTGTAATAAAAAAATTTTATTTTTTTAAGTTTGGGAAATTTGGGAAATTCGGAAAATTGTTTCTTTAATTTCTAATCAATAGAAAATAAAAAAATTAGTGAAGGAATTGTAATAAAATTTTGTTTTTCAGGGTGTCAAGGGTCAAGGGTGTCAAGGGTGTAAAGAGTGTCAAGGGTGTCAAGGGTGTTAAGGCTGTCAAGAGTGTCAAGGGTGTCAAGGGTTTCAATGGTGTCACGGTTGTCAAGGGTGTCAAGGTTGTAAAGGTTGTCAAGGGTGTCAAGGGTGTCAAAGTTGTCAAGGGTGTCAAGGTTGTCAAGGGTGTCAAGGTTGTCAAGGATGTCAAGGGTGTCCCTTTGTTTTGTTGTCAATTATCGATAACAACATAAAAAAGTCCAAGCGGCACGTATATCCGCTAGAAATAGGTAGATTTCGAGATCAGACAGTTTTGTGTGCCAGTAGAATCTGATGTATCAGATAAGTTTAAACAAAACAAACTAATTTCAAACAGATATCGAACAAATTTTAAAAAGAAAACTAGCTACCTATAAGCAAAATTATATCTATCCAATTTTGCAACAAACAAATATCAAATCTACCACAGAACATGTGTGTGACAATTTATGACACAAACCTACTCTATATCATATGTCGTGCAATTGCTGCAAAATATCAAAATAGTTTAGTTCTAAGAAAAACAAATTAATTTCTTCTATTCAAATCTTTTATTTTTTTGACTGTTATAAGGTTGACATTGACTGTTATAAGGTTTTTGGAAATTGTAGTTGGGGATTGTTGCAAACTTTTTGTTGAAGCCAACAAGTCAAAAACCTCTACCTGCAGAGGTTTATATTTATAAGAAACGGATTAAAATGTTTCCACAGATTCTAAATTTATGAAGATTTTAAAAATATTAGTATCCAAACGGCCGTTATAACGGATTAAAAAAACGAATTTTTTTCTAGTATAAAGCCTCTCGTTCCTTAACCTTTACGAACTAGTCCAAGATATTAATAAAACACACATTTTTAAGAAAGGTTTTTTGATCAGGCTCCACAAATGCAACCGTGAGAGCGCCGGTTGATTCAAACGCATTTTGTGCTTTACAAGCTTTTTTGTTGGAGCCGCTCACTCAGAAACCTCCAACTGCAGAGGTCTTTTTTTGAAAGAAACTGATTGAAAAGGTTTCAAAGATTCTAAATTTATGAAGATTTTAAAAATACTAGAATCCAAACGGCCGTTATAACGGATCCATGTGTTGGATTGGGCTGATTTACGAATGTGTCCAAGATATTAATAAAACGCACATTTTTAAAAAAAGTTTTTTGATCTGGCTTTACAAATGCGACCGTTTCGGGGTTGTCAGTTCCTGCTCTTTACTCATTCGAATCCGTCTTCAAGTAAAACTTTTGCGTGCAATTCAGCATTTGTACTGCACTGAGGAAAGGAATAAACGAATTCACAAACTGCGCTAGTCGGCAATTTAAAATCTCATGGCACGCAATTCGTTTAATGTTCCTGATAGTGATTTCATTATCAGAAATGCACAATGTTCATTACAATTATATTACGTCTCTTTCACTTTTCAAAGTAATTTTTTATTCAATTCTATTATATACATCCAGTTCTAGTGACTTATAATTCTAAGCTACATAACGGTTAGATCCATTGCTATCGTATAGATCAAACTTTTAATAAAATCTTGAACGTGGTTGAACGTTGTTGTTTTTATATTATTTCAAAAAAGGGTTTCATTAATGGTGAGAGCAATTTTTTCAACACAATTCACAGAGCAATTTCACGAAGATTCAACAACGTTTTGACTTGACCCCTTTTAATTTTGATTATTTTTTGTTTATAGATAGTCTTTCATGTATAAAAAATACAAGTTCTCTTAGAAATTTTTTTTTCGACCAGGGATCTTCACAGGGTGCCCCTCAATTTTTTGTAATTTTGTGCATTTTGACGAGCGATTGTAGAAAAACTACTCAATCGATTTTCATAAGTGATATGTCGTTGAATAGGTATTAAAACAAAGTTTTTAAAAACGTTGATCAACACTGTTGATTTTTTGAAATAATTTTTAACGGTGTAACATAAGAAAAAAAACGGTGTAATTGAAGAAAAGATGGCACTACGCCTTTTTTTTTTTAACTAAATTGAAGCTTATTTTATATCTAACAAGTTGTGAAAGTTTAGTACTAGCATTATTTTTTGTTTTAAAGATAAAAATCGTTGTGCATATGACTGTCGGGAATCAGTTTTTTTTGTTCTGAAGGAAAATTATAAAAATGGCGTTATAAAGTGAGATTTTTTTTTATGTTAAATATCAAATATTTGTTTTGTTTTAAAACTTTGTTCTTTGTTCTCTGTTCAACGATATATCATTTATGAAAATCGATTGAGTCGTTTTTCTACAATCGCTCGTCAAAATGCACTCACATCACAAAATTACAAAAAATTGAAGGGGTCTGTGAAGACCCCTGGTCGAGAAAAAAAATTTCTAAGAGAACTTGTATTTTTTATATATGAAAGACTATCTATGAACAAAAAAAATCAAAATTAAAAGGGGTCAAGTCAAAATTTCCCAAAAATTTGCTGAACTTGCGTGAAATTACTCCACAACAAAATCCTTATCAGATCGTATATTATATATATACTATAATAAATCAATATCAACAAGTTTAAAGTTTTAACAATTACAAACTTGTGTATGTCACATTTGGAGGTAACTGCAGTCCATTTTATCGATTCAGTCACAAATACCTAATAGTTGTAACATATGAGTACCAGATTGAATGTTGTGTGGACTCAAATGTTAAACAGTGAAAACGTTTTAAACTGTATTGTTGTGGTGAAATTCCCAGCTACAATTTTTTTACATTTAACTTAAAACAATTACACTCCATGATTTTCCATTTCCATTCCAATGTTTATGTTCTTAACAAACATTATTTTGATTAAGATGGAAAAAGTTTATTTGTGAAAATTTAACATAAGAAACATTTCATATAATTACGACGTATCAATAATATTGAATTTATTATAAGCAAAAAAAAATTAATTATTCTTCAAGAATTTATATTAAGAGGCATAGAAACCGTCCACATTTGTAAAAATTTAATGTCATGATCTTGAAAAAGAAACCACAGATTTTGACATTCAATGTTTATTATATTCGTTCCTTATTAATTTAATGTAATCTAATATTAAAATAAAACTTTTCTTTCGGATATATGGCTGCAAGGGCAAGACGCGAATATGTACTTTACTTTTTCTTTAAATAAAAACATAAAATTAATTCATTTATTCAACAATTTAATTTTTCGTATCTTTAAGGCATTCATAAATAATTGGATGAAAACATGGTTACTGTAAGCCGTAAGGATACTAATTTGAATTATTTTTTTAATTTATGATATTTTTCGGTTTTAAGAAAATTCGATTTTGATTCTTTTTAAATTTAAAATTGATATCTTTTTTTAAAGTTTTAATAATATAATCAACAAATAACAAACCTTTGTCTTAGTTTTGATACAACAGCTTTCCACCGTTCTGCCATTTCAATTATATAAAACTTATTTTTTTTTCTTATTTTTTTTATTTTTAATATCATTTCTTTTCAAAATATTAATTAAAAAGAATTTTCTTTTTCTTATAGCTTTTTTTTATTGTGTAATTTAATTAAGTAATTTAATTTTTATTTTTTTGTTATATTTTAAAGTTTTTTAGTATTATTATTCGTGGAATCATCTTTTGTTTTATTTTTTTTTATGGTTCTTTATTTTTTGTATTAATTGAGATTTTCAAAAGAAACAAATTTTATCTTTTTCTGTCGAATAAAAAAGTTAATGTGAGAAAAACTTTTAATTTAAGTTCAACACTTCAATGATAGAAAACAAAAGGAAATGATTGTGTTAGGAATAGTGAAAAGAAGAAAATTTGATAAAAGAAAAATCTTAATTTGATATACATATACGATGGAATGGAATTGATTTACAGAAGTTTGAGATGATAATCAACAACAAAAAAGTTTTGATTGGAAAGTTTTGTAAATGAATATATATATATAACCTTCAAATGCTATTATCTCGATCAACAAAACATCAAATTTCTATTTTTCAATTATTCGTCACGCATTTTTTAATGTGTTATCGAAAATTTAATTATTAGTTAAGCATGTTTTCTCTTATGGCAGGCATGTCTAACTCATTTCGGTATACGGGCCAAATTTTTCGAAAATTATTTTTCAAAGCCATATGTTCTTGGTTTTATTAAAAATTTTAAATTTAGTAAAGAAATCAAAACAAAATTGTTTGTATAGAAATTTATTGGTTCTTAAAAATATATTTCTTTGATCTGAAAGACCTAAGTAATAAGTATTACATTCATGAGCTAAGAGTGAAATTCTTACCCCCACCTTTTTGGCATTTCTCGACATTTTAGGACCTACTGATTCCAAAAAAGGAAAAAATTTATGTGTGTCTGTCGGACGTCACAACCGACGAAATCTAGAAAACGGCTGCAGGGATTTGAAAAATTTTGAATTCTTAAAATAGGTACACTCAATGATAAGAGCCGAAAGGATGATGTGTTCGATAACTGTACCGAAAGTGTGTCAAAAAAATCGTCAAGTGTGTCAAAACAAGGAAATATGCATATTTTTGGCTTAAAAAACGTTCATTTTAAGTGATAATGAGTAGGAACAGAGAATGTGAAGAAATCTGGATGGTCGGGATTAGTACGTGAGATCAAAAACTAGATTATTGCATTATAAGTTTGTCAAAAAAATGTTGTCAAGTGTGTCAAAAGAAAGATTTTTATTTATATTTTAACCCAATTTTTTTGAAAAAAATAAAATTAACAATTTGTATGACATGAAATTTTATTATTATTATAGAGAATTACGCCATTATAAGTTTGTCAAAAAAATAACGTCAAGTCTGTCTAAAATGATTTCATTTATTTTTTTAGCCAATTTTTTGGAAAAAAAAATGTTTGCTGTTTTTATGACGTAAATTTAATTGAAAAGAAAGTGGACATAGAAATTTTTTGAATTTGTTATAGTTTTTGAATTATTTTTGGATTTTTGAAAAAAAGTTCGTATTTTTGATTTTGTAATGATTTTTGCAATATTTTTAGAATTTTGGAAAAGGTTGAATTTTTAAGAATTTTTGAAATATTATTGGAATTTAGAAAAAGTTTAAGTATTTGATTTTATTATAATTTTTGGAATTTTGAAAAAAGTTTGATTTTATTTAATTTTCAATATTTTTAGAATTTTGGAAAAAGTTTGAATTTATGAATTTTAAGAACTTTTGGAATATTATTAGAACTTATAAAAAGTTTAAATTTTTGATTTTATTCTAATTTTTGGAATATTACGTAAATGTGATTGAACTTGGAAATTTTTGACTTTGTTATAGTTTTTGAAATATTTTTTAAATTTTGAAAAAAGTTTGCATTTTTGATTTTGTTTTATAATAACTTTTGCAAAATTTTTAGAATATTGGAAAAAGTTTTAATATTTGATTTTATTATGAGTTTTGCAATATTTTTAGAATTTTGAAAAAAATAAAATTTTTAAATTTTTTATTTATGTATATAAGAATTTTGAAACAAGTTTCAATTTTTGATTTTGTAAGAATTTTTGGAATATTTTTTAGAATTTTGAAAAATTTTTTGTTTTATTGTAATTTTTGGAATGTTGAAAAAAGTTTCAATTTTTGATATTGTTATAATTATTGCAATATTTTTAGAATTTTGAAAAAGTTTAAATTTTTGATTTTATTTAAATTTTACAATATTTTTGGAATTTTGAAAGAAATATGAATTTGTGATTTTGTAATATATTCTCGAAACGCTAAATATACATCGCTGACCAAAACTAAAAACAATGCCCTCATAAAAGTTTTTTGCCGAAAAGTAGATCAAAATCCTTAACCCAGTGTTTCATCACAAAGCTTCTATATATAACTAGAAAATAACCATAATACAGACCACAAGCTGCAATCGCTACTTATTACATCAAACTTTTATTTTGTGTAGCATTAACAAACATTTGTAACATAAATCTAAACATTCCATGCATCTTATATAGTTCGCTGATAATTGTTGTTAATGTTTAGCTGCGCCATCTGTCAGCCAATAGATGAATTACAATTTTACCTGTGTCATTGTCAACATGACAAAATTAAATAAAACGAAATTGAGAAATTTTTACCAAACAAATTTCTCTTTCATCATCGTCTGCCAAATAGATCGGATCAAGAAAAATAATATCAAAAATATCCAGGAGTATCATCGCTATCAGCCATATTAAAAGGAGAATATATAAATTTTGAGTTCAACTAAATCTACTGTGAAGTATAATTAATATATTTATATTGTGATTGAAAATTTATATAAAACAAATATCAAAATATATGTGATAATAAATATAAAATAATACAAAAATATATATGTGTACTGATTTTTTTGTATAGGAATAACAAAGTGAAAGGAAAAACAAAAAATATAAACTGCACAAAATATTACATGGCCCTTCAAGCCGGATATCCAACAGGAATAGGATTTCCAGCAAAATAAAAATTAAATTATTTAAATCAATTATCAGATTTTACATATTTTTAGCAATATGGCTGATCAAAGAGCACTTCAACGCATTTATCGTAGAATAGTCGCAATAACTAAAGAGGTGAAAGCTTGTGATCAACAAATTGAGTTAAGCACTGTTCAAACGCTCCGATCGCTTAATGACAATTGGAAAGAAATGAAAGAGCTAGATCGCGTATACCAGCCAGCTGTAACCGATCAATATGAAGAACAAATTTCAAGAATAGAGAAGCAATATTATGAAGCCAATGATTTTCTGGTGAAAATCGAAATAGAAGTGAAAGAGAATGGGAAAATAGGAAAATGAGCTGCACGATCGATGACCTGGTCATTAATCAGCAGTCATTTCTGAAGGAGTTCCATTCCACCACCGAGCTAACAAAAATGATGAAATTCGTCTACCTCCTTTAAATTTGCCGACATTTTCGGGAAATTATGCAGAATTTCCTTCATTTCGTGGTTTGTTTGAGGCATCAGTGCACAACAATCCAAAATATTCGAAGGTGTACAAGCTAAAATATTTAAAAAACTTTCTTTGCGAACCAGTTGCGTCACTTATTCGACACATGGATCTTACCGATGCAAATTATGAAGAAAAATGGGATAAAATAATTGGAAGGTATGATAAACCAGATCTTGTAATAATCTCTCTTACCAAACAGTTTTTAGACCAACCGAGTATCACAAAGGCTTCAGCGAAGAGCTTACATAACATGGCTGATGTTTCGGACGAAGTTTTAAGAGGTTTCAAGGTTTTAGGGGAAGACGTGCAAAAGAGAGATCCTTGGCTTGTTTATTCACTTGTGCAAAAATTAGACTGTGAAACAAAAGAGCTTTGTCACTTGTAGTGACTAATGAATGCTATCCATCATTGGATAGATTTTTTACCTTTTTTTAGAAAAAGGGGCAATGCATTAGAAAAAATTGATATGAACCAGTCTTTGACGAGCGCCAGACACAATGCATCCAGAAATGTGAAAGCTCTGCATTCATATGTAACTGCTAATGTTTGTGCAAAGTGTAATGATCAACATTAAACACCGGTGAAGAGTTCCTAAAATTAAACATCCGAGATAGAAAAGCATTTGTGGCGGAACGGAAATTATGTTTTGTATGTCTTGCCGCAAACCATCAAGCCGTAGTATGTCGATCGAGATATAGATGAGGTAAATACAAAAAAAGACATCACCTTACTTTGCATATAGAAAACGACGACTTAAATAGGGCAGAAATATCTAACCCAGAACCAGACACATGCACTAAAACTTACAACACATTAATCTCCTTTCAAAAACAAGAAATTTATCCAACAAAATATAAAGCCATACTTCCCACAACTGTAGTGTTAATATCAGATGTAACTGGAAGAATGCAGAAATGTTGCGCGCTGCTTGGTTCTGGATCAGAAGCCTCATTTATCACCGAATCATCTGTGCAAAAACTAGGTCTGCAAAGAAGAACAGCAAATATTACGGTTTCCGGTTTGACAAACGGCATTTTAAAAACAAAGGGTGTAACAACAGTAACTGCTCACTACCTACATCAGTATAGCAACAAGATATCAATAGATACGTTGGTTTTAATTACACTTCCTTGCAGAGTACCGAGCATCAGCATCACATTAAAGGAATATAAGGTTTTGGATGAGCTTCAACTAGCAGATCCTGAATACAGTCGACCAGGGTCAATTGATATTCTAATTGGCGCTGATCGATTTTTTTACCTTTTACTGGATGGTCAAAGAACGATTGAGAATTCTTCCATTATCGCAAGAAACTCGATATTTAGCTGGATTATTTCGGGAACCTCTGCCAAACCCGCAGATGGTTCATATAATGTTGAATCAAACTTTTCGGTGGTTAATTTTCAAGTTGACGTGAATTTGGATAGCGCGCTTCGTAAATTTTGGGAAATAGAAGCAGTGCTTCCCACAGAGAATAAATTCACGCAAGAAGAAAAGGATTGTGAACAACATTTCATTGAAACCTGTAAAAAATACTCCGTTGGGCGATTCATAATTGAAATTCCATTTAAGAAAGGAGCACAAAAAACTGGGTAATTCTTTTTTTATGGCTAAAAAAGGTACTATGGGTTAGAAAAAAAATTTGATTCATGTGCAGCTTTCAAAAATGAGTACACAAAATGTATAGACAAGCATATTTCTAATGGATACCTGAAACTACTCACTAAAACAGAAACACTTTTAGATGTGTCGCAGCATTTTTACCTTCCGAACCACGCTGTTACAAAGGCAAGTAGCTCGACTACTAAAACAAGAATTGTATTTGATGGCTCAGCTAAAAGTGCGAACGGTGTCTCTTTAAATGAAAGGATCAAAGGTCCAAAGGTGTACTTATTTTTTTGTATAGGAATAACAAAGTGAAAGGAAAAACAAAAAATATAAACTGCACAAAATATTACACCCAGGCCGAAGTCTTGATATCTCTGAGCTTGAGATTTCAGCCCCTCCATATTTTATTAATTCAGTTTTTTTTGCTAAATCAAAATTTGATATATTAGTTTTTGGCTTAAGCTGTGTGACTCACAACAACTTTTTGAGCTAATACCGCATTCACAGCGACATAGCAAATTAGTAGATGTAATTTAAATCTGTGCTGTAAACACTTTTTATTTTAAAATCTTGCAACTAATTTGATATCTAGGCTTACTACCATTACAAACGATTCAAATACTTACGATTCAAATTACAATCTACGTTTTAAACTCATATTAAATATGCCAAGATGCAAATTATAATATACTATCTACTAATTTGCTATGTCGCTGTGAATGCGGTATAAATCAGTGACTTTTTATTTCATACCCAAGTTGCGCTATTGACCACCAGGCGGCGGACGAAAAGTCTCCTCGTCAGCTTGCTTTTCAATTTAGTTATCAATTCATTGAAACGTCAATATATTTAAAAACAGTTATTTAAAAAAAATGGAAAATAATTCAAATTTATACAAAAGAAAATATTCGGTATGATGTAAGTATTTAAAAAAACAAGCTCCCAAATACAATTTTATTATCATCCTCCATTATGACAATGTTTACAAATTTTGACATTTAAAAAAAATTCTAATTTAAATATGAATAGAGTGACCATTCGTACTGATTTTATCAGTACAGTACTGATTTTCTAGCTTCTGTACTGATAGAAATATGCGGTACTGATTTTTACTGATTTCTAAAATTATATACTGAAAGTACTGATTTTTAAGAAAATTGTTAAATTTTAATTTAAATTCCAATTTAAATATAGAAATAAAACTATACGAGTCATCGTTTGGTATGAACTTGTAATAAAAATGATTTGAAAAAAAATACTTTTATTTTTAAATTGTGACAGTTACACACGAAAAATATATATCAAAATTCTAACCCTGTGTTTTCCCAAGCAATCGTGGCGGAAAGTTGTATTTTACAAACTATTGGTGTTGGTCTCAACTTAACAGAATTTCCTTAAAACTACTAAAAAATGAAAATCAGGTTTTTCTACTTCGCTTTACACATTTACCTTTCGACTTAGAAGAGACATAGGAATTAGGTGAGACTAAGGATAGTACATATTTTAACTTTTAAAATTTTGTACTGATTTCACTTAGAAAAAAAATGGTCACCCTAAATATGAGGTCAGGCAAAACCTCCGTAATCATAGCCCTGATTCACTGATTCACGCCATTTGCAATAAACAATTAACATTGCCATATGCAAAAAATTGGATTAGTGTTTTTGATTAAATATATTTGAATTATTTTTATATGGAGTTTTATGTTTCCAGATGGCGTTATGGGCGTTATGACGATTTTTTTAATTTTTTTTATATTGAGTTTTAATTTCAAAACGGCGCTACAAGTTCACGATTTTTACTGTGCTAAAAAATGAAGAAGGCTTCTATATCGGGGGTTTTGGGTCAGGCACAGGTTGTACGTTTAAAACGAGTGACATCTATGAATAGCATATGTGCACTAGCAATTAATTTAGAAAAGTTAATGATTTAGCAAAAAATACTAGTGTGAGGCACACAGCATTAATATAATTTTGATTATCGATGCTAAATGTTCTTCAGTCAATCTGGCTCGCTTTGCAGTTTTATTTATCTTCGTTTATTCAAAAATGTGTTCACATATATACATGCTACCAAACATGGATAATATGCGTATAATAAAATGTCGAATCGTAAAACTCTGGAATACCAATTTTCTTATATTTTTGGTTTAATAGCGTGTCACATCGTAGTTCTATAAACGCTCCGAGCAGAAATTTGTTAGGGTCCAAATATGGCCCTGATAAGGTTTGCCCTAGTTTGATAGGGCCCTGATCATGAGTGTAACGCTTTTTCGCAATCAGATTCTGATTGGGATAGTCGGATCAGCCTGACCAATTTTGCAATATAAAACTAAATAGGGCAAACCTTTGAAGGTATTTTGTATCAGGGCCGGATCAGATTTCCCAACAGGAGTGAAATACGAAAAACCACATCAGGGACGGATATATTCAAATAAGGTTAATCCTAAAAAGATTTTCTAATTCAGGCCCGGAACAGGCCCACATCATATTGTCCTAATAGGGCTTACCATATCTGGCCCTGATCACACCCTGATTGTATTCAGGCTTTCCCTTATTAATTTCTGCTCGGGCCCATTTGCAAATTTTCGTCAATATTTTCAATGACAACAGACATCGCAGAGCAAAAAATATTGAAATGAGACTCACAACTTTGAAAATTTGAAAACTTCAATTCAAAATCGTCTGCCAACATCAGTTGTTTTTCATATTTTTCAAATTTTAACTCTGGATCATTAACAAAAGAGTCTTACAACTAAAAAAATTGCATAAATTTTCTCTTTTCAATTGTATTGTCCATAAGGGTATCTTTTGTTTGAATGAATTTATTTGGTCATACAAGAGAGAAAGTAAAAGAGAAAATAAAAGTAAATTAAAAAGTAAGTAGCAAATTGTTACAAAAATTTGCTGAAACAAAACAAAAATGTAGAGCCAATAATCCAGCCGGTTGCATATTCCTTGATCCTGTGACGCACTCTCTTTCTTAAAGATTAAAGCCCACACATAATTATATGAAGGCTCATTTCTTCAAGGAAGCAATAGCGTCTCATCATCAAGGATTGTTTAACAACTAAGATTGAGGGTGCTACCGTTGACTGAATACAGTTCATCCGCCACCACCCCTAAGATGTCACCTTGGCTAGTGATATCTCACTGCTATTGCCAGTGGTGTGTGATATTTCACGTCAACTTCTATGTCAATAGCAGGGACTGGAGTACGCGGGGTTATCACACCCGTAGATCAAAAATAAAAAAAAAATGTCAAAATTATAAAAACTGATCCCTCCATGCGGGAGTTGTCATTCACGCTTTACAACATTTCCTATAACCGTAAAATCTTTTAAATTTTTTCTTTTGTACGTTTTTGAAAATTTTTTAAAATAAATCCAAAACCGTGCTTTCAAAAATTACAAAAAAAAAACGTTTTAGCCCAAAAAATACACATTTCATATGACTCGTCAAGGTTAAAAATAATTTTTTTGTCAAAATTTCCACCCTCAACCTCTACAAATAACATTTTAAATGATGAGCCAACCGTTATAGCTTTCATTAAATCTTTACAGCATTTCATATAACTGTGAATTTTTTCAAACTTTTTCTTTTGTAATGTTTGAAGTTAAGGGGTGTTCACGTTTTTGGTAATAACTAATAACTTTACAAAACATGTTCACGTTTTCCAAATTAAACTCGATTCCTCAAAAAAAAACTTTTGTTTTACTATCTCCTTATCTATGTCTATAAAATACAGATAAAAACAAACATTTGCAATTTGTTTGTTTTCAGTAGGCGAGGACAAACACGTTTTATAATTGTAGAAAATTACTTTGGTCTAAAAGACCTAAGTATATTACATTCTCGGGTCAAAAGTGAAATCAAATCTAATCCCCACTCTTTTGGCATTTCTCGACGTTTCAGAACCTACTGGTTCTAAAAAAGTAAAAGCCCCATAAAATGGACTTGGCACTTTGACACAGTGATGGGGCTCAGTATACTCAGTGATCTTAGGAGCTACAACGGTAAGGTCACTCATGCCGTTAAGTTTTCGGTGAGAATCGAAGCCAAGATCTAGTCCCAAACCCAAAGCTAAGGTAGACACGTACGGTGATAGCTTAGCATGGTCAGGCGTTGCTTGATTACTTACTAGTACGGAACTCTGGATACCGGGCGTCCTCCAGTTTCAATATAGCCTTACCACATCATAAGGTTCTGTTGTGGCGTACCTTTTTATTCCCTAATTTTCATCCGACTACTGTATGAATAATTTTTTATTTCAAAATAAAGACGAGAGCAATGGTTCTCACCTAACCCATTAAATGCAAACTCCTGTTCGCCGGACTCGAAGATCGTGCTTGATTTATCACCACATCTTCATTCCGGCACAAATACAAGTATTAAGGTCGACGATAGTAAACCTATATCACCAAGCTCTAAAGTTATGTCAGAAATAGCATACCGTGAGCCAATCACAAAAGAGTGCTCGTGCACGTCTCACCTGTCGGAAAAAGAAGATCAACAGTCCGCAAACGATTCTGATTCCGCTCCGGAATCGGAAATCGGGAACGCATTTGACTCAATATCTGACAGTAACTCTGACATGTCAGCAGTCACCATCACGTCGGATATACATCGAAAGGTAGTCAATATCCACGTGTCCAATACAGTCCGATTAAGTGACCCGAAACCCTCTTTTACTTGATCTATCTGACAATCAACCCAATACCTTCTTGCCACAAACAGAAAGCGCACTAATAAAGAAAGGCCTCTCTAAAGAGGAAGCCATACAAGTCTGTGCCCTTCCCAAATACTTTGACCTGGTTACCCCGGTTAAAGGTGGAATACCTAAAGAGCTAGCTCGGAAGAGAGTAGATAGAAGGAAGGGCACAGGTACCATGAGCAGCAAGAGGGTCCGATCCGTGGCATCGCAAGACTCTCCACAATCAGCTACCTCTGTTGTTAAACGGCACAAGTCTTCTGCCAGAGACCGACTACAGCATGAGCTAGGGACACTGCAAGCAATGTTGCGAGTACAATTGTACCTCCAACAATCACCGATGTCACTAAGCGCATCAAAGTCTACATCGCTGCTGAAGACTTTCCAACCACCCTCCTGAGTTCTGAGCAACTTAGAGCAACTTAGCGAGCTAAAAAGACAACTCGTGGATTTGGTAGTAGAGTAAAAATTCGAGGTTATTAAACCTCACTTCGAAGGGTGCTACCAAAAAAATGGTTGGTTACTTCTTAACTGTGCCGATAATGCATTGGCGCAGTGGGTTGAAAATGCGGTACCGAGGATAACGATTGGGAAGGTACAGGAACGTGTCATAAAAGAGGACGAGTGACCTCGATCTCCTAGGCTCATAGCTTACCTTCCGGACTGTGTCAAAAAATCAACAGAAAAAATTCTAAGGTGACTCGGGGCGTAAAATCCAAATATTAGGACGAGATCATGGACCATTTTGAAGCACACTGTTAAGAAGGATCTCGCGATGTTGGTGTTCATTCCTGACTGACCCAGCATCCGAGAAACATCTTAAAAGTTACAAATTCAGGTAAAACTGGATGTTCGGTGCGATTCATGCAAGAATCGCAATGCTCAGAAAGCCAAACCAACCTTACACTACGATACCGGAAGAAGTAGTGCCCTGTTCTACCGAAAACGCATCTCCAACTGGTAGCACTACGTCGGGGCTTTCAGTCGCAAGTGAAGGGCTACTGCTATCCTGCAATCATCGACAACCATATCCTCCTCAATCAGAGTAAAACAATCACCTGCCAAAATTGATTGAAATCCCTCTTCCCCACAGCGGAGTTCGCAAGTTCATTTTAGAATCTGCATACATTCCAGGAAATGAGGAGATAATGCCACCTGATAAGGTAAGCAAGCTAATTCGGCATTGCAAGAACAAGCACTACAACCTAATAATAGCGTGCGATGCCAATGCTCATCACACCGTGTGGGGTAGTAGCAACATCAACACAAAAGGCGAGTCTCTGCCCCAATACCTATATACAAATAACATGTGTATAGGTAACAAAGGCAGCAAACCCACCTTTAGAAACGCAATCCTGGACCTAACTCTGAGCAACAACATTACCGAGAATTTTATCAGTAACTGGCATATCTCGGATGTAGCTTCTATGTCGACTACGCACACATATGCTTCAACATAGAACACCAAATGGAGAGTACTCTCCATTTTAGGAACCCCAGGACCGACTGGGATCTCTTTAAAGTACATCTTTGGGATAATGTAGGTGATTGTGGCAGGATGAACTCCACAATGTAGCTCGACTATGCGGCAAATCCGCAGGCTGGACGGTACCAACACTACCAGCAGCAGTGAGACTCTAGAAACACTATCACAGACCCACTTCCGGGTTCTATATGCGTGAGCTCGGAAGAGGAAAATATACCAAACTATGTTTTGTTGGATCCTGAAACTGAGAAGGTTTCAGACCAACTAGCCAACAAAATTTTCTCCCCCGACAGAACGATTTAGACAATAAAATCGTTTGGATCATTCAAATCCCAAGGAGGCGACAGAAAATTCCCGATCTTCCTGCAAAAAGGTTTAGCAACCATTCTCCCATACCTTGAGCGTTTGTTTATAGCAAGTTTTAATCTTGCGTATATTCCTCAGATATGGAGAGAAGCTACAGTAGTATTCATACCCAAGCCAGGAAAGAAATGGAACGAAGCCAAATCGTACAGGCCAATAAGTCTTATATCTTTTCTTCTGAAAACGATGGAAAAGGTGACCATTCGGCATGCATAATATTTCCTCTCATGTCAATCTGGGAAATCTACGGAAACGCCATTGTATAAAGTCGTAAAAGAGATTGAGAGCACTCTGATATACAAGGAGGCAGTTGCATGCACATTTATGGACATACAAGGGGCCTTTCCGTGCATTTCCAAGCTATTTCTGAAATGGCCCAAAGGAAAATCTAAATACGCACGTTTTGGCGTGGATCATCAACATGCTACAGAGTCGTAAAATTACATCTGCACTAGGAAATACAACGGTAACTGTCAGGGCTTCTAGACGATG
Organism: Diogma glabrata; assembly: GCA_963693315.1. Taxonomy (NCBI): domain Eukaryota; kingdom Metazoa; phylum Arthropoda; class Insecta; order Diptera; family Cylindrotomidae; genus Diogma; species Diogma glabrata. The sequence continues at coordinate 452,874,434 of OY856186.1, read as the reverse complement.
TCCCCAGGGAGGGGTACTCTCTCCGTTGCGCTGGCTGATAGTCACTGATGATCTTCTAAATAGGCTGAAAAGTTCTGGCTTCACCACTGTAGACTACGTCGACGATATGGCAGTCATCGTAAGAGGTAAATATGACTGTCGGTGAACGAACCCAGGCAGTCCTGGACCTCGTGACGAATTGGTGCAACGAAGTTGGGCTGTCTGTCAATACACAAAAAACTAGTACCATAGTCTTTACCAACAGAAGGAGTTAAAACTCCTCCTTCAATCCTCCTGAGTTTAACGGCGAACGGCTACAAGTAGTCAAAGAGATTAAGTATTTGGGAGCAATCCTCGACAACAAGCTCATATATTTTTCTCAGCTCATTATTAACAAGCTCACACCTAAAACATATCTCGGAGAAAACAAATAAGGTTTTCTTCGTGTGTAGAAACTTGACACACTTGACATTATTTTTTTGACAAACTTATAATACCATAATTCTCTATAATAATAATAAAATTTCATGTCATACAAACTATCAATTTTATTTTTTTCTAAAGAAATTGGGTAAAAAATAAAGAAAAACCTTTCTTTTGATACACTTGACAACATTTTTTTTACAAACTTATAATGCCATAATTCTCAATAATAATAATAAAATTTCATTTCAAACAAACAATTAATTTTATTTTTTTTCCCAAAAATTGGGTAAAAAAATAAATAAAAATCTTTCTCTTGACACACTTGACAACATTTGACAAACTTATAATGCATTTATCTAGTTTTTGATCTCACATACCAATCCTTACCATCAAGATTTCTTCAAATTTAATGTTCCTACTCGTAATCACTTAAAATGAACGTTTTTTAAGCCGAAAATATGAAAATTTGCTATTTTTGACACACATACGGTACAGTTATCGAACACAGCGTCCTTTCAGACCTGTCCCTTGAGTATACCTATTTTTAGAAAAAAAATTTTGAAATCCTTCCAGCGGTTTTTCCTGCAGCGTAGGTAATGACGGCGGCCGGACGGCCGGCCGACAGACAGACATACATTTTTTTTTGCTTTTTTAGAATCAGTAGGTCCTAAAACGTCGATAAATGTCAAAAAAAGTGGGGGTAAGAATTTTACTTTGAGCTCATGAATGTAATACTTAGGTCTTTTTAAGACCGAAGTAATAAATGATAAAAAATGGATAAAATATTTATTTTGAGTTAAAATTAAAAATTTATTATAAAAACATATAAATGTAAATCCAAAAAAAACTGTTTATTTTTTAACTCCACTATTTTTTATGACGAAAAATTTTAAGGCGTGTTGCAATAAAATTAATAAAAAAAAACAAAAAACTTTCTCCTTCTGAATTTTTTATAAAATGTTAGTAACATATGTACCTTTCACATACTAAAAAATCAAAAATTTAAAAAATGCGCATTTTTAGAAAATCGAATTTGAATTTTTTACCGTTATTTTTCTAAAAGAAAATGTTCAAGATCATTGTGATCAAGATCATAATGTGAATTATTATATTGATTAGGTCTGTTCAATATCTACATTTTGAGCTATATAACATTAAAATCAGTCCAGTAGTTTTGACTGTAGAGCCATTTCAATAAACCAGGGTCGAGCAATTTCTTGATTTTTCATCACCCTGTATCTTAAGACAGGGTTAAAAAAATAACCAAAATTTTTTTTTTATTGATGTCAACGAATTCCGATACCTAAAATATGGAGGGGCTGAAATCTCACAGCTCTGAGATATCAAGACTTCGGTCTGGGTTAAGGATTTGTATATAGTTTTCGGCAAAATACTTTTTTGAGGACATGGTTTTTAGTTTTGGGCAGCGATGTATATCAAACATAACTCTTTGTTAAAGTACAAGTATTTTTTATTTCTGTTTAAAAATTTATTACAAAACTAACACGAAACATCAATACGTTGCCGGAAAATTATAATCAAAATTCCAAATATATTGTAAAATTAAATAAAATCAAACTTTTTCAAAATTCCAAAAATATTCCAATAATTAGAATAATATCAAATATTTAAATATTTTCTAAATTCCAATAATATTTCAAAAATTCTTAAAAATTTAAACTTTTTCCAAAATTCTAAATTGCAAAAATTATTACAAAATCAAAAATTGAAAATTTTTTCAAAATTCCAAAAATTATAATAATATCAAAAATTAAAAATTTTTCAAAATTCTAAAAATATTTCAAAAATTCTAACAAAATCAAAACTTAAAACTTTTTCCGAAATTCTAAAAATATTGCAAAAATTATTACAAAATCAAAAATACAAACTTTTTCAAAATTCCAAAAATATTTCAAAAACTATGTTTTGACAAACCTATAATGCCATAATTCTCTATAATAATAATAAAATTTCATTCCAAACAAACAATTATATTTTTTTTCCAAAAAATTAGGTAAAAACATAAATAAAAATCTTTCTCTTGACACACTTGACAACATTTTTTTGACAAACTTATATTGCAATAATCTAGTTTTTGATCTCACATACCAATTCCGACCATCAAGATTTCTCCAAATTTAATTATCCTACTCGTAATCACTTAAAATGAACGTTCAAAAATTCTTACAAAATCAAAAATTAAAACTTTTTCCGAAATTCTAAAAATATTGCAAAAATTATTACAAAATCAAAAATACAAACTTTTTCAAAATTACAAAAATATTTCAAAAACTATAACAAATTCAAAAATTTCCATGTCCAATTTCATTTTCAATTACATTTACGTCATTTACTTGCTACATTTTTCTCCAAAAAATTGGGTAAAAAAATAAATGAAATCATTTTTTGACACACTTGACATTATTTTTTGACAAACTTATAATGCCATAATTCTCAATAATAATAATAAAATTTCATTCCAAACAAATAATTAATTTTATTTTTTTGGGTAAAAAAGTAAATAAAAATCTTTCTTTTGACACACTTGACAACATTTTTCTGACAAACTTATATAATTATATAATACTGTAATAAACTTCGTCCAGAATGGGTTAATTTTATTTACTCATTCATGAATTAAAAGTTAACTCCTTTTTCAATCTTTTACTTGTATTGCAAATTGTATTGCATAAATTAATGTAAATTAAATTTGTTATACAAATGTTTACATTAATGAATTAAAAGGAGTTACCTAATACATTTTGCATAAATTAAATTTGAGTTCGCTAATACAAATGCAAGTATGAATGAAAACAGGTGTGGCCTATTTCAGATGTACGGACTACGTAGTTAGAGTTTCTGCTCGAGAAATCCGGTCTCGAGATTCTCGAGAAAGATTTGTTATTTTGAGCTCTCAAAATCTCGAGAAATAATATTTCCACATTTTCGAGATTCTCATTTCTCGAGAAATATTGACGAGAATCTCGAGATTTAACAAATGATTTAATATTTGTTGCCGGTTCAGCTCTATAACAAAATGAATTTTTAGCTGACAATTTATTATTGAATTAAAATATGAAAATACTATAGAAACGGTTTCCCAAATTATACCAATTGTAAAATTTTGTATTTAAAAACTCGTCAGTGCGCAATAATATTTTGCAAAATAATATAAAAGAATTGAATGAAGAGAGAAACAAGCTGCAATTACTCCTGCATTGCAAGATTAGGTAGGTGGAATTCTATTGAAACCATGATTGAGCAGTTTTGCGAGTCAAACCAGCAGTTGTACAAACTTCAAATGTTTTAAATTTAAATCATTTATGGAATACAAAAAAAGATGATGTGGTTCAAGTCACAAAATCAATAAAAACTCTCAACCGTTAGGCTGCCTCATTATTATCTGCAGAGGGAATCCTAAAATTTCTATTCAAATCTCTCCAGAAAAATAATTCAGACATATGTAAGCTCCAAATTGTTATTTGGAATACAATCTCAAATTTATAAAAGAAGAGATAGCTTATTAGTTTCATTATTGAAATCCCTACAAAATCCAAAGTCTCTTAGCCAACCCGAGGAAGACGATTTTTTTCTATTTGCTTTAAAAACGAAATTATTAAAACAGCAAAAAATATCTCTCGAAGATTATTCAAAAGTAAGTCCAGATATTGATTCTTCCAATTACATGGACAGCATTATATATCGACATATCCCGAAATATAAAACATATATTGTTTAATGCATATTGAATTCTTTTATTTATTGAATGAACAAATTCATATGTACAATATTAAGTTAATTTTTTTTTGTAATGAATCAATTTCTTTTTAAAATAATTTTTAATAATTCTCGAGAATCTCGAGAAATTTAAATAATTATTCCCGATTTCTCGAGAAACACAATCATCGATAAAATCGAGAATCTCGAATCTCGAGATTCATAAAAGTTCGAGAAATCAGCAACTCTATACGTAGTATTGATTTCTAGTGGATTATAGAAGTTTCGATTTATTTATTTTTCGATATAAATAAGCAAACAAAAATATCAGATAGTCAGTTTAACTTTTGCAATTAAAAGTGTTCTACAAATATTCGAAAGTATAAGGAATAATCGGTGGTACTTGAGCCTGGGTACTAATAGTAAAAGAATCTGAACTTAGTGGAATAGTAAATACAGATTTTACGATTCCGAATATTGTTGATTCAAATTGTGGAAAAGCGGTGAAGTTTATGGTACATAAATTGGAGACCCTGGAATTTATTGTAAGGAAAAACGGAAGCTGCTGTAATTTGATGACAAATAAAGTTTGAGATTCTGTTAACTAAAGATCTGTCTTTTACTGTCGTGTTTGTTCAATAATCCAAAAGAACCAACGAAGAGTCGTTACAATACGCTAGTTTTTGGTCTCACATACCAATCCCGACCATCAAGATTTCTCCAAATTTAATGTTCCTACTCGTAATCACTTAAAATGAACGTTTTCTAAGCCAAAAATATGAAAATTTGATTTTTTTGACACACATAATGATTTTTTGACACACTTCCGGTACAGTTATCGAACACAGCGTCATTTTGGACTTGTCCCTAGTATACCTATTTTTAAAAAAAAAAATTTTTAAATCCCTCGAGCGGTTTTCCCTGCAGCGTAGGTAATGACGGACGGCCAGCCGGCCGGCCGGCCGACAGACAGACATACATTTTTTTTTTCTTTTTTAGAATCAGTAGGTCCTAAAACGTCGAGAAATGCCCAAAAAAGTGGGGGTAAGAATTTCACTTTTGCCTCATGAATGTAATACTTAGGTCTTTCAGACCGAGGTAATATACAAAATTAAAACCTCATTTCCAGACCTTGCTAATTTCACGTGTTTTTCACCTAGAACAAAACGGTCTTCGTCTGCCGATTGTGCATAAACAAATTATGTATTATGAATCAGCTAAAATCTAGTCAAAAAAATAATCGCCCAATTTTTAGTGACTTAATTTTAGCCTCAAATCTTGATTCGGCTAACAAGGCCAACAAAAGCCAGGATAGAGCGAACGTCAAATATATTAGTATATTAGTGTTACTTTTCATGTAAAATTGTAAAGAGACATAACCAAGATAGGTATTCTATGTGTGTTCATATTGATTATTGAGTGCCAAAAAAAAACAAATAAACAGTAAATTTAATGGAAAATAATAAAACTGTTGAAAATATTGATAATATTTATAAATTTGTATTGTTGTTTATTAATTTACATATAATATATAAACTTCTCTTGTCAAGAATTAAATCAACATGCATAAATATTATTTTCTAAAACAAAATGAATAATGTAAATTTATTTACATTTCGTGGAATTTTTCAGTAAAAATATTTAACTCAATAGTCATTGTTAGGCAATGTTTTTCGTAGAAAAATGAATTGATATTGTTGTCATTCGAATTCGATCAAAAATTAGTTTGATGGTTGGTGTTGTTTGTTGAGTCGATGTAATTAATTTAATCGAAACAGTCGATTTACATATAAACTGTTTACACGTCATTCAGGTGAAGTATAATTTGTTATTATTGATGTTTTCTATCTTATGATAATTACAACATTTATTCCTTTTACAAGAAATTTGTCAACTCTACACATTTATAATAAATATTTTCTGTCTCATTTGTTCAATGACAAATTCTTAAATATTTTCTTTCCATTCTTCTAGGAATTGTATTCGAAATGAGGTTAGAAATAAAAAAAAATTAATACCAATATTAATAATAATAAAATAAAAGGAAAATTACAAATTCTAAAAATAAATTTTCATTTTGAAATTATTTTAACAATTTATTTTCTATTTGTGTTGTGAAAAAAATATTCAATTGAATATCGGAAAATGGTTTAAAAAAAAAAAAAAGAAAACTAAATTTTAATGTTTTGACTAATGGATTAAAGGTCGTTCTCATATTGTTAATGGATTGATAGAAGGTGTCATAGATATCTATAAAATTAATGTTTTCCTATTTTATTTTGGAATCAATAAATTTAAAGTTTTATGTTCTAAACTCTGAAAAGTAACACTGACAACTATAGTTGTTTCATACTGATTGAGTTCGACAAAAAGCATTCAAATATCTTCATCTGAAAAATAATATTATTCCTTTTTTACAACTGCATGAATTTTGTATATTCCTTTTGTACCCTTCCGAATATATAACGACGTAGTAAAAGTAAAATAAATAGAAAAATAAATGAATATTAAATCATTTTAAATTATTTTTCTGTTGTTTATTTAGTAAAACAATGTATGAATAACCAAAAAGCTGTTTGAATAAATTAAAATTGCTCTGCAATAGATATGAGACCACATATGTTTATACGATACTTTAATTCTAAAATAAATACAACAAACACGAACTACGTGACCATGTAAATTTAAAATAAAACGAGTGGAAAAACTTTTTAAAAAATGGCCGTATTTTCAAAAAGGAATGGAAAGTCGTGGAAGAGATTAGGGGTAAAAGGGCATCTTTGCTAGTTTGAAATTTAAAACAACAAGTTCATATTACCATTTGTCGCTTCTATAAATTTGCTTACATAATGAATTAGAAATAGTAAGTGTAATTTTATTTATTCCAATCCACAATTCAAAATTAAAATTTCGATTTATAAAACTATATCGAAACCTTTCATCTTTTATTTCACATAAATTATAAATCTACCAGAAGGAAATTAAAATTTAGAAATTAAAATAAATAAATAAGTTAATTGAAGCAATATTTAAAAAATCTGTTTAATTAACATTTTGCTGAAATTACATTCAAATTATTAAAATTGATTTATGTCATTAAATACACATAGTGTGGGTGTGGAGAATGAAAAAATCGAATTACTGACTACTATGGGAGATTTATCTGTGATTTTGTTCAATTTTTGTTTTATAATTGTTGCAAGAATATAGCTGTTGTAAAAATCATCAAAAACAAAATCAAAATTTCATCTATGCTAACTTTGTTTGATACTAATCTCTGGTGCATTAATAAATTTTGGTTATGTATATATTGGACATCTTCTAAATCTTCATATTCAATTCAATAGCTTCGCAGAAAAATATGTTCTTTAATATGTATCTATTTAAACAGATTTATTTATATTACAACATACTGAAAATAGAAATTCACACAGTTAATAATTTGAAAAAAAAAAAACAATTTTCTTACGATAGCAGATGAAAAGTCTATTTGCATGCAGGGTTAATCCCTTGTAAAAATGGTTGATTTTGTTAACGTATGAAATAATGTAACGAATATTCTAAATTTAAAATTAAGTATTACGAACGCACTCGATTCGTTTGACAGAAACGAACTGACTGCTACGCGATGTTTATTATTTTTTAAGAGAGATGGGGATTCAAATTTTGGCGTGGAAAGGAGTAACAGCAAACCACTACCAAAATTGTTAAATAAAATAAAAAAAAATTTTGAAAGAATATATTATATTTGTGTTGATAGCTTCAGAAGTGGGATAAATAAAATATTTTGTTATATTTTATGGTGAAATTTTCCTCGGACATAAAAAAATAATAATAATAGTAAACAGTTAAGTGTTGCTTCGGTCTGGAAGACCTAAGTATTACATTCATGAGCTAAAAGTAAAATTCTTACCCCCACTTTTTTGGCATTTCTCGACGTTTTAGGACCTACTGATTCTAAAAAAGCAAAAAAAATGAATGTCTGTCTGCCGGCCGGCCGTCACAACCGACGAAATCTAGAAAACGATGTGTTCGATAACTGTACCGGAAGTGTGTCAAAAAAATCGTCAAGTGTGTCAAAACAAGGAAATATGCATATTTTTTGTTTAACAAACGTTCATTGAAGTGATAGTGAGTAGAAACAAAGAATGCGGAGAAGTATTGATGGCCGGGATTGGTATGTGAGACCAAAAATTAGATTATTGCATTATAAGTTTGTCAAAAAAATGTTGTCAAGTGTGTCAAAAGGAATATTTATATTTATTTTTTTACCCAATTTTTTGAAAAAAAAAAAATTAATTATTTGTATGACATGAAATTTTATTATTATTATTGAGTTATAAGTTTGTCAAAAAAATGTTGTCAAGTGTGTCAAAAGAAAGATTTTTATTTATTTTTTTGGAAAAAAAATTAAATTAATTATATATATGGCATGAAATTTTATTATTATTATAGAGAATTATGGCATTATAAGTTTGTCAAAAAAACAAAGTCAAGCGTGTCAAAAATTGATTTTAGTTATTTTTTTAGCCAATTTTTTGGAAAAAAATGTTTGCTGTTTTTATGAGGTAAATGTAATTGAAAAGAAATTGGACATAGAAATTCTTTGAATTTGTTATAGTTTTTGAATTATTTTTGGAATTTTGAAAAAAAGTTTGTATTTTTGTTTTTGTTATAATTTTTGCAATATTTTTAGAATTTTGAAAAAAATAGAATTTATATGTATTTTTAGAATTTTGAAAAAAGTTTCAATTTTTATTTTATAAGAATTTTTGGAATATTTTTAGAATTTTGAAAACTCTAAAACTTTTGATTTTATTTTAATTTATGGAATTTTGAAAAGAGTTTCAATTTTTGATATTGTTATAATTTTTGCAATATTTTTAGAATTTTGGAAAAAGTTTGAATTTATGCATTTTAAGAATTTTTGGAACATTTTTAGAATTTATAAAAAGTTTAAATATTATATTCTAATTTTTGTAATATTACGTAAATGTAATTTAACGTGGAAATTTTTGATTTTGTTATAGTTTTTGAAATATTTTTTAAATTTTGAAATAAGTTTGTATTTTTGATTTTGTAATAATTTTGCAAAATTTTTAGAATTTTGGAAAAAGTTTTAATATTTGATTTTGTTATAAGTTTTGCAATATTTTTAGAATTTTGGAAAAAATTAGAATTTTTGAATTTTTAGGGTTCCGTTTTTTATACGGAACACTATTGGTGAGAGTACAACGTGTTTTTCACATTATTTCGATTATCTCGTGAACCATTAATCCGATGAACTTAAAATTTGAGGTGCTTATAAAACTAACCTATCCACACAAGATGGCAGGTTAAAAATAAATAAAGTTGTGTTCGTTTGTTTTAAGGAGGTACGATGTAAAGCCTTTGAAAACATACATTTTTTTAGCGAGACGAGTAGGGTATTATATGAAAGGGCTTCATTTCAGCATTATTTAAAAATATGTTTTGGAATTTTTCACCTCACCGTTTTTTGTATAATTTTGAAAAATGACGTTTTCGGGATGTTTTATTGCCCCGATTAACTCCGACCCTACTTCATCGAAAATCTTGAAATATATTTGGAATGATAGAAAATTGAGTAGGTTTTTAATGAAAAATATAGAAAAGTGGCAGACACTCATAACTATATTTATTAAAGGGGTGGGAATGTTAAAGGGTAAAAACATCATTTAAAACCAGGTCATGTGGGGGTGTCATTTGAAAGAGCACTTGATTTTAGAAATATTGCCATTTTTTTTAGAATTTTGCAATGCATAGTTTTTGAATTATTATCAATAAAGTGACACAAAAAGTTGGTCCCCCTCCCCCCTTGCATTTCGAGCCTAATTAACAGAAAAATTTGAAAAAATTCACAGAGATAGGAAGTTTGATAAACTCTGAACGAAAAATATAGCGAACTCTCAAAATATTATATTTTTGTGTTTTTAAGGGATTGGGGTGGGGAAGGGTGAAAAAAAACTTTTTTGACCCAAGCGAGTGGGGTGTCATTTGAAAGAGCTTCAAATTTCAGAAACTTTGCAATTTTTTTTAGAATTTTGTGGTACACAGTTTTTGAGTTATTCTAAAAAATGTGCAAATTCCAGACCTTCCCCCCCTACGTTTCGACACTGATTGACAGAAAAAATTGAAAAAAATCATAGAGACAGGAAATTTGCTATATTTTGAACGAAAATTATAGCGAACTCTCAAATAATTATATTTCTGTGTGTTTAGGGGATGGGTGTAAGGAGGGTAAAAAAAAACTTTTTTTGACCCAAGCGAGTGGGGTATCATTCTAAAAAATGTGCAAATTCCAGACCGTACCCCCCCCCCCCCCCCTACGTTTCAACACTGATTGACAGAAAAAATTGAAAAAATTCATAGACAGAAAATTTGCTATATTTTGAACGAAAATTATAGCGAACTCTCAAATAATTATATTTCTGTGTGTTTAGGGGATAGGTGTGGGGAGAGCAAAAAAAAACTTTTTTGGAACCAAACGAGTGGGGTGTCATTTGAAAGAACACTTAATTTAAGAAGAAACATTGCAATATTTTTTAGAATTCTGCGATGCACAGTTTTTTAGTTATTGATAAAAAAAGTGCTTTAAGTGTATGTATACCACCCTATATTTCGACGATGATTTATAGAACAAATATTCCCAATTTAGACTATTAAAATACTTTATAGCTAACATAAACAGCTATGGATAAGATTTAACCTCAAGTAACATTTTTGATCAAAGTAGATGTGATTACATTTACTCAAGGTTGGCAAATATCATGACATTTATATAAATATCAAAATATCCGATATATATCAGATATATATCCGATATATATCATGTTCTGATATTTATTTTTGAATAAGTTGTTTATCTTAAATATTATTCAATATATGGCCCTTTTCACACTTGTATTCAGTGCAGCGCATCACTTCCTCGTTTCTTACCTCTTTGCCTATAAACTAAATTCAAATATGGCAACTCCAATTGAGTTTATCGGCAATTTATCAAGCCTATTCGTCTATCTTCAATTGCACAAGTCTATATGACGAATACGCTTACTTACTTTGCTTTGGCTTGTTTATGTGGCCAAATTGCATCATCAATACCTATACAAGATTGTACAACTGGTCCAGTAATGGTCCATTGCTGGCGACCAGCAATGCAGCAATGAGAGTTCTGGCAACCATAACTGGACCATAAACATCATGTAACTGTATGATAACTTCGAACATTAAATAGCTGCCATGCAAGGGCCCATATAAGGTTACACAACTGGTCCAGTAATGGTCAATTACTGGCGACCAGTAATTCAACAATGGCCGGGTACTGGCAACTATGGTTCGATCATTAACATAATTTTACTTGTTGATAACTTCGGACAATAAATGGCTGCCATTTATTTGCCGGAGAGAAAAACAGCAATGGCCCATACAAGGGTGTACAACTGACCCAGTAACAGACCAATAATGATGACCAGTATTACAGCAATAACCGAATACTGGCAACAATGGCAGGGTCATATTAAAAATAAAATATCATACGTAAATTTTAATAAATTCAATACAAAATAATTAAAATAAAGTAAAAGTGTTCTGAGAAAAAAAATTTAAAACTTATACTAATTTTAACATAACATATCAGTCTTTCAGCAGAGATGCGATAATTAAACTATAGGTGAAATTTTTCAAACTATAAGTATATGTCTAAAATGGATAACACTCTAGCGTATTTTAACCAGATGACAAAGATCGGCCAATTTATGGTCCAGTACTGGTTCAATAAGAATAGCCAATTGATGTTAACCATTAACGTGCCATTACTTAGCCATTTAGTAAACTGGTAATTTTCAATAAACCGTAGATCGGATGGTTCATGGTTCCAGCAATGGCCCAATAACAAAACAATAGCCATGTATTGTTTACCATTCATGGGCTAGTGCTTAACCATTCAAAGGTAACTAAATACTGGCTATTTTCTGTTAACCATAGATCAGCGTATGAATGGTTTTAGTACTGGCCTAATAACAAAAGTCAAGTCCTGTTAACTATTAATGGACTAGTGCTTGGTCGTTTTCAAATTCTGGAGTTCCCTGTTTGGGTAGTCATTCCATTTCACCACACTATTGGTGGTGTATTTCTGCACTAAGCATGCAATACTTATTATGAAAATGGTGTAGATTCAGTTAAAAGCGCCATTACAAATGGAATGAAGACTGAAATAGTTATATATAATTAAGGAAATATATGCTTCTTCTTGAAGGTTGGTTGTTGTAACGTTTACTTACCTAAAAATCGATGGCCAAGCATAAATCTTCTTCGATAAAGCTTCTTAACTTCGAAAGGCTGCTCTAGTTTAAGATCGACTTCCAGTTTCCGAAGCAGGATTTGCCTGACCCTTAAATACGGTCGAGCACTGGCAAATTAATGGTAAACAGTACTTTGCTATTGTTATTGGGCCAGTACTAGAAACATTCTTCGACCGATCTATGGTTTACACTTTACAGAATAGAGTTAGTATATAGTTACCTTTAAATGGCCAAGCACTGGCCAATTAATGGTAAACCATACTTGGCTATTGTTATTGAGCCATTACTGGAACCATAAATCGGTCGATATTAGGTTTATAGAAAATAACCAGTACACTTTAGTTTAAATGGCCAAGCAATGGATCGTTGATGGCTAACATTAATTGGCTATTGTTATTAGGGCAGTACTACAGTCATGAATTGGCCGATCGATGTCAGTTGGTTAAAATTTACTAGACTAAAATTCATTTTAGAAATACATATTTGAAAATCTATAGTTACTATTCGCTTCTCAACTAAAAGACTATGGTAATATTGAGAAGGTTGGTATAAGTTTTATGTTTTTCATTAGACATTTTTATTTTATTTTAAATTATGAAATCCATTTGTATTTAATTTATTTAAATTTGCCTATGATACCATGGGCCATTGCTGCAATACTGGCCCCACTATTCAACCTTGTATGGGCCATTGCTGTGTTTTTCTCTGACCTATGAATGGCAGCCGATTATTGCCCTAAGTTATCATCCAGAATAATTATGTTAATGACCAAGGCATGGTTGCCAGTACTCTGCCATTGCTGCGTTACTGGTTTCCATTACTGGACCATTACTGAACCAGTTGTACAACATTGTATAGGTTATGCGAAATTTCAACTACAACGGCAATAGTCGTTTTATCTCTTTGAGTCTGTCTAAAGCGACTGCTTTTGTATTTGGATAACAAGGCATATGTTTAGCATTCATTACAATGTTTGTCATAAGATTAGTTTTGTCAGAATCTATGTCAGCGTTATAGTCATGGCATAGCTGAACCAGGTTACCTCGATTTGGCATGCGTTTTGCAAGCAGCGCTGCGACTATTAACAGATTTTCTAACTTTAAGGTAGGAATAATTAATTATTTTTTTTTTTATAAATATCATCATGATATATATCAGGGAATAAATATCGTGATATATATCAATGATATATATATCGGATATATATCATTAATATATATCATGCCAACCTTGCATTTACTATTGACGTTTACGATTAAACATTTATTCTGTTATGCGTCCATAGTCTGGCGATATAAAGACTTTACAACATAACTTTATGTCATTTATTTTTGATAATGTGTTCTTTTACATTCACGGAACCCTTGGCGAGCGAATTTTATTCGCACTTGTCCGACTTTTTAGGTAGATTTCATATAAAAATCTACCTATTGCAATGGGCTTCATCTCGGAATTTCGGAAAAATGTTTGTGCCAAACGATTATATATGATAAGCGGAGACGAAACAACAAAAAAAAAAAAATTTATATATATATATATATATATATATATATATATATATATATATATATATATATATATATATATATATATATATATATATATATATATATATATATATATATATATACACGATATGAGATATAACGAAAACGACCGGCACTCTCACGGTCGCATTTGTTGAGGTAGATCAAGAAAATTTTCTGTACATGTGTGTTCTATTAATATCTCGGACGAGTTCGTGAATCAGCAAAATCCGACACGTGGTTAAGGAACTAGAGCCTTTTTTCTAAAAAAATTGATTTTTTAAAACCGTTATAATGGCCGTTTGGATACTAATATTTTAAAAAAATTAACCAATTTAAAATTTTCGGAATCTTTTTTATCAATTTGTTTTAAAAATAGACCTCTGCAGTTAGAAGTTCCTGAGTGAGTGGCTCCAACAAAAAAATTGCAAAAAAAAATTTTTTTTTAAACAACCGGCACTCTCATGGTCGCATTTGTAAGGCCAGATCAAAAAACCCTTTCTTAAAACGTGTGTTTTATTAATATCTTGAACAAGTTTGTAAATCAGTCAAATCCGACACAGGGTTAAGAAACTAGAGGCTTTAAACTACAAAAAAACTATGTTTTTTAGATCCGTTATAACGGCCGTTTAGATTCTAATATTTTTAAGAACTTGAAACCTTTTTAATCAGTTACTTTCAAAAAAAGACCTCTGCAGTTGGAGGTTTCTGAGTGAGCGGCTTCAACAAAAAAGCTTGTAAAACACAAAATGCGTTTGAATCAACCGGCACTCTCACGGTCGCATTTGTAGAGCCAGATCAAAAATCCTTACGTAAACATGTGTGTTTTATTAATATCTTGAACAAGTTCGTAAATCAGAAAAATCTGTTACATGGTTAAATAACTAGAGGCTTTATACTAGAAAAAAAATTCGTTTTTTTAATCCGTTATAACGGCCGTTGGGATACTAATATTTTTTAAAACTTCATAAATTTAAAATCTGTGGAAACATTTTAATCCGTTTCTTATAAATATAAACCTCTGCAGTTAGAGGTTTTTGACTTGTTGGCTTCAACAAAAAAGTTTGCAACAATCCATAACTACAATTTTCAAAAACCTTATAATAGTCAATGAAAAAAAAATAAAAAGGTTTGAATAGAAGAAATTAATTTTTTTTCTTAGAAATAAACTATTTTGATATTTTGCAGTAGTTGCACGACATATGATATAGCGTAGGTTTATGTCATAAATTGTCACACACATATTCTGTGGTATTTGATTTGATATTTGTTTGTTGCAAAATTGGATAGATATAATTTTGCTTATATGTAGCTAATTTTCTTTTTAAAATTTTTTCGATATCTGTTTGAAATTAGTTTGTGTTGTTTAAACTAATCTGATACATCAGATTCTATTGGCACACAAAACTGACTGATCTCGAAATCTACCTATTTCTAGCGGATATACGTGCCGCTTGGACTTTTTTATTTATGTATTATTTTTAGAATTTTGTAAAAAGTTTCAATTTTTGATTTTATTTAATTTTTATAATTTTTTTGGAATTTTGAAAGAAATATGAATTTGCGATTTTGTAATATTTTCTCGAAACGCTAAATGTACATCGCTGACCAAAACTAAAAACAATGTCCTCATAAAAGTTTTTTGCCGTAAACTTTATCAAAATCCTTAACCCAGACCGAAGTCTTGATATCTCATCAAAATTTTGATTAAATTGGCGCCTTAAGTTACTGAAATCAAAATATTTTTGTGAACATTGCTATAATTGACATAGAATCAGTAAACTCTAAGAAATAGCGGCATTATTTTGTTGTGTGACAAATATTACAGTGCATTTTTGTTTGTACTTGGACCTTCCATAGCTTGGATTTTATACAGGGTGTTTCGAAATATTTTAAATAAAAAAAAAATATATTTTAGTGAATTGAATGAAAACATATAAAAACTTAGGCAAACTATTTCAAAAATTAAATTGAAGTATTTTAATGAATTTTGGCGGATAGAACTAATTATTTGAAAGTTTTATAATTGGATCGTAAGCATTTATTTCACATTTTGGTGTAAAATTTAGAATTTCAGTGATCAGTTAAAATTATTTTATAATAATTGAGTGTATAAATAGAATTGAATTAATTAAATTTGTATACTTCTGCGACCAAATAAAATTATTCAATTCAAATCAAATAAAATAATTTTACAAAATTAATTTAACATTTTGGAATTCTGGAAGTAATTAAATTTATTATTTTAAAATGGATAAAGCTTCCCGCCGTAAAGAAAAACGTGCTATGATAGAAGAATTACGCTTTATTAATATTGATGTGCCTAGCACTATAGGTATTGCAAGCTTAAGACAAATGTATCAACGTGAATTAGGAGGAGCTTCAGGTTTGGTTTCTGATGATTTATTGAACAATTCCGCCATTGAAATACCTAATAGCATTGCAATTACGACAACTCAAGCAAATACCCTGCATCGTACGGTGGCTGTAGTAACACCACCAACAGATATTTTTGATTTATATGAAAGTACTGGTGCAAGACCAAGAGTAACTTCTGTTAACACCCATCTTACCACAACTTCAGCTCCAATTATGACTTCAGCTATAATAATAGTTATATTGGAAGCACGTGAACGATTATTAAAAATACGAGCAAGTGTAGCTCATTTAGAAGCTAATACTTCAGGTTCCGGTGTACAACCAAGTACATATATAAACCTAAAATAAAACCAAATGACGTTGAGTGTTTAGTATCATCATTCACAGGTGGTGATGATTATATGATCTCCAAATGGCTAATCGATTTTGAAGATGTAATGACATCTTTACAAGCTTATGATTGTTATCGATATCGGATGGACCGCCATTTATTAAAAGGTACAGCAGAATTATTTTTACGTACAATTCGTGTCACAAATTGGTCAGATTTGAAACAAGCATTGCTTCAGCGATTCGATCGTCATGTCACTTATGTATAGGAATTTACGAAAAATTAAGAAAGCGAGTACGACGTGCAGATGAAACCATCACACATTATATTACAATTATGGAGGAAATTGGACAACGAGCTAATATTTCTGAACGCGAATTAATTTCGTTAATTGTTGCTGGTGTACGTGATTCTTCTGGTTTTATTTCAATACTAGCAAATGCTAAAACAATTTCCGAATTAATTGACATTACGCCATCTTATGAACGAGCTATTGCATTGTCAACTAGATATGTCAAATCTTCAGTTCAACCACCACTAGCATTTTTAACAAAACCATTCATTCCGCCAACTCAAATACGCTGCTTCAATTGTTCAAAGTTTGGTCATCGTGCTTCAGAATGCCTATTGCCAGAACGGGCTCGTGGATCGTGTTTCACATGTGGCGTAACAGACCACATTCATAAGAATTGAAAAGAAGAACAAAGTTGTTGCTTCCATCGCTTTTTAAACTGATGTTAATACAGCATCACATGAAAATGAAGATTGTATTGGATGAAGAAAGTATTGGTATAATCAACCAATTTACACTTATGGTAAAATCTTTACCTTCGTATTAATAGCACAATAAAATTAGTTTCCGTTTACATTGTTTTAGATGAACTCCTTCCGGTCGACTTGCTAATTGGTCGCGATATAGTACAAACTTTTAATATAAAATTATGTCAAATAAAATCAAATGTTTCATTTCAGTTAATTAATAAAAATCAAAATTTATTGCCACTTAATATATCAAATACACAAGGTTTTAGTTAAAAAAATTCTAAGTTAACAAATTGTTTAGCTACTTTATTAAGACAGGCTTATGAGGAAAATAATAAATTAAGTATAAGTAATGAGATAAATGATAAGTAATCTTTAGCTGTTTCGTCAAAAATTAATAAAATTAATTATGTACAAACACTTACTGAACCGGATATTGATCCGAATTTAGGCCTTCAGTCAATTAAACAAGTTTATAATTGTATAGAAAAAAATTATATAAATGTTAAACCTGATGAATTTAAAGATACAAAACATGAAATAAGTATCAAACTAGAAAATGAAAGTCCATTCTTTTCAAGGCCACGACGCCCTTCTTATGCAGAAAAGATAGAAGTTAGAAAAATTGTTAACAACCTAATAGATGAAAATGTAATACGACCAAGTGATTCCCCTTACGCATGCCCTATTCATTTAGTATCTAAGAAAAATGGAGAAACACTAATGTGTATTGATTATAGAGTAATATAGATCATTAAATAAAGTGACCTTACGCGATAATTATCCGTTACCTTTAACTGGAAATTAATCGAAATATTTTGCAGTCGTGGATAAAATAGCATCTTGTATTCGCATAGGATGATAGCAATTCTTCACTTGGATGATTCCGTCCACTAGCTACGCTCGTTCCGGGAAACTTCATACTCGTGAAGAATACCCATCATTCTACACTCATACAAGAATCTACTATTCTCATCCTGTATTTCTTTGTTTCGTTTTATTTGTATGAAACTAAACTTCCAGGCTACTTGATAATTTAAGATATTTAAAAAATAAAATAAAATAGAAAATAATAAAATAGAAAATAATTAATATCAAAATCTAATCAAATCAAATATGACAATTAGTGTTAGTAGTTAAAAATAGTATATTATATACCGGGGTGATAAAGCAAATTTTCTACATTGAGGTGAATATTATTTCGCTTAAGAACCGAAATGGAGAAAATTTTCTTCACCGAGGTTTACATACTATTTTTTTTATTACTTGATATAAAAAATGCACTAAAACTCTTAATTATTCACAAAATGATTTGTCAATTAATAAGCGAATGGTGAATAACTAAAAATTTTGATTTGGTGAAACATTGTTTATTATATCATATAAAATCAACATTTGGGCGTATTGGATATTTATTATTCA
The DNA here is from genome assembly GCA_963693315.1 of Diogma glabrata. Taxonomy (NCBI): domain Eukaryota; kingdom Metazoa; phylum Arthropoda; class Insecta; order Diptera; family Cylindrotomidae; genus Diogma; species Diogma glabrata. The sequence continues at coordinate 452,855,574 of OY856186.1, read as the reverse complement.
GGGTTGCTTAATTTGAATTTTATTTTCAATGAATTTTCTTAAAACTATATAAAAATCACATATAGTTTGCATTAAAAAATATAGCTTTTATTTATTTTTGACAAGAAATTGAAAAATTTTTGAATTTTTTTAGTCCACAACTCATAACTAAACTTAATTTCAACAGAATTCTGTTTAACATGAATTAAAATTTTAAATAAACTAACCTAGTTGCCTTTGGAAATCAAACAATTGTCTTAAGTTTTCCATTTGAATAAAGTTTACAATATTGTAAGAAGTTTTTGTATTCATTATTTATTTTTATTTGAATAAAATCAAAACACTTATTATTTTTTAATTTATTATTATTATTTTAGGAAGAAACTAAAGAATTTCAAACATGAACTTAGTTTAACAAACGAACAAAAGTTGTATTTTCATTATTTACCAATGTGCTAAAATACTTATTATTAGGTGTAGGGAATAATTATTAGTAACCATAGCTGAGAAAAATAACTTATGTCTTGGGATTTTGAGTAAATAATCGAAATTTCTCATGCAAGTAATAAAAAAATTCTATATACCTCGGTTGAGAAGGATGATATAAACCCCGTACATTGTATCACTTGGCGCTGAGCGCCTCAGGATATAAAAGTTATCGGTGAACTTCTCAATCTTGTTATATAATGTACTATTATATATTTACTATCGTACAAAAAATTGTATTTTCCACGCAAGATGAAAACATTTTACGATCGTGAAATTGTTGAGAACAAGTTTTCACTCACGATAAAATTTATTTTGATGTATAGAAAAACCTTTATATAAAAATAAAACAAAAAATAAACCAAACACAAGAAGAAAGAAAACTGAAAACTTGTTTTAATACAAACGAACGATCCGGTTAATTAAATGAACGATTTAAAACAAACGATCGATCAGAAAAAAATTGAATAAAAAAACAATTTAAAATGAACGACCGATACAAAACAAAACGACCGAACGGAACTGTTGGGAGCAAAAGAGGGTAGAAACTAGAAACACTATGTTTAACATATTCAACTGGTATGCAATCTTAAAAAGCATTTAATTAACATTGCAATTTTGATTTAATTTTTCAACGCAAAGTTTTTGAAATATTTTCAAAACTGTGCCAGTTTAAGTCCTCCCCTTCCCTTAACACCAAGTTTAATAAAGCAAAAAATCAAAAACAAAATTAAGAGTGGTAGAAAATTTAGTAAATTTTAAACGGTTGGGAATGGGGAAAACTAAGGAAGGGTAACTTTAACTATGTCTCCTCTCCCACCTCTTAATTCTTAGCTTAATAAATCATAGAATTTCAAAACAATAATAATGATAGAAAGTTTTATAAATTGTTAACGAAAATTATAGCACCTATATTTTTTCAACAGAGTCGAGTGGGGGGGTTATTTGAAGTCTACTTAATTTAAGTAGAACAGAATTTTTTTCATTAATTTTACACATCACGGTTTTCAAAATGTTGGCGTAAACGTTCATCATTTATTGTGTAAAAATGACGCCAAACAAATTTGTCAATGACGTCAATTTCTTGAATCTTTTTCTTGTGATTTTTTACTTTTAAATTGTTGAATTCCTTCAACTTCTTATAACTTTTTTTCTCTTCAACACAAATCTTTAATTCCTCTAGACTCTAGAGATATAACTTTTCCAACAACTACAATCCAAACAAAAGATTAAATTTAAATTAATTTTTTTCATAAAATACATTTATTTTCATATTAATTTAAAAACCTTTTGCACAATCACAATTTAATCTAATCCTTAAATATTTATTCATGACAAATGTGAAATTTGATGTCTTTGTAAGATTTTCCAATTTAAAATAAATCGGAAATGGAAATTTTAACAGTAAACAATTTATCATTTCTTTTATCAATGTAATCCTAATTTTGTGTCTTTAGCGAAATTGGATTACTTGAAGTGCGATAATACAATTTTTACGGTCAAATATTGTTGAAATTGTAGAAGCTAATACTGTACCAGATTCATTTTAAAATATTTTGTAAGTTTGTATTTGGGTATCAGCCTCCTTTTAGGTTTGTTGAAACAGTTTCTAGTGGTCAGGCTAGTATTTAAATGTGCACTGCATGCATCGGGGCAAATAAAAGAACATTTTCAATTATTTGGTATCGAAATTCAACGTCCAAACAAGATTATCTTCCATCGCATCGTTTTTGATGTCATTTTATTGTTGTTTTGAAGTGTTGGTTATTGTTGACTTTATATGGGTCAGCGTGGTCAATATGGATGTGTTACCATCGAATTTCGGGCATTTATGAAGGTCTATTGAACTTACCCTGGTTGTTTTATTAGCCAGTCGTCGTCGATATCCCGTTACTGATTGTATTCTTTAATCCAAGTTGAGGTTTTTAATGAATTAATTAGCTCAATCGGAGTTACGTCTTGTGGTAGTGGAAGTGTTAGTCTTTTACGACCAAGTGGTGGTATCTGTGCCAAGAAAAATCAGGAAAGTTACATATGACGTGTTGCATCGTTTTTGCGTCTGAGTAGCAGAATCTACTCCTGTCGGAAACATCGAGGTCTATTTCGTTAAGATAGTGATTTATAGGGCAATGTCCAGTAACGCACCACGTTAAAATCCTTTTATACTCTCTAATTAAGTCGATTGTTTTTAATGCTGAAACAGAGAGGTCACTTAGAAACCGTCACAACCGACAAAATCTAAAAAACCGCTGGAGGGATTTCAATTTTTTTTTTATAAATAGGTATACTCAATGGGAAGAGCCGAAAGGACGATGTTTTCAAGTGTGTCAAAACAAGGAAATTTGCATATTTTTTGCTTAAAAAACATGCATTTTAGGTGATTACGAATAGGAACATTGGATTTGGAGAAATCTTGATGGTCGGGATTGGTATGTGAGACCAAAAACTAGATTATTTATAAGTTTGTCAAAAAAATGTTGTCAAGTATGTCAAAAGAATGATTTTTACTCAATTTTTTGGGAAAAAAATTAAATTATGTATTTGTTTGACATGAAATATTATCGAACATGAAATTGGACATGGAAATTTGTGATTTTGTTATAATTTTAAAAAAAGTTTGTATTTTTGATTTTATAAGAATTTTGGGAATATTTTTAGAGTTTTCAAAAAGTTTAATTTTTTGATTTTATTATAATTTTTGGAATTTTGAAGAAAGTTTGTATTTTTGATTTTGTTATAATTTTTGAATTTCAAAAAAAGTTTGTATATTTGATTTTGTGAATTAAGAAATTTTGCAACAATTTTAGACTTTTGAAAAAAGTTTCAATTTTTGATTTTTTAAGAATTTTCGGAATAGTTTTAGAGTTTTGAAAATGTTAAAATGTTTGATTTTATTATAATTGTTGGAATTTTGAAAAAAGGTTCAATCTTTGATTTTGTAATTATTTTTGGAATATTTTTAGAATTTTGAAAAAAGTTTGTTTGAATTATGATTTTTTGCAATAATTTAAAAATTTTGAAAAAATAAAAAATTTTGATTTTATTATAATTTTTGGAATATTGAAAAAAACTTGTATTTTTGATTTTTTAATTTTTATTTTTGCAATATTTTAAGAATATTGGAAAAAGTTTCAATTTTTGATTTTGTTATAATTTTTGCAATATTTTTAGAATTTTGAAAAAAGTTTCAAGCTTTGATTTTGTAATAATTTTTGGAATGTTTTTAGAAGTTTAAAAAAAAGTTTAAAATTTTAATTTTATTTTAATTTCTGGAATATTTTTAGAATTTTGAAAGAAATATAAATTTTTGATTTTGTAATATTTTCTTGATGGAGATGGAGAGGTTTTTGAGTAGTTTGCTGGGTGTATAGTCTTTTCATTAAGTTATGATCTGTTATAATTTTCCGGCAACGTTTTAATTTCGTGTTTGTTTTGTAATAAATTTCTAAACATAGATAAAAAATACTTGTGCTTTAACAAAGAGTTTTATTTTTGGTATACATCGCTGCCCAAAACTAAAATCCATGTCCTCATAAAAAATTTTTGCCGAAAACTATATCAAAATCCTTAACCCAAATCGAAGTCTTGATATCTCAGAGGTGTAAGATTTCAGCCCCTCAATATTTTTCTTTTGAATCAAAGTAGTAAGTTTTGAATCAAAGCGGGATTGTCAGAGATAATATAAATTACAAAATTTTGATATTTTCTTTCAACACATAGAAGAGTGCAACTGCTAATGGCAAAAATTTCGGCTTGAAATATTGTTGTTGTGGTGCATACTATCCGTTTGTTTTACCCTAGGATCAGACACTTCTGCTCCTGTGTCCATATTGGTTTGAGAACCATTTGTGTAACAGATGCTGGCGTTTTGTGGCGTTCAATACGGTCTCCGACCAATATTTTGAGATCAAAGTTTGTTGCACCCAGGTTGCTGTGTATACCGTTCTTTTTTTTAACCAAAGATTGCAATTGGAATTGGTTGTAGTCAGCCTATAATGTGAATCGTTGACCAGATATCATGCGATTAATCTTTGATACGCTGAATATTTTTTCTTTCAGTATGGTAACGTTACAGGAAAAAAATGTGGTTCTAAAATTTAATCTTAGAGAATAATTACCTCAAATCCGTAATTGCCCGTTATTCTTTTAAACATAGACTATCGGTTCAGGCCATTCGAAACATTATCAGATGTTATAACTCTTAGTTCTTGTAATCGATTAAACTCGTTTTCGATTTTTGATCCTGGATAAAAAATAATGTAGCGAAATCCGAAATTCGACAACCACGCCGTTCTGCCTGGGTAATGCTGACAGAATTAGGTTGGTGTATCGGAAATAAGCAGGGTAAAAACTGTTAAGTCAATGACGCTGCATCACGGCAAGTTGGTCCCTTAAAACCAATGTGACCCAAGCGTCTGTTCTCCATGTTAGGGGCGGCTGGGAGCGGGCGTCTGTCTTGGATCAAGTGGCTCGCTATATAAACGTGTAAAAGGTTGTTTCTGGTAACCTTTAGATGCAAAACGGACCCAACAATTAGGTTTGGCCTAAGGTTAACACCCTAACCACGGAAAAAAACTAATTTGTTAAATTTGGTAATCAGAAAGAGAATAACAGACACGGACACAAAAACAGAATTTTACCTAGACGTGAAAAAGGACCAGACTACCGAATCGGAACGTAGAACTGATGCTCTTATAAGTCTAGAAACAGAGGCTCAGAGATATAGGGTGGATATCATAGCTCTGCAAGAAATTAGACAGCCGATAATAGGAAAACAAGATTTGGATAGCCACTCTCTATACTGTAGTGGTCATTCGTCTCGAAAAGAATTTGGAACTGGCTTTCTTGTTGGTGCACGCATACAAGAACCCGAAATGAAATTCATTCCGGTCAATGAGAAGATCTGCTACCTACGGGCACGCGGTACATACAACAATATATCTCTTATTGCCGTGCATGCACCTACTGAAGCTAAGACCTTCAACGAGAAGGATAGTTTCTACATAGCAATCGAAGAGGTTATGAAACAAACACCAGCATGCGATTTCATTATGGTTCTTGGTGACTTTAACGGGCAGGTTGGAATAGATATCTCTTATGGAAGTGTGGCGGACCCCAACAGCCTGCATTTGAATTCGAATGATAATGGTGAGAGAATGACTGAGTTTGCATTATCAAATAATTTGAGAATTACCAGTACTTTCTTTCGCCGTCCGTTCCAACAGGATTGCTTGGTTTGGGCATGTTCTACGAGCCGATTCACAGTCTAAAATAATTAAAAAAATGTACGTTAGTACCCCAGGGAGAGGGCGACCGCGAGGTAGACCACGACTGCAATGGGAGACGGACGTAATAAATGACCTTAAAAAATCGACTACCATGGCAATTATGTCGCTGTTGCGAATGACCATAGTGAGTATTCGAAGCTGAGGAGCTTGGCAACGCTCCTACGTGGAGCATGAGCGCCACAAAAAAAAACAATGTGACGTTCTACTGTAAGTGTTCGTATAGTATATACAGATTAAGTTGCAACATTCAATAATTTGAATTTGACAAATCATTCGATTTCCAAAACATTTAAATTGAAACAAATTTACAAAGCAATAGTCTTCTTTGGTAAAGTTTTTGAAGGTGGAGAATTTGGTTAGGAATTGAGTCAAAAGTTCTATTTACAGCATTAATTTACCAATGAATTCGATTTCTTAGTCATTGTATTAAATTTTTTTAATTGATAAATATCTGGCAACCGGTTATGGCATCAAAAAACCTTTGATACCGTTTTTGGCAACCGTTTGTGGTATTTAACGATTTGATATTATGTATCAAACATGTGCGGATAACGGAATCATAATTTGAACAAAAACAACTGACAAAAAGGTGAACTCATAGGACGCTTTTGACTAGATGTAAATGGTTAATCTTTCAAAATTTGATGTGCGAATTCTTTTAAAAATACGTCTCAGTTTTACGGCACCTAATGACTTTCCTTGAGAAACGTGGCCAACGACATATTAGTGTATTAATTTATCGGAATCAATATTGTGGAAATATATTGTGGAATAAATATTTGAGAATTCTACGTCCATGAAAACAGTAAAAAATATTATCTTGAACAACAAAAAGTTAGTTGATCGTTTTTGGAAGACACTAATATTTCAAAATAATGTCGATAATAACTATTATCAAATATCACTTATCATTTTACCTTTTAATCAAAATATCAAACCTCTTTATGATTCAATTACAACAAAATTAACTTTCCACAAAAACCTGCTACCCCAATTTCACAAAAATTAATTTTATATTTTTGTTTGTAATAAAATAAAAATTATTAATTTTTCAATTAGATTGTGATTGTCAATTTGACTTTATAAGAACATTGACGTTTTTCTTTGAAAAATATAATAAGCTTTTTCTCAAAACAGAAAACATATTAAAAAGTTAGGAACGGAAATTAAACGTTTCCTCTTTTTGTACTTTTTGTTATCTATATTTCTTCTATTATATCTTACAGTGTGTGTTATATAACTTACAGATAATATTGTGGTTTATATTAAAAGGTTGGAAGCCATGGAATTAAGAATATCAATGATATAGTTACATAATTGATTTACGATATAGATCTTGTATGTTTAACGACATTCAACACGAATAATACCCATACGCGAAAGAAAATTTAAACTTATATGAAAAAATTCAATTGAAATAATTTTGCTCAACATAAAAAAATTCAATGTACTTGCTTGTTATTTTATCACAACAAAATCGTATAATCCTACTAATTTACCATAGCTAAACTGATCAACCTCCTATGCAATAAATTGTTTTCACATATTTCAATCTTTCCCAAACCATAACATAAAATGGAAAATCTAACAACCACAACCATAACAAAATCTACCACTCAATTCGAAAACAATTTTGTAGTAAACACAAAGATGACGAAATTCAATTAAACAAAAACATCAATTTAGGGATGTGCTGACATTTAATATTGTGCTTATATGTCGGTTGTGTTCACAACACAAAACACAAACTAAATAAAATTCTAATTTTATTCTGTGTATTTCTTTACATACAAAAAATGTAAGCCACATTGAAAGATAACATAACAAGATACATCTAACAAACATAAAGACAAATAAAGCTGTAGATACTGATTAAGCTTTTCTCTGTCTGCATTTATAATAAAATTGTTGCATTTTTTCAACTTGTGTTGAAAAATTGCCCTGTGAAAAGAGTATGTCAGGTTGAGATAAGCTCGCATAATATATGTCACAAAAGGATAACGGATTTAGAAAAGTTTATTCATTGTCGTTTAATTAATGTAAGTCTATTACTGAAGACAGTAACAGCAGAACCTTAATATAAAATAGTCATATTTATAATTTAATACATTATCAAGGTTTTCTTCAAAGTTAAATTAATTTCCAATCCATTTAAGTTATATTAAAATATTAAATATAATTAGAAGGCAATAAGTGACAGTTTTATGTCAAACAAGATTGAGAATCTCAATTTTGCTTTTTAGGGTTCCGTTTTTTATACGGAACACTATTGGTAAGAGTAAAACGTGTTTTTCACACTATTTCGATTATCTCGATTACTATAAATCCAATGAACTTGAAATTTGGCATGTGTATGAAACTAATCTGTCCACACAAAATGAGGAGTTGAAAAATAAATAAAATTGTTTTCGTTTGGATAACAGGGCTACGATGTGAGGCCTTTGAGAAAATACATTTTTATATCGAGTCAAGTAGGGTATCATATGAAAGGGCTTCACTTCAATATTTCTAAAAATGTATTTTTTAATTTTACACCCCATCATTTTTTGTGTAATTCTATTTAACGGCGTTTTCTGTATGTTTTCTTTCCTCCGATTAGCTCCGAGCCTAAGTAATCAAAAATCTTAAAAAGTATTTTGAATGATAAAAAAATTAGTAAGTTTTTAAAGAAAAATATAGTAAAGTACCAAATACTAATAATTATATTTATTAAGGGTGAGGATATGAGAAGTGGTAAATACACCATTTAAAACCCGGTCAAGTGGGGTGTCATTTGAAAGAGCACCAAAATTAAGAAACATTACAATTTTTTTAGAATCTTGCGATTCACAGTTTTTGAATTATTGTCAAAAAAGTCTTATCTTTAGTGTTAACACCACTCAACCTCTAAATTTCGTCGTTGATTAACAAAATTGAGTCCTTAGCTACCATAAACAGCTATGGATAATATTTAACCTAAAGTAATATTTTATATCATTTCGATCAATTTAGATGAGATTGACATTTACTATTGATATTTACGATGAACCATTTATTTTTTATATGTCTATTATGGTCTGGCAATATAAACCCTTTACAACACAACTTTATGATAATTATTTTGATATTGTTTTCTTTACATTCACGGAACCCTTGACGAGCGAATTTTATTCGCACTTGTCTGACTTTTTAGGTAGATTTCATATAAAAATCTACCTATTGCAATGTGTCTGATGTCGGAATTTGGGAAAAAATTTTGGTGCCAAACGACTATATATGATAAGCGGAGACGGAAAAACAAAAAAAATAGAAATATATATATATATATATATATATATATATATATATATATATATATATATATATATATATATATATATATATATATATATATATATATACATATATATATATATATATATATATATATATATATATATATATATATATATATATATATATATATATATATATACACCTAATTCTGTTTTTACACGACAGATTGGTTCCAGAGAAGGACGTGTAAAAAAAATTCGTGTAAAAATATACATTGTATATATGGAAAAATGGAGGATTGGTTCCACTCTCAAGAAATCAATACAAAAAATATTGAACACGCTGTTGCATTGACTTACACCACTATCAGTTCTGAAAATATAGTACGCTTATATATATTATTCAATTGATGGCTAGCTGTTGCCATAAATTAGTTATAACTTTAGAAAATTTGTTAAATAAAAGTAGAAATTCAATAATTTTATCGAGAGTGGCATACAAAAAATTTGGATATGCAGAATTATTGTAAGTTTTTAAAACTTCACCGCTTCACAATTACAGAATTTGGCTGCTGATCCAATTTTAGTATTCAGGCCCAAAACGTAAACAAAATTCAAAAAAGTTGGCCAAGTGCGAATAAAATTCGCTCACCGAGGATTCCGTGAACGTAAAAGAACATAGTATCAAAAATAATTGACAAAGTTGTGTTGTATGTATATAGTCTTTCTATTGCCAAATCGTAAGGACATACATAATGTATATTTCCTCTTAAACGTTGAACGATTTTGCCACCCGTGCAATCAGCTTCCATTCATTTCGTTCCATGACTAGTGGACCCCAGTTTGGACATCCTGTATCACGAAGATTTTGTATGATGTCATCACGTCAACGTTGTCTAGATCTTCCTCTCCAACAAACACCAGCTGATTGTTGTTGAGATGCTTTTTTTATCATTCTATCTAGTGGAGCTTTTTCTACAAGACCAAACCATCTAATCCGGTTGGATTTAATGAATCCAATTACATCGCAGCTGCCAAGGAGCTGTCTGATTTTATGATCTATTCGATTTCTTTACTGATTCTCAGCAACTTTGCATGAACCATAAATTCTTCGCATGACCTTTGTCTTGAATGTTGATAAAATTCTACAGTCGGTACGATTCAGTGTCCAGCTTTCAATTTTCAAGAAAGGCACAGGTCGAATTAATGCTTTGTAAAGTGCGACCGCGAAAGAAATTTTGATCGCAGAAGTTTTAAGTATGCGTAGAAAACTCTGTATGCGGCAGTGACAAGGGCTTTGATATATGTCTGCATGTTATTTGACGCTGTTTTTGCAGACCCGAGGTATTTGAAGTTTTCAACGCGTTTCACTTTATAGTCGCCAGTATCCAGATTTCCGGGAGTTATGTTCCTAGATGTTGTTAGAAGTTTAGTTTTGCCGGTGTTGATGCATAATTTAAGTCGTTTAGCATTTCTTTCAAGCTGTGAGCCTATTTTTAATATCAATTGTTCTACATCCGAGAAGCGCAATATCATCTGCGTAACCAAGAATTTAACTAGAATTGTTAAAAATGCAGTTTTGTGTTTCGATTCGGCTTTTTCTTATTGCGTTCTCAAGCGGCAAATTAAATAGTACGGGCGCAAGTGCATCACCTTGTCGAACACCTGTTCGATCGTGTTATATGGAAAGTTAGATCGAAAGGACCAGAAACTGTTGTTGTCGCGGATGATAGTCTCGTATGCTTGCTTGAAATCAACGTAGAGCTGGTGGATGCTGATGTTGTACTCCCAAAATTTTTCTAGAATCATTATTAAAGCAAAACATTGATCTGCGGTTGAACGGTTGGTATGAAAACTATAACTTGACGGCGCAATTACTTGAACAGGATCAATTTCATTCTTTCTATTCAGTAGGCTTTGAAAGTAAGAGCGTTGTACTGCCTGCACATCACGTTCATTTGTTGTAAGCTCGTAGTTTATTTTTTACGATTGTGGATCTTGGGTGGTAATTTTTTGTCAGATTTCGCGCATTGGCAAAACACTTTCGAATTTCCATTAGCCGCATGTTGGTTGATGTTTTCGATACAACCTTTATATGTTCGCGTTTCTTTTCCGTAGAAGATAATCAGCTTGAAAGCTTCGGGTGTTCTTTGTTAACCATTTTTCTCGCTTATATTTAAACCTTTAGCGGCAATAGTCGTCAAACCATTCGTTGCGATTTCGGTGGTCGTTTTCCGACTGTAATTGGTGAGAACAGACGCTTGAGTTGCATTGGTTTTACGGTGGCAATGACTCGCCATGGCGTAGAATCATTCTTACTTTGTTCTTACGCAGTTCTTACTTTGCTCTTCTCAACTAAAATTTCCTAATTCTGTCAACGTTACACAAGTAGCACGCCATGGACGTAGAATTTCGCTAACAAATAGCAATATCAATGGAAAATTGATCGATCAGATGCGAAAAATGTAACATATTATCCATTGAAAAATGTTACATATTAAATCTTATTCATAGCGGTTTATGGTAACTAAAAATAAAGAGTAGCAAAATCTGATGTCTTTGTCGTGCTGCCTGGGTAATGCTGACAGAATTTAATTGGTGTATCGGAGACAAGCAGAGTAAAAACTGCTTAGTCAATGACCTACATCGCAGTAAATTAGCGCCTTAAAACGCATGCGACCCAAGCGTCTATTCTTCATGTTAGGGGCGGCTGAAGCGGGCGTCTGTCTTGGATCAAGTGGCACGCTAAATAAACATGTAAAAAGGTTATTCTGATGACCTTAACATTAGAACGGACCCATTCACAAAATTTGGGTTGGGTCTGAGGTTAACACTCTAACCCCGAAAAAAGTTTTGTTTAATTTAGAAACCAGAAAAAGAATAACAAACCCGGACAAAAAACAGAATGCTACATGGACGTGAAAAAGGACAGACTACCGAGTGCAGCCTGAGCGCACTTAATGCTCTCTAAAATGTCTAGAAACAGAGGCTGAAAAGTATAGGAAGGATATTATTACTCTGCAAGAAATTAGACAGCCAATAATCGGAAAACAAGATTTAGATATGCACTCTTTATGCTGTAGTGGTTATCCTTCTCGAAGAGAATTTGGTACTGGGTTTCTTGTTGGTGCACGCACACAAGGAGCCGTGATGAAATTCATTCTGGTCAATGAGAGGATCTGCCACCTACGGGTACCCGGTACATGCAACAATATTTCTCTTATTGCAGTACATGCACCTACTGCAGTTTAGACCGTCGACGAGGAGAATGCTAATACCAATGGAAGAGGTTATGAAACAAACACCAACACGCGACTTCATTATGGTTCTTGATGACTTAAATGGGAAGGTCGGAAGAGATATTTGAATCGAATGATAATGGTGAGATAATGACTGAGTTTGCATTATCAAATAAATTGAGAATTGCCAGTGCTTTCTTTTCGCATCATCGATTCATAAGCAGACTTAGAAAAACTCGAAATAAAATTGATCACGTGCTAGTAACAGCACGTTTCTTTTAGAGGGATCTGGTTGCGCGATTATTTAAAGCTGCATACATTGGAAGTGACCACCCACTTCCTTGTATGTGCTAAGATAAGGTTCCACTTTCCAAATCCAGGCATTCCAAAATTCAAAGAACAGAATCATTTTAACATCTATTCACTAAAGAATGCTGAAACAGAAGAGAGATATTTAAACCATATTGTCAAACATTGGAGAAATTAGATCCACGAAAGCAAACTGGCAAGACAAGCCGTTACAAAGCTATGTAGATGAACGTAGAGATAATGGTGGAAGAAGAAGTGTGAGGAGATTGAAAGCTTTAATAAGGAACATCAAACACGTTACTTCTTTCAACAGGTTAAAACCGTAAAGAAGGGACCTCAAAAACTTAAACTAGATCGACTGCTAGTCAAAACGAAGATGGGAAGCTAAAAGTAGGCCTTAAAAAATTTTAGATACTTGGGCTTATTATTTTGAGAATTTTTTTAAGGGACCAGGAACAAGTCGGGCGACGAGCAAAGCTTATTATATGACTGATGTCATACTCGGCCAAAGTGAAAATGTTATGAGTAAAACTTTCAAGTCACTTAAGAATGGCACTAAAAAAATTGATCTGCAAAATAACTACGATAAAACCAAATATATGAATGGTTCAAGGAAGGATGAGTGATCAATGCTTGACTCAAACAATAGCATACTTACAGATATAAAAGCTCGAATCATTGCAGATAGTCGAACTTTCTACTCAATTAAACCTCTCCTTGGATCATCGTATGTATCAACTAACACCAAACTCAAGTTATACAAGACATTGATTAGACCGGTTGATGTATGGGTCACAAACCTGAATCCTTACAAAAAATCACATTTATCTGTATTTGGGCGTAAGATCGTATGCCACATTTTTGGTTCACTTAAGACAGACGATGGAGGGTACAGAACCCGATGTAGCTTTGAGATAATAGGTTGTATCCGGTCCAATAGGATTGCTTGGTTTGGCCATGTTCTACGAGCCGATTCACAGTCTGATTGGAATGGGCCACAGTCTGAACAGAATGATTAAAAAAATGTACGTTAGTACCACAGGGAGTGGGCAACCACGAGGTAGACCGCGACTGCAATGGGAGATGGATGTAATAAAAGACCTTTAAAAAATCGTCTACCATGGTAATTATGTTGCTATGGCGAATGACAATGAATGATACACGCCTTATTCTTTTCAAATTGAGATTTATTTCACTAAATACGTATTTCGAAAGCTATCGTTTCATCGACAGTAGTATCTAAAAACGTTTAGATACTACTGAAAGCATATAGCTTTCGAAATACGTATTTAGTGAAATAAAACTCAATTTAACAAGAATAAGGCGTTTATTATTTTATTATTATTTAAATATCTTGTTACAGCTTAGAACTTCTAAATTAAAATATTTTAATTTGATTTTTTTTGGCAAATGTATTATAATTTGAAGCGGCTTTTAAAAATATATGTAGTACCTTATATATTTTAAAAGCCACTTCAAATTACAATACATTTGCCAAATTACAATGCATTTGCGATTTCTTTTCTTGAACAATCGGATAAACGGGCGAAAAAATTTAAATTTAAAGGTTTAGTCGATTCGTGTTATTTCGAAAATTTTCGTGCATAAAGAAAATTATTTTTTCTCTCGAACTCTTTTTCTCTCTAACTCGTGTTATTTCAAATTCGTGCATAATAAATTCGTGCAAAAACAGAACTGAGTGTATATATATATATATATATATATATATATATATATATATATATATATATATATATATATATACAACGATATGAGATATAACGGAATTTGGCGGCACTCTCACGGTCGCAATTTTTTTCCTACACCAAAAAAACTTTTTGTGTATGTTGCAACAAATAGTGTGTTGGACGAGTTTGCAAACTGGCTTTATTCGGGTACAGGTTAAGCGGCTAGAGCTTTAAAAGTCGAATAATCTAGGGCGCTATAACTTCCGTTTGAAACATGATGTTTAAATAAAATTGATAAATATTGAATATTTAAACCTTTTTTTATCATTTTTTGTCAGATGACAACCTTGGCGTTTAGGGTTCCTGAACAATCAGCTGTTTTAAAAATTTACTAAACTTTGTTGTCCCAAATCTAGATTAAAATGACCAAACTCACATCTGAAAGCTTTTGCACACTTACCTACAACATAAATCTTTCCAAAATTTAAAAATAAAATAGTTCAAGTCTAAAGGTTGAGACCTGGGGCTTCTGAAATGAAAACAAACGCAAAAGGCAATGCTTTCATCATGTTTGAATTTATATTATTTAAATTTATCTTAGCTTTGAAGAAAATGTTTAAGCTATAACCTCAAGAAATTTCAGCTTTCTAACCCAAGAGGTTCCATTTTTATAAGCAATATAATGCACCTATTGCAGATAAATCTGAAGCCATTTAATACCATACGAAAATGATCAAATCATCTTTTATTTGTATTTTTTTCACTAAGTTACCGTTTGAAAAAAGATTAAATAAGAACAAAAAAATACAACAACAAAGATGATTTTGAATTAAAATTGTTTGATAATGTTTGATTATAAATTATATGTGATGGTGTAATTGTAGTTGTGACGTAGTTCATTTGATCTTTAGTGAACGTTTATTTGATCTTTGGTGGATTTAATATGTTATGAATAATTTTAACCAAATTAAACAAAACTGTTCCAAAATTGCATAAAGTAGTTTCGGTTAATGTATTTAATGACTTTTGTGAAATTTATTGGATAATTCCGTTGCTACTTAGTTTTTTATTTTAACTAATTTGATGCATTGATTCTACTTGTATGCATATCTGCGCTGGACTTTTT
This sequence comes from Diogma glabrata, assembly GCA_963693315.1. Classification (NCBI taxonomy): domain Eukaryota; kingdom Metazoa; phylum Arthropoda; class Insecta; order Diptera; family Cylindrotomidae; genus Diogma; species Diogma glabrata. Next base: position 452,840,205 of record OY856186.1, on the reverse strand, counting down.
ATACTTAACATTGGTTTGAAAATATGTTTTTAACCGTGATGAGAATCAAACCTTTCAGTTGTCTAACTGTTTATCCTAATGAAATTATCAACATTACCAATTTGTTTTCATTTTAATAAAATAATATCCATTGACCTAATTAATTGCGAACTCAATCAAAACAAATGTAAGCAACTTGGATACATATTTTTCGTAATTCAAACATTAATTTGTCTTACAAAATATTTTCCAATTTTCTTCTACTTTCCACTAATTTTTAGAACGAGAAAGATAAATTAAAAGACAAATAATAAATCGCTTTTAATCATGCTTGAGAAAATGTAATGTACCAACGAAATCATGTTTTCTCATATTATTTGTTTTGTTTATAATATTAAGAGTTTCCTCTAATATGTCTGGATTTAGAATTTAGACGAAAAATCGTTTTTTCTCTCTCAATGTTTTTAAAAAACAAAAATAATGTTTAGTATTTAAATTAAGAAATAAACCAGTTCGACAATGTTAATTGAAAATTGGAATAATAATAACAACGATAAATTCCTGCGGAGGTCATGCATTTATCGTTTCGTAAAAATGGAAAATTTTATTCGTAATATTTATTTTGGATTGAATTAAACGATTTTACAGAGATTTGAATTGGTGGTCCCGAAGGTTTCAACTTTGTTAGAAACGAACACACCTATATTTTACAATTAATAATACAACAACTATGTTACTAGCAAGAAATCAGACTGACAAAATAAAACTCCGTCAGAAGCTATTTTGAATAATAAAACTACATATGTCACTCCGTTCTGGTTAGATCTCAGGATTAGATTAATGAGAAAATTTTCAAAATCTTACCTTCAATTTGTTTGACATTTTTTGACACTTTAGCTCTTAAAGAGTCTTAGGAGTAAGAGAATAACATTATTGAGAAGACTATCAACATTATACCCTTATTTTTTGGCATTTCTCTATACGAATTGGGTCGTTAGGAGTTTGAATAAAGAAAAGCATGGATGTCTGCTTACCGGCCATTTCACTATTACTCATCCCGTTTGTTTATAAATATCGTTATTAACAGTGCTCTGGATTGGCCTCAATAAACAAAAGTTTGAAAAAAGAGAACGGTGTAAAAAATATAAGAACGGTGTAAAAAATATAACAAAATAAAAATCAATGTGGAAGAACGTGTACTGAGTAGCTGTGTGAACTTGTAACTCAAACATAAGAGAAAAAAAACTAATTCTGGCAACTCCAAACGATATAGATGATTGTAGTAAAATTAGTTTACCGTAGTTGTACACAGTTAAAAATAAGCTGAATATGTAACGCAAATTGCTACACATATAGGTCCTACGGAAATCTCCATTATAAAACAATGCAAAGCTTGCTTTAAAAATAAATTTAATGCTCTTTGCATTAGCAAGTTGTTTTCAATTTTCCATCGTAGCAAGTTGTTTTCAAACTTCTACCATTAGTATAAAAAATAAATTATGATGGTAGAGTTGTACTAAAATTTGTGGTTTTACATTCGAATTAGTTTTAATGCAACATTTGCTTTGCAATTTAATAATAACTTGCTATACATAACCCATATTGCAAAGGTTGTATTAAAAACTGCAGTAACTTTTTCAACTGTGTAATAAATATCTCCCAAATCATCAAAACATGTGATTTCTTTAGACATAGTGATAATTTTGAAAAGTCAAGTATGCGATTGTCCGAAATCGTTTGTAGTTTTTAGTAGCAATTTTGCATGGAACGTCGTTTGTTCGATTATTTCTAAGAGCAGAAGAATATTTCAATTTTTTCCTCAACTGTACATTTTAAATTTTGTCTTCAAATCTATCGTTTCACACAAGAGCAACTGTATATCTGCCTATCCTTTATCGATTTAAATAATTAAGTGTAGAAGTAGAGTTGCCTCTTTTACCCAACAAATCTCGGGGTTTTTCTTCGCATGTTCTACCTCGAGCGAAATTAGGTATTTTCTTTAATGACAACAACATTCCAAATTTCGGAAATAATTCGGTTTGTTCATACCAATTTTTATATTACCGTACTCTGAAAAAATTAATCGAGAATAAACGATGAGTCTTTGGTGTCCACCCGGATGGCGAAATCTCAGATATGGAATAAACTAAAAGGTTTTTTGGAGGCAATCAATGGATGTCATCTAAAAAGTTTATTTTTTTATAGTAACAAATTTATTTTCAATAATATTGGAGTCCTTAAGTTTTGTAAGATTTCGAAAAGTTACCTTGTGTTTTGAGGGGTTAGGAGAGGAAAGTCGAAAACGAACTTTTTTGGATCCGCTTGAGTGCGATGTTATATGAAACTATGAAAGGTAAAAAAAATTTTACAAAAGAATATCGTAATAAAATAGAAATCATATCAGGCTAGGTTATAGGATGCAGTACGCCACAATTAAACCTACGGCTGCGTTTTTTTGCCTCACTCAGCACCAACTTATCATTTAAACTTAAAACCACCAACTTTCAAGCTTGATCAACGTAAATTCAAAGTTATAATAAAACTCCGCCCATTTGACTAAGATGTAGACGTTTTGAAATCCAAACGTCGAGTTTCTTTAATAACGATTTCAAATTTTTAAACAAAAAATAAACAAAATAAATAAAATTTTCTCAACAGAAAAACAACCTCTACAATCGCCTTAGCAATAAGTTTCTATACTTTACAATTGCCTTAGTGATCGCAGTGAATACTTTTGGCTTATTAAATCATTAAATAATGTTTGCTTTGAATGCGCTTATAGAACGTTAGTGTGATTTCTAATATCAAAGTTTCGATCTAAGCCTATAATACTCTGGTTCTAATTTTTCCATTCAAATTCCAACAACACATTCAGATTTATTTAAGCAAATGTGGTTTAAATTTGCATAATTTTTTTCCTATAGTCTACACTCTACTATATCCAGTTTGTTATGATATGATCTGTCGTCTAAGTTGGGCTGGGTTGCGTTTCGAAATTAGCTATGGTTAACCATGGTTAACTTTATTCTACCAAATGTCGTTCCATAATTAACCAAAAAGTTTTAATTCAATACTTGACGTCACTATTTTAACTATGATATTAGTGACATAATTACCGTATGGTTAACCGTAGTTAATTTCGAAACGCACCCCAGTACAGTTCGTATATAAGTAAACAGTCCAATAGAAATTACGGTATTGCCCAGGTAAGATTGAGCTAAGGGACCAAACCTGGGCCAATGCTGCCAGTTCGACTTTTTCAACAGAGCCAATCATCTGTAGAATTCATTGCCTTTGTGCATTTTTCTTAATAACTTAAATAACTTAAACTCAAAAGTTTAAAGTCAGCGTTCATAAATTCTACAAAGAAACTTAATTTACAATTCATCCTTTTCGTTATTTGACATGGTTTGTTCGGATATTCAGACAAGTTAATTTATAATTATAAAATCAAAAAAGAAAAATAGTACAGTTGCGTAAAAAGTTGAACTATTCTTCTGATCTCAGAAACTACAAACGACGAAGATCATTGTACTAAAATTTGTTTAATTGTAGTTGGTAATAAATATCTTTCAAATCAATAAACAAGTGACTCCCCTCTCCCTGCACAAAATTGCAACAAAAAATTAAAACCGATTTCGAACAGTCTTGTTTACGTGGCTTATTTACAATTTATCAATTTCTGTAAGCATAACGTGAAGCATTTACTATTTAGTTTGTTCTCAATTTGGATATTTACTTGTACAAATTATCGCAATCCGTTAGAGATTTATAGCGTTTTCTCGATTTAAGATCTAACCTCAGAGCGGGCAAAACTCTTTCAGTTTTGCATATTCGTTTGGTAGTTTTGCATTTATTTTTTCAGTTTTGCACTTAAAATACTGGAGAATCGAACAGAAAAAAGTCGCATTTTTTAGATATGTCAAATTTGTTTAACAAAATAAAGGAATTTAATTTTTAAATGAATATTATTATTTCTAAACTATTTAAATATTTTCATTTAAGAAAATTACATCATTAAAATATGATTTTTTCTTATTTTTTATACTATATTAATATATTATACATCGCAACATTTTTGCACCGTCTCTTGAGAAAAAGTCAAAAAATGCAAAATAATTGCCCTCAAAAAGTTTGAAACTTGCATCAAAATCGAGAAAAGAAAACGCAAATTTTTTCAGGTTAACATTATTTCGAGAATCGAACAGAAAAAATCTGAGCTGAAAAAGGTGCAAAAATGTCACATTTTTTTGTAGAATCGAAAACGCCATTAGAATGCAATCAAAACCCCCGATATTGTAAGCCCTCTAGTATTTTTAGCACATAAAAAATCCTGAACTTGTAGCGCCATTTTGAAATTAAAACTTTATATAAAAATATTTAGCGCCATTTTGATTAAAAACATATAATCAAAAACACTAATCCATTTTTTGCATATGGCAATGTTCATTATTTTTTGCATATGGCGTGATTCAAAACGGCTATGAATATTGGGGATTTTGATGCAACTCATAATACCAACCCAAATAACACGAACTAGTTCATACGACCACAAAACAACGTCATTTTGCGACCTTCAAGTCACTATCTGACGTCAGACCACCTTCTTAAACATTTAAATATTAACCTTAATGGGTAATCAATAAACTCGACAAAAATTCTGTACATGGTGCACGAGTCTATGCACATTTCGCGAACTTCTTTATTTTAGTGATTTTTAAGTATTTTTTAAATATTCTAGTGTATATTTTATATTTAGTTGAAGTTTAAAAGTATTTGAGGGCTACGTCATACAAATTTGTTTTAATTTAACATTATTAAATTATGTAAACATGTATACAAAGCGTGCAAAGAACTTTCAGGCATAAAAATATGGCATGAATGACTTTTGTGACTAGGATCTTCTAATACGTTATGAATTTTTCCTAGACAAATATTTTTGGTATTACGACAAATGAAGACTGCGGTCGTATTTTTAAGTTCTTAAATAAAAATGTATGTGTGTGATTGTATTTGTACATGTGGCAAGTTAAATGGTTTAAATGGAAAAAAATCAGAAATCAAAAAATTTTAATATTTGGCTAAGATGTAAAAAATAATATTAATTTTCCACAATTTTCTTAATACTATAAAAAATAAATTTAAATATTTCTTATCCGACGTGAAAAATAACAGTTAGAAAATATTTAATAAATATAATAATTTTATTGAAGCACCAAAATTAATTATTCAAAGTGCCCTTTTGTTTTTGTAAATGTTTTCATTAAACTTCACCAAAAAATTTCTTTCACATATAATTTTGGATAAAAATAAAATAAAATTCATCAATTTAATATTACGAAAGTCATATTATCTCATAAAAACTTAAATAAAAACTGTCATTTTTTAAAATGTTAAACTTTTTCACCATTTTTTTATTTTTTGGGTATTATTCTTATCATTTAATAAATTACGTTTCGCTTCGTTTTTATTATTCGTGAAATATGCGGTTAACGTTTGTGTACAGTGTACACATATGTGCTAAGGCGTTTTACGACATATGCACGGTATGTCGTGAACATCATGTGCATGACATGTATTATAGACAATTTTTTGTACGGGGATTTTGCAACATGCACAATTAATCAAAATTGTTATACGGGATATAAGTCTTAACGACATAGCAGAGAGACTTCTGATCAAAAGCCATTATTGTCATATTAATTCTTATTTATAATATAGTTTGACATTTAATCTAAAGAAAGAAAAGATAATAATGTCGAATTTAAACGGATAAAAAAAGGCAAAACAATAATACTAATAAAGAAGAGAATAAATTAAATTTTTTTATGAATGATATGAATTTGGTGATATTAAAATATTTTTTTTTTAGATTGTGTTGTGTTGAGTGGCCTAGTGTTTTTTTAAAGCAAAACATTAACAACCATCAACACACCGGTTTCCCAAGTAACCCGATAGTCAACTATAAGATAAATTAGAAAAACTATGGGCTAATTCAGGTGAGGGGGACTCTTGTTGACAGCCTACGTTCTTATAGGAACATATATGGCACAAAAAAAATTTAGATAATTTATATTTAAAATTATGTGCGAAAGAAGTTTTTTAGTGAAAATATCGAAAACAGACACAAATAACAAACGGGCATTTTAAATATGTAATTAGTTTATTGATTTAAAAAATTTATGATAATATTTTAATATTTTTGTTCGTCTTATTTCATGACGGTTTACTGATACTTCAGTTTATTTTGTCATAATATTAAGAAATTGTGGAAAACTAATATTATTTTCTGTACATAAGTAAAATATTTAAATTTTCGATTTCTAATTATTTTCATTTAAATTATAACAAATAAAATGGACGAATCAATTACAAACGAATCAATTAACTTAAACATATGACCACTATCTTCATTTGACGTAATGACGTAACTAAAAATATTAGTCTAGGAAAAATTCTAGCAAGTCTAGCAAAATATAACATTTGTCATTAAGTTGTTTTAAGTCATTTTCGAATGGTCAGAAACTCGGATAAAAACCTCGGTATCTACCACACCTAAGAGATATAATATTGGTGACGCGTTGATAGCAGCTACTTAATTGTTAACAACGGCACCTGGTTTTAATGCATCTTAAGGTATTGAAAGTCCCCCTCTATTTTTGATTACGAAAAAAAGATTGGAGGTTTTTCTTCTTCTATATAGAAGGATAGATAGAGGAACTAGCTTTTAACACCTAGTTTGTAACGAAGCTGTTATTCAAACTTCGTAAGTTAGAGTCGCCCTATCTTCTCACCCGCATTAGATTCATATTAATAAGAACTCTCGAAATTAATTTTACCTTATTCAAACACAATTTCTTACAGTCCGTTCATAATTGTCTTTCGTACAATTTTTTTATTTTGTTATCAAATAGGTGTGCACTCTTTTTACTGGGTACAATAAGTAACGAAATAAAATACCCAAGAAACAAACTTATCGTTTCTATCGTTTTGTTATTGTTCACAAACGGCGTTAATGATGATATAAATAGATGCCGGGAGATGGCTTCGGGGCTCGGGCTTTTAGTCTGCTATTGAATTTTCCGCAATTATTGGTTGAGTAGTGTTTGACATCGACTGGCATCTCGTCGCGTGGTGAAATTTGGACAAAAAAAAAGTAATGGCGTTTCATGTTGAATAAGGTGCGTGCGTGAAAATTATTAAAATTGGATGTTAGTTTTGTTACCGATAGTTTTACTATCGAATTTAACCAGCACCAGTAATTTCGATACTATTAAGTTCGAGACGAATAGTTTGGCTCGCTAGTAAAATAGTAGCCACGTGATTAGAAGAAAAATCAGTGTTGCGTGCCAAAAATTAAATTAAATGCGCGGTGCACGGTTTGTTTAATCAAAACGATTTGTACTTGTTTATATTTTGTTTGTCAACCTTGTTGTGTATAAATGGCCACCATCCAACGGTGTTTAGTGTTAAATTATTTTTTGTAATTTTATAAAAAGAAAGAACACAAGAAAAATGTGTAAATTGTCAAAGTTATAATTCGGGAATATAACGATAAAAAAAGGGGAATAATTCTCAATTAAAAAAGATACGAAAGTGCCTGGTAAAGTGAACCAAACCTCACTAATGTGATATATTATAATTAATTATTTTTATGTTACTATTTTTAACGTTGAAACTAAAGCCGCAATTAGAATATTGCACAGCTCAGCAATATTTCTGCAATGGAAGTGTATAAAATATTCATTGCAGAAAAGTTTGGCAATGAACTCATGGCAAAACATTGCAATGACTCATTACAATGTTTTGCAATGAGTTCATTGCCAAACTTTTCTGCAATGAATATTTTACACACCACCATTGCACGACTATTGCAGAAATATTGCAGAGTTCTGCAATAGTCTAATTGCGGCTTAACTCATTGTGAATGGTTTGACTAATCAGACAATTTATCGATATTCAATAGTATTTTATTTCTATGGTTTGTAAATGTCAAACAACAATGTCAAACATGTTAAATTATTTATTTTATAAAAAGAAAGACCAAAAGAAAAATGTGTAAATTATTAAAGTTAACAATTACGATTAAATTATTGAGTAATGCAATGGTTTATAAATAATATGATACTAAGTTACGTAACAGTAGTGAAACTTAATTTTATCAATGTAAAAAAATATATTCTGTGTTTCGTTCAAACTATAAATCCACACTGTGTTAATTAATTGGTGTTCAAAATACCCTGAACAACCGTAGTCTGCCTTGTTTTTATGCTGTTTATAATCCTAAAGCAACAATATCTCAACAATCACTGGATGTGTCAGTGCAACGATCTGTTCTGTTTGTAAACATAACTCCTCAATATTTCAACAAGCACTGGATGTGTCAATGCAACGATTTACATTGTTCATAAATCTAATTTGACCATAATATTTCCACAATCACTGGATGTGTCAGTGCAACGATCTGTTCTGTTTGCAAATATAGCTCCACAATATTTCAACAATCACTGGATGTGTCAGTGCAACGATCTGTTCTGTTTGTAAATATAACTCCACAATATTTCAATAATCACTGGATGTGTCAGTGCAACGATTTGTTTTATTTATAAATCTAATTTAACCATATTATTCCAACAATCACTGGATGTGCCAGTACGCCGATTTGTTTTTGTTCATAATTCCAACTCAACAATATCCACCTCAGTCATACTGATTGCCACGGAGGTTGAGGACATGGAAGGCTAGATAATAGCCAGGATTGCAGGAGTGGGATCTGATACCATCATGGGGTGAGCCACACTTAAAATTTTTGTTATATACTTTGGTCTTATTTACTCAGATTTTGTTTGCATGTAAACATATTCAATGATATGAGTCGTTAGTCAGAATAGTAGAGGGGTTGAATGTGACGGTCGTGGCTTCTTGGTCGCGGAGGGTCGCCAGAGTCTACTTATTTTCACTTGCTTTTTCGTTTAATCCGTTTTTTATGAGATACGCGTACAATACCGTTATTTGATCTGGAGCAGCAGGTAATGTCTACTCGTCCCCAATGGCTGAAGCTAGCTTGGGGCTAAATAAATCTCATCTAAGTGCATGGCCTGCTATGCCACTTCGTTGATCATACAACGAAGCAGTGCTTCATTACAAGTATGCCCTTATAATTTGTGTTTTTTCTGTATTTACAGAATAGTTTTTTAGGGTTCCGTACTTTGAAAAAGTAAAAACGGTACCCTATTGGTGAGACTTCGTTGTCTGTCCGAATTTCTACATAATCAATCTACACACAAACTATAAGTGCTATCAACTTGAAATTTTCTACAGTTATTAAATGTGTTGTCCCACACCTGATAATAACAAAAAAATTTAAAGTTTGTTTTTATCTATATTTGATGGACATAGATAAGGAGATAGAAAAACAAAAGTTGTTTTTTAAGGAATCGAGTTTGGTCTACAAAAATCGAAAAAAATGGAAGTATTTGAAAAACAATTTTCATTGAATTTTCGGCTGCTTAGTTTTTGAGTTATTACCAAAAACGAGTAGTTTTTTTTGGTCCCCCCTCCCCCCCTTAACTTCGAACATTACAAAAGAAAAATTTTAAAAAAATTCATGGGTGCAAGGATTTCGCTAAATCGAAACTGAAATTTTTTTTTGGTTGTTATAATTTCAAAAGTTCATTAGAGGGGGTTTAAAGTAGAAATTTAAAAAAAAAATATTTTTGATCATTGCATGTGGGGTGTTATATGAAAGATGATTTTTTTTGTTGTGCAAAAGAGTTTTTTTGTAATTTTCGAAAGCACAGTTTTCGATTTATTTTCAAAAATGTTAAAATTATTTACCCCCCCCCCCCCTTAACTTCGAACATTACAAAAGAAAAAATTTTAAAAAATTCATGGATGTAGGGATTTTGCTAAATCGAAACTGAAATTTGTTTTGGTTGTTATAGTTTCAAATAGTGATTAGAGGGGGTTTAAAGTAGAAATTTTGAAAAAAAATTATTTTTTATTCGCCTACATATTAAACTGTTACTTTATTACTGTGATTTGCGGCTTTAAAGTATCACTTTTCATCTATTTATTTTGTTGTCATAGCTACGTCCAAAAAAGTAAAAAGCATTTGTATTTGTTTAAATTCTATAACAAATAAAATTTTTTATCAAAGCAACCCTTAAATTCAAAATTTCATTATCCAATTAAAATAGTATCATTTGTTGTCATAGCTACACAATAATTTGGAAAAAATAATAAATATTTTGTCAAAGGTTACTTGTTCCACATATTTTTATTTTAAAATTTATGAAAATTTATAATTTTAATTTAGAATAAACAACTTTTCATAAAATATTTTGCTTGCGGCGAATAAAAAATAGTATATGATGCACGGACGTAAGCTATTTTGGACTTAATGTGGGTGCAAATCTCGGCTAGCGCCTCGAACATTACAAAAAAAAATTCATTGGTGTAGGGATTTTGCTAAATCGAAACTAAATTTTTTTTTTGTTGGTATAATTTCAAATGTTCATTAGAGGGGGTTTAAAGTAGAAGTTATGAAAAAAAAAATTGTTTTGATCATGGCATGTGGGGTGTCATATGAAAGGTGATTTTTTTTGTATTGCAAAACAGTTTTTTTGTAATTTTCGACTTATTTTAATAAATGTAAAATTTTTGTTTGTCTTATCTACGAATAATACATAAAAAAAAAAATTTTTTATATTCACGGGTGTTGGGATTTTGCTAAATCGATACAAAAAATTTTTACTAGTTATAATTTCAAATAAACGTGGAACTATACTAACAAAGCTGTTTTTTCTCAAATATTATATACACGGAACCCTTAGCGAGCGAATTATATTCGCACTTGCCTGACTTTTTTTAAATATTTGTATGTTTTCTTTAGACTAGTTTGTGTAGGACTAGTTTATTCTCATTTTTCGGAATTTTGTATGTTTTTGATTGATTGTAAAAATCAGTAAAGTCTTGACTCTGAAACATATAGATCTATATAAATCCATCCATTTGATGCTAATTTTGATGTAGTTAGAGAAATATTATACTGTGTATAATCATAATCATAAACTGTGTATAATCATAAACATAAGATAGAAAAGACACTCTAATTGATACAGATTGGAACAGGAACTATATAACAAACATTTTGTCACGTGCAGACGTGATTATCAATTGCTTCTCACAACAACCTATGCCAAACATTTGAAATTTTTATTTGTGAACATGTATAAAAGCAAGACATTTAGCCTTATGTCTCAATACGGATAGTAAAGCATTGGTAACACTTTTCCACCATAAAAACAACCAGAAAATCAACGATTACAGCCACCTTATTCATCAGGCACCAGAATATATAAATTAGACTTGAAAAAGCTCTCTAATGAACGGTTAAAAGTATGACCTTTCAATAGTGATTATAGAATAGTTAAAGATAATTAGAAGCACACAAACAAAATTTGATTTGTAGTTGATAATTGATCAACAATTAACATGATTTATATGTTCGTTAGAGTTTCGAAAACATAGATCGCGTTTATGTAGCTAATATTCCTATGACCAATTAATTCCATAAATCAAATTTTTTCTAGGAAAAAAACTTTAACAAATCGTGTCTTTTATACCAATTCATATATTTATTTATTTATTTTATTTATATTTATTGATAAATAAAACTTGTGAGTTTACAAGTACAATAAATAATTATCACAAACTTTATTATTTTTATCATATTTTATCACAATCACATTTATTTTTAAATTTGTGTTGATAAAAATTTAAAACATAATTTTTTTCTATATTTATAATTAATATTAATTATTAATTTAATTTGTTTAAAAAATAAAACAATTTCCACTTATTATTAAAACATTTTTTATTTTCTTCCAAATAAATTTAATTTATTTGAATTATTTTTTGATAAGATAAAAAATCGGAATTTTCACATTTTTCCTTCTCGTAAATCTACTCCCGACACCGTTTATCATTAAACTGAAAATCATTTTTTCTGTAAATTTTGTTTACAGTAAATTTTTGTTATTCTTCTGGTTTTCGTTAGAAATCTGTTTTTTTTTTTTTGTATTTTCAAACTAAATATTATCGTGAATGAAAATAAGAAATAGAGAAAAACAAACAAACCAAAAAATTTTCCGACAATTTTCCGAACGAAAAAAACAAAAATCATCGAGAAAAATTTTAAAGAAAATACAAATAGTACGCGCATAATTCATTTATATATGAAATGAATGTAACAGTGATTCTTAAACTTTAGAATGTATACTCTCTTGATTTGAAAAATTCATTTTTCCAATTTCTCGCGATTTCCATTTTACGTTTGTTGTTACGTCATCGTTTTTTTTTATAAACTATACAAACAATAGAAATGTGTACGAGTATTGCGTCGAAGGAGAAATTCTGATTGTACAAGCATAGTAAGAGATTTAATTTATGGACATTGAGTACATATTATACAGTTGTTGGATCGTAGGCTAGATGTTCTTATAAAAATAGGTAGGGCTGATATACTACTCTAGTGATTGAGTATTAAAATTTTGTTTTTATTTAAAATAATTTGTAATAAATGTACCTGTAAATAATTTTTGATGTTTTAATGATTAATTAAAATCTAATTCTTTCACAGTTGTCAAAAAATTATATCGCTCATAATTTGCTCTAAATTCTTTTTGTTCGTCATCGTATTTTTAATTCCCACCAAAATAGTTACTGCGTTGCTGGGGAAACTTTTATTGCACAGTTGTATTGGTGGGAGAATATAAATTTTGCCCTAAACAGATTTCGCAGATTTGCTGAGAATTATTTTTACATATTTTTTTTATTTCGTTATTTTCCCAATAATTTTAAAATTTTCAATTTTAAATATTAAAATAATATTTGTAAGAGAATTTTTTTTTTCGATTTTAATTTTCCACATTTACAATATATTGTATAGGTTTCCATGGTTTTAATTGAAATTAAATAAGATTACTACAAATAATCGAATAAGTATATGTTCGTACTTCATACACGAATAATATTATGTAAAATTGTGTAGGCGTTAGGTCGATGAAATCAAAATGGGATTCTCCGAATTGAAATTGATTGTAATTTTCAATTTACCATTTTAATATTAAGAAAAGAAAACGAATCAAAGAAAATCGATTCGAATAACAATTTAAGGAAGGTAAGAGGTGGCAAAGTTAAAGTAAGAAGAATTAACTATTGATGACAATAACATTGAAATGTAAACATTTTTCTGATAATTAATTCTTAATGATAGATTTTTTTAACTTATTGGTTTTGTGTTTTGAGGACATGTTATATTATTTGTAGGTATAGGTTGATGGCGGTTAACGACTCATGTGAAATTTGAACATTATTAGGTGCTCGCTATACTAGTCACTTATAACACTTTTAACTCTTATTATGAACATTCTCATTTTTCCACGAAACAAATCAATTTTATTTCATATTGATATCTAAAACGACATTTTTCGGATTATTTATGGTACAAAAAGTTAAACTTTAACGTCCTAGGACTTTACAAAATGTTATAAAGTCCTAGGACGTTTAGCAAAATTTAAAACTCTTTTCTTTTTATTTTAATAAATTTCCAGTATGAAATAAAATTTTGTATTTACCTCAAACGGAAAGTGTTTTTAAAGGTACTCACTAGTAATTTCGGCCTCGGCTCGACACCTCGGTCGTAAACAACTAGCTCGTACTTTAAAGTTTCACTTTTCGTTCTAGATAAATATATAACTATTAAAACTCCTTATTCAAAAAGATTTTAATCGTCTTAACAATAATAAAAATATTAACATGAAACAATACTTTGGGTTATTGTTGTAGTCAAATTTGTGGCTAATAAAAATAATGTGATTTTACGTTCGCGTGCTAAGACTTAATCCGATGAAATTTGTTAGAAATTAGAATGATATAGAACCATAATATATAGGTATTAGTTGGAATTGCCTATCGTGACTTTGTTACTTATATTTCTACGTACTTTACTTAGTGCTTTGAAATTATATTGTTGTTGCTGTTTGATCAATAAACACAAAGTCACAAAAAAAAGTTTATCACATGTTGAACTTCAAGTTTTAACAAAAAATTTAGCGTACAGAGCTTTGTTACACTAAATTTTAAAAGCTAAGCTCCCCAAGGCCCAAATTTATTTACCACACTTTTATCGTTTTTTTTACGTTGGTGACTGTTAAGTGTTTAAGATATTATGTCTCTGAAGATCATAAAAACTATTTCATATTTTTATTTATTTTAATAATTCACTTGAATTCTCTAAACAATATGAATTTTTGATGTTTTTATTTTTATGTTTATATAAATGAAATGTTATTTCGTTTCAAATATACACATAAATCGTCAAGGTATCCCATTTCGAAGTATGTTTTATAGCGAAGTGAAAATTAATGTTGGTTTGTTTTGACAATATATGTACTTTTTTGTTTGAATTATTTTAAATAATTTGAAAACACAATGTGCAAAATGGAGGATACAAATGTTTTATTAAGGTTGTTCGGATCGGCGATTTAAAAGTTTGTGAAAAAAGAAATGTATGTATTTATTGAATAATGGAAAGTTATAGAAATGCTCGCAATAGATATTTTTGAATATTTTTGAAATCGGGAGATGTATTCACTCCATCCGCTGTTATCGCCAGCTTGCAAAATCGGTGCTCCTCCAAAAAGTTGTGAATCACTTTTCAAATCTTTCAAATATTTACAAAACATTACTTATGCCTTATTTTTCTCCATTGTGTACATGTTCATCTCGGAAAATTGCAAGTTGTTGGAATAAAAGTTTAAAAAAATTACCGTATGTAACTTACATCTTAGCTCTTGCAAACACTAAAATTGAAGAATGATATACAAAACTTATCCTTCTAGCATCTATTATCTGCACTAGAACGAAGTGGCTTACACAACAACCTCTGGAGTCTACCATCTGCTTTTCTTTTTCTTTCGTAGTTTAAAATTGTTGACGTGGTCGTTAATTAATCATTCTGAATAGTAAAAAAAATGTTTAACATGACATCTGGGGATATTCAAAGCTAGTAAGTCAAGCGGTGGGAATTGGGATTCAATGCTAAACATATTAATCTAATAATTTAAAAAAATATCGACAAATCATTATATCGAAAATGATGTGGTTTGTCAATTCTTTCAGAATGTTTATTAAAAACAGTCGGGTATTGTGTTTTCGCCTGTTTGTCGTATAAAAAGGGATACGTAAAAACGATCGAATAAAGTAAGTTATATTTAAAATTGTTAAAGAAAAGGAGAGAGAAAGAGAAGGGAGTGGGAAAGAGAGAGAAAGTGAGAAAGAGAACAAAAGAAAGAGAGAGAGGGGAGAGAGAAATAGAGAGACGGAGAGACTAGTTAACCGCTCTTTCCAGGACTACCTGAGTAATCTACGGCCAAATCCTTTGAGCTGAGATTACGTTCATTTTTTTGTTTAAAATAACACAAATTTAGTTAGTAAATCAATAATTACAAAACAAATATGTATGTATCTTTAATCTTAATCCTATCTTACACTTTTTATAGCTTTTTCTTCACATCAGTTCATTTGCATTAGTTACCCAAATACAAAATCCTTATAATAATTGCCAAATATAATATGTATCTCAAGATTCTGTTAATAATTGATGTTGAAGATATTTCATGTTCATTTAATTCTTAATATTCCTTAAGAGGAAAAAGGACAAGAGATAATAAGTATAATCTTTGTCTTCATAATACATATAACAAAAAACACGAAAGCTTGTAATAAGCTAAATTGTTTAAAGGAAAATAAACAAAATAAGAAGATGTATGGGTTGTATGGGTTTAATAAGAACACACCTGGGTGGATTGTTCGTTATTATAAATAAACTTACTGATATCGTGGGTTGAACGTATGACCTTTTAAAGTATTGGGAAGCAGAATAATTTAAAATTATTAACATAATATAGTTGAGGCAATGAGTTATATAGCTTCGTTCGTTTTTAATAGCAAAAACCAACCAAAACAATATAAAACCAACACAAATCCCTTTTCTCCATAGCTAAAAAATACTTGTTTCCCAGGTTAAACTAATTTTGATCGTAAGTCGGAATTGTATCTTTCTTTTGATGAACAATATAAAAAAATATAACCCAACAACAACAACCAAAATTATTTCTTTTTATGTTTATAGTTGAGTATAGTTTTGTTATTTTCTATCCCACAAACAGTAAAACCCATATCAAATGCTATAAAATTCCACCAACAAGAATCCTTTAGAAAAATAAAAGATTTGAAATTAAACAAAAAATTGTAAATATATAAAAGAAAAATTAACAGCAACAAAAAAGCTCACGAAAAAAAAGCTTGGAACAAACAAACAAAAAACAATTTTTTGTGCAATAAAATCATAAGAAAAGGTTTAAATAATGAGAGACAAATTTTCATGTTTCGTGTTATTTGTAACGGTACTTAAAGTAATTAATTTAAAAAATTTACTGTCAGTTTACTGGTTTTGTCGTTTTGTTGAATTGTACAGAAATAAAATTAAAAACAACTTAAAACTTTGAAATAAACATTATAGTACATTATAATGCAAGGACGTAAAGCTAAAGATTTTGGACGGATGTGGAGTTTGCAAATCGAGGCGCTAGCCGAGATTTGCACCCACATTAAGTCCAAAATAGCTTACGTCCGTGCATCATTTACTATTTTTTATTCGCCGCAAGCAAAACATTTTAACAAAAGTACTTTATTCTAAATTAAAATTATAAATTTTCATAAATTTTAAAATAAAAATATGTGGAACCTTTGTAACCTTTGACAAAATATTTATTATTTTTTCTAAGTTATTGTGTAGCTATGACAACAAGTGATAACAACTATTTTAATTGGATAATGAAATTTTGAATTGGAGGGTTACTTTGATAAAAAATTTTATTTTTCATAGAATTTAAACAAATACAAATGCTTTTTACTTTTTTGGACGTAGCTATGACAACAAAATAAATAGTTGAAAAGTGATACTTTAAAGCCGCAAATCACAGTAATAAAGTAACACTTTAATATGTAGGCGAATAAAAAATTAATTATAATGTAAGTAACTAGAGTTGCTCATGTTCATTTTGTCGTTAGAGAGAAACTTTTTGTGAGGAATTGTCAATTTTTTTTCATTATCTACTTTAATAAGAAAAGTACATATTGTGTTGCATCTCCATTTCAGAATTTTCGTTTGTTATTTTATTTAGACGCAGGTGTCGTGGATCTAATTTTGGTCTTGTTATAGTTAAAAAGAAACGTAAAATGATTTAAAATGGTAAATGGTTCATGTACAAGATGACTTGGAAGTTTCATGAATTTTTTCGTATGGAGTAAAGTTTTAAAACTAAATTGTAAAATGCCCTGTTTTATGGGTAGTAAAGTTTGGGCGCCAACTGAATAAAAACTTCAGCTCACAATTTGCCGTAATTTACCCTATTTACAACCTCTTCTTACTCTTAATTAACTGTCTATGTAAGAATTGCTGCAAGTTCAACGAGTTTTCAGTAACAAATCTGGCAATTATACATATATTGTCACAGTTAATTCTATAATAAAAACTCTGTTTAGTCATCGAAGGCCATCAAAACGTATTTATTTTTTTATTTACTTCACCACAATTTTAAATTGTGTGAAGTAGTGCAATCTATCGAGAGAAAAAAAATCTTACATACCCCAAATTTTGTTTTGGACCATTCTCTATCTAAACATTCTCTATCTCAACAAAATTTTGGTGTGTGTCTGTGTGTGGGTGGGTGGGTGGTTGGATGTGTGGGTAGGTGACCTTTCTGCATAGGATCTTGATGATACTTTAGCAAATGATACAAGTTCGCTTGAAAATGGTAGATCTGGATTCATTTCAAATTTGGACAAAATGGCGGGGGGTCTCCCGAATACTTCTTAGTTTAAATCTTGAATAACTTCTGATTCCGGCTTACGATCTTATGGCAACTTGGTATATAAGGTTTTAGTACTGTTTCCAATATTTCTGCATACCAACTTCAGGGTTGTGACTTCTGATTAAAAAGTTTTTTTTCAGGTTTTTATCCCTACTGTAGCCTACAATTACCAATCGATTGTCATGAAACGTTGGTAAAAGCTTTCGAGTAACATGAGAAAGATTTTATCAGCTTTTGGAGTACATTAAATAAAAGGTTGAGGGGTCCATACAACAGGTGGTTTTTTCCACTATGTTTTTTATGTTTGTTGGGAGCATACAACTTTCGTTCGTGAATGAATTTTGATGACACTTTGGAAAAAGATGCAAATATATGGCAAATATAAATATATCAGGTACTGATTGATTTTTGAGCGATAGTGAACAAAGTGGTGGGGGGGGTGCCCCCGAGCACTTGTTTTTTGAAAGCTGAATCACATCTGTACCTGATAATCGAATTGGATGAAACTTGGTACATAAGCATTTAGTACGGTTCGCAACAGTTTTGCATCCCCAACTTCCGGTTTTTCACTTCCGGTAAAAAAAATGTTTGTACTTTTTTGAAGCTTTTTTCAGTGTCTTTATGCACACTACAGCCTACAATAATGAAGTGATTATGATGAAACTTATGAAAAATGTTCCAATTAGTGTGAGGAGGTAGTTTTTCTGTATTAGATTTCGTTTTTGATTTGCACGTGATTTCCTTGTACCGAATTGTTCAGTGCCAAACTAATATTTACGCTTCAGTGTTTCTACTTGTATTTTGCTGAGGATGCCGAATATCTGCTATATTTGTAAATGCAGCCTAACGAAAATTAAAGCTCCAGGGTTACAGTGTAATGGTGATTGCAAAAGACTTTTTCACGATCGATGCGTGAATCTAACTCCTCAACTATTTGAGAATATTCTCATAGACTGGAATAGTCTCATGGAAATAATAAATCAATCACCCGTAAATCAATAATAATTCCCAGATAAGATAGTTCATCAATTTTAACATCAACTTCAACAAGTCAAACATCCGATTCCTTAGTATTAACGAGTGAGTCAAGTCACAATATCCATACTGAGGTTAATGCACTTATAGACACACAGAAAGAAATAGAGTTGAATTTTCATGCTTTTTCATTGCTTTTCGACGGTATAAAGAAGCGTTTTGAACATCATGAACTACAACTTAACCGGATTGAAAACCTTCAAGCAGATAACTTAAGACTGAAAGAAAACGTGGTTTTGTTGGAAAGTAGAGTGGATGATTTGGAACAGCGTGCTAGGGGTAATTGAGATTGTTGAGGTAACAGAAACTAAGTCAGAAAACATAATTACAATAATTAGGTCCATATCAGTACACAGTTGAAAAAGTTACTGCAATTTTCAATAAAAGCCTTGCAATATGGGTTATGTATAGCAAGTTATTATTGAATTGCAAAGCAAATGTAGCATTAAAACTAATTCTAATGCAAAACTACAAATTTTAGTACAACTCTACCATCATAATTTATTTTTTAGTCTAATGGTAGAAGTTTGTAAACAACTTGCTACGCTTGAACTTTGAAAACAACTTGCTAATGCAAAAAGCATCAAATTTATTTTTAAAGCAAGCTTTGCATTGTTTTAGAATGGAGCGGGACCTTCCGTAGGACCTATATGTGTAGCAATTTGCATTACATATTCAGCTCACTTTCAACTGTGTAGCTGTAGAATACCCAGTAAATGAAAATAACATAGTTCATTGGCATCATGTGTGGACCAGCAAGAATACAACTGATAGCAGTTATCCTCGTAATATGATAGTGAAATTTTCAAATACATCCGGGCCAATTTTCTTGCTACGTCAAGAAAAGTTGGTGTGTTAAAGTATAACATACTAAAATAATCTACATCAACGAACACCTTACCTCTAAACTTAAAACAATGCTCATACAAACCAAAAGATTTGCTAAATTGCATGGAGTTTCGTATGCATGGTCAAAGGGACGGCCATATTTTAACAATAAAAGACGACAGCGCAGCTACAAGCATTTTTAGAATTTTTTCGCAACAAGATATAGTTCGACACAACTCTGCTTAAATAATAAAACTATTCAAATTATGGTGGACATTTACTATCAAAATGTCCGTGGTCTACGGTCAAAAACCAAACAATTTTTCTTAAATTTATCAAAGACCAACTACGGCATTATCTATCTAACTGAAATATCACTTAAAATTTCGCTATTTAATAATTATTTATTATAGTTTTTTATCGTCGAGATCGGAATTCTACAACAAGTAGGAAAAAAGATGGAGGTGCCGTTTTAATTGCAATAAATATCGATAATCTTATCAACCATTTCAGCCTTAATCATCTTGAATCATCATCTGAAGATATTTGGGTTGGAATAACACTAAAAAATGGTATTCTTATAATAATTTGTTGTGCTTATATTCCACCAGATCCAAACCTGTCAGTGCTTAAAAAACATATTATAGGCCCTACTTTTTAAATCTAAGAATAGTTCTAAGAATAGAATGATAAAACAATACTCATGTGTAACACAATCAATGGAAGAAACGGATTGAAGAAGACATACAACATGACCCTAAATTATTTTGGGCGTTAATTAACAGCAAACGTAAACCTAAGCTCTCTCTTCCTAAATCTTTTGTCCTTATTGATGAGGAGGTTAACACCTTCATAGAAACTATGAATTTGTTTGCAAAGTATTTCGAATCTGTTTATATTCAACCATCGTTCTGGGCTCCTCCAACTATTGATACATCCACTCTTAACATCTCGAGCT
Organism: Diogma glabrata; assembly: GCA_963693315.1. Classification (NCBI taxonomy): domain Eukaryota; kingdom Metazoa; phylum Arthropoda; class Insecta; order Diptera; family Cylindrotomidae; genus Diogma; species Diogma glabrata. The sequence continues at coordinate 452,819,463 of OY856186.1, read as the reverse complement.
TTGATATATTACCGTGTGAAATTTATAATTCTCTTGGCAATCTGAATATTAACAAAGGGATGGGTCCTGACGGAATTCCTTCTGTGATATTAAAGAAATATGCGGTTTATCTTTCTAATCCCATCTGCATTATTTGTAATGAATCATTATCAAGTGGGAAGTTTCCGACGCTTTTGAAAAAAGCAAACATTGTACCAATTCATAAAAGTGGTCCAAAAATTGTGTAGCTAACTATAGGCGAGGCCTGTTTCTATACTCTCGGCAATTGCGAAACTATTTGAAAAAATTATTGTAAGTAAATCAAATTTGATTCTTTTCAACTATATAATATGTTATTCTCGCCAAATTACGTGATATTTAACAGGTAGTATTTATAAGAAAACCTACAATCAACTCCAGAACAAACTTAAGTTCTGTATAGGTGAGTTGACAGGATAATAGTTCTTTGTAGTTCAAACAGTCACGGCTGCACTAACAGTAAAGACTAAATTCGTAGTCAACCACCACCCTCTTCCATTTTTCTATTACGACAGGACTTCATTGCATTTTGCATTAACATTTTTATTAACAATAAATCGGTATACCTCCTCTTTGGACTCCCTGTAAAACATCAAAGTTATAATAGTTTTTGATTATATATTTGTATTATATTTACAACGTTTCGAACTTTGTTTATTTTCCTAGTTTATATAAAAACGAAACAGAAGAATTGCTATCGCTATCGAAGAGAGAAATCTCCATTTATAATAAAATGGGGGAGATAATAAAAAAGAGAAAAAAATGAATCATTGCAATCCATGAACATTTCCAGTTTTTTTTGCTTGTATTCTTAATTGATAAATAGGTGGTTCCTACTTTGTTTATGTTTTATAGATTGATGGAAGGGCAAGAAGAATGTTTTAATGTTTTTGAAAAAAATGAGACAATCTGTTGTTAACTGGTTTCGTTATAAAATATAAATGTATTGTATGCAATCATATGCATGACGAGTTAAGATATATGCAACCAACTCTTCCTTCTCTGTTGTTTAAAGTAATTAAAAATTGTATATAGAAAAGAATTTTATAAATTTAGTTGAATTGTGATTCAGAACTTAAAAATAAAAGTTCATGATGCGGTTGGGTTTTTATTATAATATTAAAATTAAAATTAAGTAAAAGAAAAAAATTGTATTATTGTACGAAAAAAATTGTTTAACTTAAATTTTAAACTGTGTTTTCTAAAATTTTAAATGTTTATGGTGTTAAATTATTGTTACGACATTTTATTGTGCTAAAATAAAAATAATATAACTGCAACAAAAAAATTAGATGTTTTAAACGATATGGCGGTGGTTCGAGAAAGGCAAGATGACAAAAATTTAAAAAGGGCCCAACCTATGTGAGTATGACTATTGGATCATTTGTTTGCACAAAGTGTTCCGGAATTTTATCGTTGTAGTGTTTTAAAGCAGAGACGTGCACCGGATGGTCAAACGACGATGATTTGGGGGTGAGTTCATTCCATAATATGTTACGTTTTTTTTATTGATATATGGAGTTGGAAATTGTTGCGGGCGTCAGCATGCTGGTCGAAATCTATATTCGTTGGGAGATCATTACGTGGCATCATAATAAAACCACTACACGAGTATTTGTTTATTGCGAAGGTGGCACATTTTTGTTGCCTTGTATTTGCTGAAGATCTTCGCGTCCACTATGATATCGTTATGTTAAACGGTGCTTATGACATAAATATAATTGTTGGCTGAAGAAAACAAATAAAAAAGGAAACCTATCGTATAACACATAGTGATTGAAAGTTGACACCAGGGAGAACTACAATCAACAATATTGTCTTTTATCATTTCTCTCGATGTTAATAAATTATTTTTGTGTGTTTTAAAAGTCGTAATGAAACGTCATAAATAAATTATCTTTGTTCTTTAGAGATCTTTTGTTGGGTTAGAGTCCGCGCTATAGTCCGTACATTCGTTTATATTTAAAATTAGTAAAATTCCCTTGGATATATAGATACCGTAAGTATGTATTTCTTTTTATAGTGAAAATTCCTAATTTTCAAATACTTCAGCAGCACGATTTCACCAAGGGGCGTTTAGTGGAAACAAATTCACTTGCTTTTTCTCAAAATGTTTTGGAAGCTATCGACTCGGGACTTCAAGTAGATGCTATCTATTAATACTGACTTTACCAAGGCATTTGACAGAGTTTGTCATGAAAGGCTAATCTATAAATTAAAATGTATTGGCTTCAATGGAACGCTTCAAAGCTGGTTGGATTCTTACATTTGGAATAGAATAGAAGACTATCCGTGATAATTGATGGCAATACATCGAAATCGATTACAGCTACTTCAGGTGTCCCACAAGGATCTCATCTTGGGTCGTTGCTTTTCAACTTGTTCATTAATGATATAAATCAATGTTTTAGGCATTCGGTTTTTATATTCTATGCTGATTATATGAAGATAATGAAAGTTATTAAAGTGATTTAGACAAACAGCTTTTACAAGCCGACCTTACACGATTTGTTGACTACTATTTTCAGAATTCACTCGCTCTTAATACCAGTAAATGTCATTCCATCTCATACACTAGTAAAAAACGTTACATAATTAATAATGTTTATGCTTTGGAAAATTCAAAACTTCCTAAACTAGAATCTGTGAAATTCAGTGGCGTCATTTCACCAAAATCTTCGGGGGAGCGAGAATTAAAAAGACATAATAAGATTTTTTTCGTAAAACGTAACATAACATACCCATTTTTATACATATGGGTGTATAGCAAAAGCATTTAAATGCATGGACTTAGAAATAAAAATAAAATGCTTTTGAGCTACCTTGGCTACTCTGCCAGATCTTTGTCTTCTGGTGTTGTTTCATCGAAGCGAATGCCGCCAAGTTCTGCAAAATGACTTCATTTGTTAAAAATAATTTTAAATTTAGTATCATCTCTGCATTGTTTAAGCATCAAGAAAGTAGTTTTAATTAAAGCGCTTGTGCTAGAAATTATATCTTTGCTTTGTAACTGTTCAGAGAGTGAATTTGTACACGACAGCAGATCGTGCAGCATCAAAAAATAAAGGATGGTTTTTCTATACGATTTTTTAGATCCCGGGCATCCCGAGATTTAAAATTTACGAGTCACGTAGTCCCGGGATCCATAAAACACCACGGGATTGCACTCCGTACGTGACACCTCTTATGTCGAATGGTTTTTGTGTTTGTTTGTTTTCCTTTATTTCTCTCAAAGAGAAAGAGTTATGTCTACCCATAGACGTGCGTAAATTTTTCATTTGATTCAAAATTGTAAAATTATTGCGAGTTTCTTTTAAATCTGTAAGAAAAAAAGTTGTGCGTGGAGTCCCTCCACGCGGAAGAAGTAAAACTTCGTAATGTGGAAATAAAAACATATTACATTCTTTTAAAAGTAATTAATTAAAATTTGGGATGTTTTCCCGTATTTGAATTTGGGAAATTTGGGAATTTTGGGAAATTTAGGGTAATTTGGGAAATTTGGAAATTTTGGGAAATTTCTGAAATTTTGGGACATTTTGGGAAATTTGGGGAATTTTCAGAAATTTGGGAAATTTTGTGAAATTTGAGAAATTTGGGAAATTTGGAAGATTTGGGAAATTGGGAAATTGTTTCTTTAATTTCTAATCAATAGAAAATAAAAAAATTAGTGAAGGAATTGTAATAAAATTTTATTTTTCAGGGTGTCAAGGGTGTCAAGCCTGTCAAGGTGTCAAGGGTGTCAAGGGTGTCAAGGGTGTCAAGGTGTCAAGGGTGTCAAAGAATAATTAAATGATTAATTAATTTCTGTGTAGATAATAACGGTGATGAGACGGTTTATATTTCATCGAGTCATAAACAGTTTGAGTGTAGCGTTAGACATAGTGTAGCGTCAGACAGAATGTAGCGCAAACAATTTTATGTTTTTAACGCAACATTTTTTGGAAGTCGCATTAGAAGTTTTACTTCAAAAAACCTACCACAAAAAAATAATAGTTTCTCCCTCCCTGTGACTGTATAAAAAAAATGAACAAAGATTGACGTTTAGGATACGTTTTGGATTTTATTATAACCAACCAAACATATAATTTTTCCTATTTTATGAATTAAAAATTATAGTCCATATAGCGAAAAGTTATTTGCGTAAAGTAAAAAGAGATTGACATTATGTTATAGCAAAAAGAATTTGTCAGCAAGTTTTCATAACATACTTTGAAAATATTTACATAACTTAAATATTTGTTCGTGTCGTTAGAAAATATTGCTTGTCCATTAAAAAACATTCACTATTATAAAATCACTGGAAATAACACAACAAATTTAAATTACTTCCGTAATTATTTTCATTCATTTTATAAAAATTGGCACAACTATCAAGAAAACTTTTGATATATTATAGGATTTTATATTTAGAATTGTTTTTAATTACTTCGGTCTGAAAGACCTAAGTATTACATTCATGAGCTAAAAGTGAAATTCTTACCCCCACTTTTTTGACATTTCTCGACTGATTCTAAAAAAGAAAAAAAATGTATGTCTGTCTGCCAGCCGTCACAACCGACGAAATCTAGAGCACGGCTGGAGGGATTTTGAAGATTTTGGTTTCTAAAAATAGGTACACTCAATGGTAAGAGCCGAAAGGACTATTTGTTCGATAACTGTACCGGAAATGTGTCAAAAAAATCGTCAAGTATGCCAAAACAAGGAAATATGCATATTTTTTACTTAAAAAACGTTCATTTATAATGAGTAGGAAGAATGTGGAGAAATCTGGATGGTCGGGATTGGTATGTGAGCCCAAAATCTAGATTATTGCATTATAATTTTTTCAAAAAAATGTTGTCAAGTGTGTCAAAAGAAAGATTTTTATTTATTTATTTACCTAATTTTTTGGAAAAAAATAACATTAATTTGTTTGAAATGAAATTTTATTTATTATTGAGAATTATGGCATTATAAGTTTGTCAAAAAAATAATGTCAAGTGTGTCAAAAAATGATTTCATTTATTTTTTTAGCCAATTTTTTGGAAAAAAAATGTTTGCTGTTTTTATGACGTAAATGTAATTGAAAAGAAATTGCACATAGAAATTTTTTTAATTTGTTAAAGTTTTTGAATTATTTTTGGAATTTTGAAAAAAAATTTGTTGGTGAATCATCGCTGAAACCTGTTGCAAGATCAACGATTTTATATCCACCAGTGGCTATTTTGTTTCAAGATTATCTACCGTAAAATTGCTACCGTCACATTTTCCAGATTGATTTATTATTCTATCATAAATTATTACCAATTTCTACAACCGTTAATTTATCAAAAATTTGGATCTTAACAACTGTTGTAATTTGCAATCACCTTGGCCGAGCTCTGGTCTATATACGACCTGATGGAGATGAGCAGCTAAATTTGAAGGATAGGAGAGTAGAACTGGACAACATTATGGGGTGAGTCATATCTGGTTTTTATTTTATTTCTTTTATGCGTGAATGATTATGGTTATGTATGTAGGTGTACGAGTGTGTGTATATGGATATGTGGATGGGGATATGCGCGTATGAGTCATAGGAGAATGTGTTAGATTAAATGAGTTTTTTTCCACACAGCAATGATGTCTACGGCCATCATAAGTAGCAAAGACTACCTATATCTTTTATTTTAGAAGTCAAACCTGTTTTTATTCGATCACATCAAGCCAAGATCTACCGTTATTTGTGGATTCTGATGTTATTTTATAATTTAATTTAAACAAGGGTTAATAATAATTGATGTTGGGATTGTTGACTTTGCGCAGACGCAGTAACATCAAACCGATACATTACATGAACATACTTTAATTCATTTTATATCCTGGGTGTGGTGTTATAAAGAGGGATAAATTGAAATTCTGTATCATTGTTATTTTTACAAACCAGCAAATGGACCTATTATATAAATATATTACTTCCTACTGAGAAAACGCTAAAGGTCAACAATTTACAGTAAAACAAACAAAATCATATTTTTTTTTTACTAGTTCCGTTTGAGCATTCCAAAGTTTGAATGCGCGGGATTTTTACTGTTAGAAAACTTACAATATTTGTTACCGTTTGGTCCATGAAATTATATACGAATGTAACCGATTACCACAATAATTGAATAAATAATTCAATCACTAACGGGAACTTTTCAAATTATTTTACCGTCATGTTGGTGTAAAATTTCATCCTTAAGTACCGCCCTTGTTTTTACTTGTCTTTGAACATAAAGTGTATCACAATGAAATCTCTATGAGGTGGGATGTTAGAGTGGAAGTGAAGGATGAACATCTTGAAATGTTAAACTGAGGGGCATGGATGAGGTATGGGTGATTGTGTGCATGTGTGTGCAAATGTGTGCGTGTGTGTATTTGGGTGAGAGTGCGCGAGTGTATGAGGAATGAAAATATGAACTAGTGTGACGAAGTAGAGGGTTGGACGTGGGGATCGTGGTTCTTTTCGCCTATGAGGGTCGCCAGAGTCTCAGGCCTTCATTTGCTTACTTTCTCATATCTGTTCTTATCATGTTTCACGCGTACTATTGTTTATTTGTGCTGAAGTAGCAGGATTTCTTTCTCGATCCCATAGATTGCAGTTAGTTTGGGGCTATTAATACAACCTCGCTAGGTACACGACCTGCTATGCCACTTCGTTGTTATTCAACAAAGCAGCGCTTCATTACAGGATATAATTGGTTGTGTTCTCCTGCATCTACCAACTTTTATGTTTATATAAATTACAAATGACCAATAACAATTGAAATTTGAATGTTAAATACTGCACTATGAACTCTCGAGGAACCCTATACTAATGAAATAGTTTGTTTCCTCTGGTCCAGATAGGAATATCTTATAAACAAAACATAATCCTTCTTCTAAAAGCGGAGATGCCGCGCACCTTATAGTACGATAGAATTTTGTCAAAATACGCACCCACGGCGTTTTTGGAAGAATGATCGTGTTTTGTTTATAAAACTGATTTCATCAGAGGATTAGAAGCAATAGGACCGCCTTTCGTATCGGCGACGCTCTAGTCCTTGATACAAAGAACGATAACGGTTTGAATATTGTGGTGAACTGTACTTGTCAGGCAAAAATAATATGTAACGTAATAATTATACTATCAGATATATTTCAATTATTAGTATGCGATAAAATTGGTATATTAGTTAAGTAAATCTTCTAAAAATTAGACGAATTTACAAAATAACAGTGCATTGAAATTTTCATAGTGTATAATTCTACCACGTTTAGATGGTTTTATGGAATCGATGTATTGATAGTATCAAATCCTTAGAGGGAGGGGGGGGGGGCCAATGCAATAAATTAAATACCGTTACTTATTTCAACAAATCGATTTTCAATAACAAAATTTTTTCAAACTTAATTGCAGTACTTCATCTTCATGTTCACCCCTCGTACCGAATATAAAATTTTTAATACTAAATTTAACCATAACCTTTATAAAGAGATAATTCTGACTTCTACTATATTTATAACACAAATGATACCTTAATAATTTATGTAATAAAAAATAAAAATATATTAATAAACTTACCATCTCGCCCTATGTCATCAATGAAAGAAAATGAAATAAAAACAAAAATTGTTTAAGTCATTAATAAATTTTTAAACAAAGATAAAATTTAATAGCGTACATCGGAAAGAAATTAATTGTTTTTCATTGAAACCGAAATATACAAAATAATCGTGAACAAGGGCTATTCCGCATAAATTTAAGTTTTTTAAAATAGTTGAACTAATTTCAACAAATACAAGAAATAATAAATTTCTCTCCGATTTCCACCCTATTATAATTTATTTATTACAAGAAAAAAATTGTTACATTATTAAAATTACTATCACGTTCCTGTTAAAATTAAGAAAATAGGTTAATCGAGTAATTATGAATTATTATACTTTAAAAGAAAAACTATTTTCATTGCGTGAAAATTTTATTATAATTTTTCTTTTGTATTAAAAAAAATATTTTTAACTATGTAGAGTTATTGTAGTTAATTATGTTGATAAGTTCCAGTTGCTTTATTTAAATAAATATTTATTTTTTCCGCTTCTTATTTTATTTTTACATATCCGATAAAGTGGGTCATTAAGTTCCTTCTCGTAGCCATTGAAGATGTTAAGGGTCGTTAAGGGTAAATTAATTGTCATCTTATCATATTATATTTACCTTTTTATGTAACTTTATATTTCATAAGGTTCTGAAATATTCATTTTGTATAAATGTTTGACATTAAAAGAGTTAGAGTTCTATCTCACGGGTATGACAGTGCCACATCTCACCCAAAGAATTAAAACAAAATATTTTCACTGCAATAATTTTGAAATATCAACATCATATCAACACCAACAGTGCAAAACAAAAGCAAACTTATGAATCAATAATAAGAATATCTAAAAATATTTCAAAAGCTCAACTTTTTTTTCTGTGTCAAGTTATTTAAGTTTGGTATCATTTTTTGTTCAATTTTATGTTTTATTTGTTTTTCTTTTCAAATTGAATCAAAAAAATTTTCTGGTTTTGGTTTTTCAATTCAATGAAATTTATAATAAATAAGTAAATCCGGAGAAAAAAAGAATATTTTTAAGGAAAATTGTAAGCTAAAAAAAAACGAATAAGAAAATAAACTTTTTGATGTTCATACACCAAGAAATGCTTTTTGTCGTTTATTAGTCACTTATGAGCATATTGAATTTTTTGTTATTAAAGCTCAAAAAAACTTGTCGTGGGAAGTTTACTAGAGTGTTAGTTCAATATTGCAGACATGTAAAACTGAAGCGAAAATCGGTCAAATATATTTCAAAACTTCATGCGAAATATATTTACTATCAAACGATTTTAAACTTTATCAATATTTCGTTTAGTTATTTTGGTTAATCGGTAGAATTAAAACATTGATAGTAACATAATATTTATTTTAAAATGTAACAAAAGATTTGATTTTTGGTTTACTTACCATGAACACGAACAGCAGCAACACCAGCATAGACAGCATGATCTTTGGGGTCGTTGCAAGGGGCCCACATTTGAGGTCTCTTGGGGCCCACTTAGCGCTGAGTTCAATGGACCACCTTGCGTTGCAGAGCCCATGCCACGGAGTCGACACCCCACTGGCAGCTCTGAAACGCTGCAGGACATCCTAATAAAAACAAAATTTCAATTAATGAAATTATAAATATGTTGGTAAAAATAACGATATAATCTGTCATATAGTGTTAATCAAACGTTCAGTGCAACACCTCAATTATAAGCAATAGGTTAAAAGCTAAAACAATAATTTCGATCTGCTATTTTATTACGGTCGCGAGAAATTTAAAAGCTAACATTCACTGGTGGGTAGCTAAGGTCTCTAAATGCTAAGATCGAAATGAATAAGTAAGAAGAGAATAGCAAAAAATTGAACTTGAGATTAGCATTGCGTTTCCGTATCAACCTGGAAACATACACGAAAAACCATTTATATAATGTAAAATTTTTTATTATGGAATTGAACATTAGTGCCACGACAGTATAAATTGTAGGACTTCATGCTAAAAAAAATTTTAGTTTAACAAATTTGCTATTATCAGTCAAATCTGTCCCGGGTATTGTCTACCAGGGTCCATCTGCTAAATACTATAATAAGGTTAATTTTGACCGGAATGAGTGCAATGATTTACTCGAATCAATAGTCTCGAGTAGCTTCAATCCACAAAGGTTTAAAAAAGCTTTCATATTAATACCGAATGTGGTTGTGGGATCACAAGCTCCAAACAAAATATCTATGTGTTATTGTGATACTTATTGTAATTCCAACTAGAAAATTCTTTTTATTAACAAAGAAGAGAGAATAAGAAAACCGCAGTGTACTGTGTTTAGCGTAGAGTGTTAACTCTCACTTCATTAAGATTTAAGAGCTTCAAGCATGATTAAATATGCATGCTGGGATAGTACTGGTTGGTACCACCTACAACCAACAATATCGACCATTTTCATTTTTTAAGTAAAACAAATAGTTTTTTTAAAAAAAAGTTGTATCTGTCATTTTTCTGTTTATACCTTGGACTATTTGTTTTTCTTAAAAGACTGACTTGAAAATCAGCTATAAATTATGGTCCTTCATATATAAGCTTATAGTTTAGATATATCTTATATTTTATGGATCAAAATATCGAAACACGTGTGCTTTTGTCACTTTTGAATTAAAAATTAAAATGCAATATTTAAAAATATACTTCTGTTTATTTTTAATTTTATTAATAATAATATAAATTATAGTAACAATTTGAATTTGATTTTTTTTTATTTTATTGAATATCGATTTCGACTTACATCATCCTCAGTTCTTAAATTATTATTACAATTTTTGCTTTCTATTTCAACTGCTATTTTTTATTATTGTATCATATATTTTGTTAGTTTTAGTGTGGATTTTATCATTTAAAATGTTGCTATTGTTTTTATATTTATATATTTCTATTTCTTCCAATCTATCTAGATGTTGTCCTTTTCTTTTTTCATGTAATATGATTAAATTTGGGTTGATATTGGTGTATTTGTGTTTTTATTTTTAAATGTTGGGCATATCTGGATTTTGAATCGCTTGTGTTAATTTCACTGGTGTGTTCAATAAATCTTTTTGTGAAGCACCGCCCCGTTTGACCTATTTAAAATTTACTACAGTCATCACATGTAAGTTACCGGTGTCTAAGGTTTGGGTTTTTTTGGTTTTTAGGTAATTTTCTATTTTATTTTTGTTTTTTTAAGCTGCAATATATCCATATTTTTTAAAGTTTTTTGCATTATTTTGTATGTTGTTTTATTGCATGTTACGCCTATGTATTTTTTGACTGCTAAGTTTTTTTCATTCTTCAATGTTGTTGGGGTTTGCAAATTTTTCTTGTTCTTATGTTTTCTATTTAATGTGTCAATTATTTCGCTTTTATATCCGTTTTAACTGGCTATGCATTTTATGTTATTTAATTTGTCTTGATAATTTTCTGCATTCATTGGTATATTGTTCAATCTATTGATCATGTGGTTGTATGCAGCTAGTGTATGTTGGTATGGATGATGTGATTTAATATTTATTGTTTGATCCGTTTAGGTTGGTTTTTGGAATATTTTGAATGTGTGTTTTGAATTTACATGTTTGATTGATAAATCCAAAAAATTTAATGTGCTTTTTTCTTCATTTTCTAATGTGAATTTAATAGAAGGTTCTATGCTGTTTATGTATTGGTGTAATAGAATAAGCTGTCTATTCGTTCCTTTGAATAATAAAATTATATCATCAACGTAGCGATACCAATAAATGATTTTTTCTTTGTGTGGATTTAAGTTATTATGTATATATTTTGTTTCAAAATCGTTGAGATATAATTCGGCTAAAGTTCCAGATAGTGGGCTCCCCATAGTTAATCCTTCTGTTTGTTGATAATACTCATTGTTATGTGTGAAATAGTTTTGTTTTGTTACTTCGGTTATTACATTTATTATTTCTTGGGTATCTGTTGGGTTTAAACCATTTTTTATTAACATATTTTTTGTTATATTTATTGTATCTTTTATTGGTATGCTAGAATACATGTTGGTTATATCAAATGATACTAATTTTGCATTCTGAAGTATTATTATTAGTTCTATTCTATTGATTAATTCTGTTATTTTTTACTGAATATCTGTTATCAAATTTTATGTGACACTTCAATAGTTTGTTTATGTACTTCGCTATTCTGTATGTTGGTGCTGTGGTGAAATTAATTAATGGTCTTATTGGTGTATCTGGTTTGTGTATTTTTGGTAATCCTCTTATATTTGGTGCTGTTGGTTTTATCATTTTGTTATACCTTATGTTCTTATCACTTAATACGTTGATATATTAGTTGATGATTATTTTTATGTGTACATTGAATTCATTCGTTGGATCTTTACTTAATTTTTCGATGTTGTTATTAGTGATGTATTCATCTATCTTATTGTTGTAGTCAGTAGTTTTTAAGATGACTAATGTATTCCCTTTATCTGCTTTGGTTATTGTGGTATTGTTTTGTTTGATCTTGTTTTGTATACTGCGTATTGTTTTTGTTTCTTTTTTGTTGTTGGTTTTTGAATTATTGAAATTGTTATTTTTTATTGATATTTCATTAACTATTATTGATCTGATTTCATTTTGGTGGTGAATGTTAGTTTCCAATATTGAATTTTCTATTTCTCACAGATTTTCATTTATTTCTTTTGTTGTGTTGTTTGGTTGTATGCCGTATTTCAATCCTTTTTCCAATAGTTGAGTTTCTTGATTGTTAAATTGTATTTCAGTGTAATTTTCTATTCTATTGTTATATTGTGGCGGTCTATATTTATTTATTATGTTACTATGATGAGTTCCCGTTTCTTTTAGTTTTGATTCTTTTAAATTTTTTAATTTCAATTTTTATATTTTCACTTTTCTTTTTTATCGTGCTTTCCATATCATTCTTTACCGATTCCATTACTATTTCATATTCTATTCGATGATATTGTTTAGATATTAGTAATTGTAGGTTGTATACTTCTAATGTTATGTAATTTATTTTAACTTGTAATTAAAAATAGAAAAACACAAATGCACCAATATCAAGACAAATTTAACCATATTACATAAAAGAAAAGGACAACATCTAGATAGATTGGAAGAAATAGAAATATATAAACATAAAAACAATAACAACATTTTAAATGATAAAATCAACACTAAAACTAACAAAATATATGACATAATAATAAAAAATAGCAGTTGAAATAGTATATAAGAGTTTAAGCAAAAATTGTAATAATACATAATTTAAGAACTGAGGATGACGTAAGTCGAAATCGATATTCAATAAAATAAAAAAAATCAAATTCAAATTGTTACTATACGGAATTTTATATTATTATCAATAAAATTAAAAATAAACATATTAAAAGGTATATTTTTAAATATTGCATTTTAATAGTCAATAGTAAATACCAAGGTATAACGAAATAAGGCAAGAAATCTGTTTTCACGATTCAAATTAATCGTGGTATCAAAAAGCTGCGGGAGAAAATGGAACAAAAACAAGTCCAAAAGGAGTATGAAAAAACTGACGAAAATTTTGGATGGTTTCGTTTTTATGTTGGAGCAGATTGCTCAAGAGTTTCTAATAGCAGATTTCTGTTTTTTAAATAATTACATAATTCCAAATATTTTTAAAATTTAATCCTTTAAATAGTTAACTTTTAAATCCATTGCTTCTTAACCAAAATCCGGATTTGTACGATTCACTAGGTCAAAAACTGTGTCCGTGATGGTGCTTCCTAAAATCTATCATATCTCATATCGTTACATTCATATATACAGGAGCACGGTTGTCTGCAAACCACAAATATTTAAGATTTAATTGTGAAATTTTGAAACAGCTATATGCAATGTTTTTCTAGCATAACTGGATGAGATTTATGTTTTAATAAAAAACTAAACAACAAATCCTGTCATACAATAAACTATGACATATGCCAATATTTCATGATAGAACGTAAGAAATAAAAACTTAAAAAATAATTGAATTTTTTGTAATGTTGTTCTCGCGAGTTTGGACGATATAAATATGTCACCAGCTGTTCTTGGTTCATACCTGTTAGAAGTCTATATACAGCTAGGGGTAACAGGTACTCAAAAGCTTTTACACTTACTGGTTTATCCCAAGCAGATCCATCTTTCGGTGGGCACAACCAGATATGGATTGGGGATGCTAGTATGATCGAACCGTGACCCAGACAATTAAGCCATGCTCCCCGCTCATGCCAGCCATGAAAACATCAAATGCCTCAGGGAAGCCAGACCCGTATCACGCACCGAAACATTATATGAATCCTGAATACATATATTTGAATTTATTTTCAAGGTGTTTGCGATAGAATAATCAAATTGCTGAAAGAAGTAACTAGCTTAGAACGTTTAGTACAGATTTATAAAAGATGAAAATGACAACAAAAATTGCCATATTTTGAAAGCAAGGGTAAAAAACCATCAAAAAAATGTGATCATATTAATATACATCCTATAAAAAATTTGCTAAGATCAATGTGAAAACCGCACTAAGATGACGTCACAAAATCGGGAATATTGGTTATTGTATATGTACGTGTGTTGTAAAAATGTAATACTGAAAGTGTTATTGTGGGCACAAACAACTTACAATACTACCTGGTGTGACACAAACCATCAAACCACATGTATCCACAAAATCTAAATTCTATAGGTGGTTAGACGATCCATGGAACCGAAATAAAGTGAGCTGAAAAAATAATTAAAATGTCATCTGTCTAGTAATTTCCTTGACCTAGTTTTGGTGAACTAGGTCTAGCTATGGACAGGTTTGTTGATTGATGGTACTACTGACTGATAGTTCCATATCACAAACTTCATTGACACAATATAATAACAATAAATCAAAACTTGAATTGAAATTAGTATATTCATATATTCTCAAAGAAATTTAAATTAATATTTCATGAAATTAATCCCTAACCTTCATTTTCTTACAATTATAAATAGCAAATCATTAATCAAAATACAATATAAAGTAATTAGTTTTACCATCGAAGACCACAAAAATCAATTAGAAATTAAAACAAAAATCAATCAATTATTATAATTAATTAAAAATATACTTACAAAAAGGAAGTTGTTTAGGCAAACAACTCCTCTACGAGTCCTTTTTTATAAGATTAGGGGTAAAAGGAGTCCCCCAGTGGACCTCAAACGCCATGCCCCCACCAACTGATTTTCTACTATAATGAAAAGAAAAATAATTATTCATAAAAGATTCGTGCTTTGTAATTTTTTTTTATGTTCGTATAAAATAAAAACAAGGAAAAAATAGAACAGGAAAAACTAAGAAAAACGGTTTGTCAGAATCGTCTACAGATACACAAACAAAAAACTCACAAAAGAAAAATTTATAAGAAAAAAGATTAAACGAGAGGAAACAGAGAGAAAAACTTATGACAATCTAATCGATTTTCATTTCTCTTTCCCCTGTTTTTACTTTTTTTTTGTGTAACTTATTTTCCTTTCAATATCCTTTTCCTCTTTTACGTTTTTGTTTTGCAATCTCCAACTCCCCGTAACAAACGTTTAGCAAACAAAAAAGAAATGTCACATTAATTTTGATTGTTTTATGGTAAAGCTTTTTATAGTTTTATCTAGGATTGGTTGTGTGAAATTATAGTTAGGGTGGATGGTTCATAAAGCACACTGGTTTTTTGGTTATATCTTTTTTCTGAAAACTCTAATTCAAATAAATCGTTGACGATATAAATCAATGTGTTAACAGATCAACGTTAAAAATATCGTTAAGTTGTGTTGCAGGTTTCATTGCTTTTTTGTCTACTTCTTTAAAAGAGTATAAATCAATATAATTGCGCTAAAAATTAAAACATTTATTATTAAGCTCAATTTAAATTTGCAAACTATGAAAGAAAAGTTAACTGTTAGCAAAGTTAATTATAAGGAAAAGTCGACGTTGATAAAATTTAAGGTATTCCTGCTCGGCAAATCTGGCAGAAACTCCACCTCTACTCCGGAGGCTTGTGAAAATCTTCGGGTCGTATCACACATGGCTCTTGGAGATTTAAACAAGTCTCTGGAAAGTCTCCATCTGGGGCAGTCGGAATCGGAGGTCAGCAAATCTTCGGAGATGCAGACTGCCGAGACCACTGTAACAGTTGGTAGAAAGAGGAAGAGGAAATACGTTTGTGGTTCAGTGAGGAAAAAAAAAAAGAAAGCTAAGGCTGACTCCTCACTGCAAACAGAAATTGCAGAGCAGGCCACTACATCTAGTGGTCTCTCTGCAACAATACCTCCCTTGGACATGAGAGCTGAGATGATCAAAAAGATTCGTCTACTGATAACCTCGGTCCCGCATCGTAAGGCGAGCCTCTGTTTTCCATCGAAGTCGACGACAACGACGGGTTCGAACAAGGTTACATCAAGCTGTGCTAGTGCAGCAAAGAGAGGGCTAGTTGGAATTGTTGAATCTGACAATGGAACTATCAGCCAGGAACAAGGCAATTTGATCCAGCAACGCCTGTTTGAAGATATGTTGAAACAAACAGAAACTCTGCTAACTTTTGATGGGGCGTCGTTTAAAGAAGGAAAACTCCATTTCCGATGTTCAAACGACTTCTCATTGAACTGGTTAGTGGAGGAATTTACAGGTTGCATTCCATGGGAAGGAGCAAGGCTTTCAGCAATGGGGCTGTGTGATCTCTTTAAGACGCACCTGGCCAAAATTTGGATTCCAGGTCGTAGACAATCTGAGACGGCTTTATTGGGTGGTCTTGTGCGTCAAAATGACTTGGACAATTCCAAATGGAGGATCCGATCGTATGGGAGGCAGAAATTGGCTAAGGATAAAATCCCTGTCGAAGAAAACCTTCTGTACATTCTTTTCAATGAAGATAGTGCGAAAGCAATATCTAATCGGAAAGCGAAACGTTTCTGTTATGATGGCAGTGGATAAGCTTGAGTTTCGACAAATCAATCTGCAACATAGCATAAGTGGGTCATATAATCTCATATGGCTTCACTTGCTAAAAAGTTGCAATCAAAAATAATCATAATTCAAGAGCCCTACAAAATTAAAAACAGATGTTATGACGGGTAATTCAAATTCCATTATTATAATTCAAACCACTGTCCCGCTCACACCAAGTTTGCCTTACCATAAATCCTCATATTTGTTTTCATAGTTATCTTCATTTTTTTTTTCTTACAGTAGCGAAGACACTTTTTTTTAGTACACCTATTTTTCGAATGTAAATGCCCTATAAGAAAACCTATTGCGTTTATTTAATTTGAGATGCAAAATCGTTTTATTTTGGTTATAAATACGCCAATTTTTCGTATAGCGGTCTCTTAGTCTACTAGAACTCTGATGTCGATTTGATGTCAGACAAGTCACAGCTGTTGGATTTGTTTTTTTTTGACATCTACACGTCGCATGTTTAGTGTGATGTATTTTTAATCATTAAAATTAATGGGATTATTCCAGAAGAGAATTATAAAAAACGAATTTGGTAAAAAAAAGAAAATTCAAGATCCAGAGTTATAACCAAAGGGAAGATTCAAAATGATGTTCATGGTAATGGTGATTTGGTTATAACTAATTGCAAAACACAACCCAACTGATGACATAATTGTATTGATAAAAAGAAAACTAGTGTAATAAAGTAAAATCCTTTTCTGTGTTGTGATTAATTTATTAATAAATAATAAGGCTATGATTGTTAAATGGCTGTGATCATATTTTGTTTGAACTGTGATAGGTAGATCAATAATTAATAATTGCCTTCTGTTATGAATATATTTTTGTGTTAGCATAAATTTACAAATATATGTGTAGAATAATAAATTTAACAACAAACAAAAAAATAAGAAAAACTGTTACCTAATAAAGATCATAAGCTTAATTATTGAAATTGATTGTCGTAACTGAGAGATTGGCAGTGTTTCAAGCAGTGGGGTTATTGTAATTCGGACTCCATCTATACCCAAGTTGTGTGTCATTTCCGTGGTAACACTGGTATCGGGACGAAGGATTCAGTGAATTGGATGCTGGCGTGTAACTTCCAGAAGGTGCCTGACCACGTGTTACGATTGTTTCCGGCGTGCTGAGTATAATGCGTTTCCGGCGCAACCATTTTTTTGTATTTAATCGTCGTCGTGATATTGAAGGCTAGGCTCCCCTGTCGATAAATGAGGATGAGCCGCTGGTTTGGTTATCTTGGAGTGGGACTGGAATAAACCTTGTGGTGAGTCATTTTAAATTTATACTTAGGTGAGAGTGTGTGCACGTATGAATGTGTGCGTGAGTGTATGGCGTGTGTATAGGTGGTAGGTTATAAAACAAAGCAAAATGCTTATAACTTGTTTTTTTTTTTTTGAAATCATTGATTGATTCCTAGTGATTATTATTTTAAAGTTAAACAACTTATAATAGGATCATTGACTCTGATGGGATTATGAACGGTAAAGCATAGCACTACTATTCATCTAGAATAATATAATCTATAATTTCGTTACTACGCGGAAAACAACAACGAAGTCAAGAAAAACGTGAAAGGATATAATTTTATTATTACTTATAATAGTTAAACTGTTGTTTCTCTCACGCATAAATCATTCTACCGAGTGGTGTCGAAGACAGCTATAAATAAAAAAATTGATGAAATGATATCCTTTGAAACGATGTGCGTCACCATTGCCAAAAATGGCAATGGTGACGCATATCGTTTCAAAGGATAAGCCACCGAAGAAACCTTCGGGAATTAAATTGATCTATAGAATTGGATGTATCAGGCTTCGATACATTAACGTTGAAGTTGAAGTATTTGATTTAATTCGAGAGGTATACCAAATAATCCAGCGAACGATCACTACCAATTTGCATAGAACCATAAAGCTGTTAAATTTTTTTTTTCTGTTGCTAGCCGCATACAACCATTGTGTTCCCGTTTACATTTGAATTGATATTATAGGGTGTCACTTTTTGAAAGCTTTGGCCTGGTTTGTTTTTGGTCGAAGAATGATAGTGGATTGTTTCATGTGCATATATGAGTGTAGTTGTGAGTGGATGAGGTGCGAGAGCGTGTGAACGTGTTAGAGTTGCGGGGATGTATGGGTGTGTATGTGCGAGTATATTTGTTGCATGCGCGTATGAGTGTCAGGGTTTAATTTGAACCGGATATATACCAGAAATATTGCATGAATTTTAAAATCACCAAAAATTTTACGCTAAAAATTTTAAAAATCAGTAAACATTGAAACCGCCAAAGTAAAGGAAGTTTAAAGTAGTGTTAACAATAATATACTCTTGTGATGCTTATTACTTAATTGAATACGTCAATTTTATCATTAATTTTCGATTTGGCTGTGGATCATTTTGAGGAAGCATCTGGATTAAGGTCTTATCCAAAAATTTTTTTTGGGATTAGGATCGTATCTGCATGAGCTCCGATCCTCATGGTTTTCACCAAGACGACCATCGCTTAAACATATTCCATCACATTCACGGTCATGACCGTGAAAACCTCGACCAGGTGAGAGTTCCTAGGCAACAATGTTATCGCCAAGGGATGGTTGATAAGTATGTCTTGATGTTGGACGCGCTGTACTCAAACAAAACTAATGTTAAAACTGTTAATGCTACCATAACTGTTGAGGGCAAACATGAAGAAAAGGATTCATTACACTCTGATTTTTATTATTTTTTAATTTTTAATTTTATTTAATGGATATAGGTATGCGTTTGTGATTGTGTGAGTGTATGAAGTGTGAGAGTGTGTGATGGTGTGTTGAATTATGGAGTTGGACGTGGTGATCGTGGTTCTTTCTTATACGGGGGTCACCAGAGTCTGTTTAGTTACGCGTACATTTCAGTTATTTGTGCTGGAGTAGCAGGTATCCTTCTCTCGATCCCATGGGCTACAACTAGTCAGGGGCAAAAAAATAATCTCGCTAGGTACGCGACCTGCTATGCCATCTCGTTGAGTTTCAACGAGGTAGCGCTTCATTACACAGAGTAACCGGTCTTTCATTGAAGGGCTGGAACATTCTATATAAAGGGGGTCCTGACAAAGAACCTGCATAGCATCACACCAAAGTCTTGATATGCATATTCTGGCTGAGTTATCCTCAGATTATTTAACCGTAGGAATGCTCAGTTATGGAACAGCTACGAAAAAAGGCGGATACTCATTGTGTCTACCTATCTTCTGTACGACTCCATTAGTCCCCCGCCAACGCTGGAATTGGTGCGCGTGGTTGACTTTGCCAAGCATAAAAATCTGTATATCATAGTCGGCAGCGATGCCAATTGACATCACCTAAGCTGGGGAAGTGCCAATAATAACAGCAGAGGTCAGTCTCTCTTAGAGTACTTGGCTACTACTAATTTGAAAATTCTAATCTCCGGAGGAGAGCACACTGTTGTTAACCCCCGACGGCAAGAAACCATAGACATCACTCTATGCTCCAGATCTCTTCTAGAAGACATCAGGAACTGGAGAGTGTCAACGGATATGTCCATGAGCGATCACCAGACATATAGGCTTTCTTGTAAAGGCGGTCCCAGTCGAGGATCGCGTCTACCGGAATCCAAGACTAATGGATTGGGTGTGCTTTAGGGGCATTGTAGAGGAGGAACGGGCTAGTGGAAGCATTTCCAAAGTCCGGGCTATCGATCAGGCCGTTGACCAGCTCAACGATCTGTTTATCTGGGGTTTTGAGAGCTCGTGTCCTGAAACAAGGCAACGAAGTGCACACAAGTCAGTTTGGTGGAACAAAACCTTGATAAACTCAGACAAAGATCTAAGAAACTTCTGAACAGAGCATTGAAAACTCGTGATGAAGCTGATAGGGCTCTGTACAGTGAAGCAAGGAAACTTTTCAAAAGGCTTATTCGTAAATCAAAGAAGAGGTCTTATGAAAAGTTCTGTGAGTCGATTGAGACTACCACAGAAGGTGCTGCACTAATGAGGACCTTGAAAAAGGATCCTTTATCAAGACTGGATAATATTAAATTATCTAATAATATTTACACTTCAGATGAAGAAACTTGTACAGCACTGTTTCAACACCATTTTCCGGGCTGTGTACTTGGGGAGATTCCTCAAGGGACAACCGCAGAAAATAGGGAAAAACCAAACCGAATGGACTGGATAATGGCAAAAAGAATTGTAGGCTCGAGGCTCTGTCTTGGACTATCGGCTCCTTTGAGCCATACAAATCTCCAGAGTCCAGGTCCAGACCGGAATATGGCCTATTACGATACAACAGTGTCTGGACATAAAACCAGGGAAAATCAACTATTGTGAAGCGAAAAACTTCAGACCGATCAGTCTTTCTTCATACTTTCTAAAGTCTCTGGAAAGGTTGATCGACCGTTACATCAGAAACGTCTGTCTGAAGAAAACCCCGCCAAGCAATAGGCAACACGCTTCTCAAGCGGGAAAGTCTTCGGACACAATCCTTTCAGAGGTGGTCTTTGACATTGAAGAGAGAAAAAGGCTATCACTCTTGGCGCTTTTCTTGACATAGAAGAGGCTTTTGACAAAGCCACTTTTGAGTCACTCCTTAACGGAGCGGAAATGTACGGTGTGAATAAAACACCCCTAAGGTGGATACGACGGGCTCTGGAAGATCAATGTCTGTTTATTCACACAAAGGACAACACCACAATCCATGTAGGTGTGGAGTGTGGATGTCCCCAAGGGGGCGTTCTCTCACCCCTGCTTTGGAACATGATGGTAGACCAGCTCCTAATTGCATTAAATAATAAAGGGCTACACATATACGGCTATGCCGATGATGTTCGCATTCTTTTGAAAGGAGGCAACATGGGACATCTCTGCCGAAAACTGCAGAACGCCCTGGACATTACCAAGAGTTGGTGTCAGAAGAAAAGTCTCTCGATCAATGCTTCTAAGACACAGCTCGTTGCGTTTACCAACAGAAAAAAACTAAATAACTTCACTCTTCCTTCAATCGGTAATAACACATTAACACTCCAAGACAATGTGAAGTGTCTTGGTGTTACTCTCGATAAACGGCTCAATTTGGCTGTTCATGTTGAGACTAAATGCGCAAACCTGGTCTACTAGCTGTATAAAGTAGTTTTCAGACCTATTGTCAGCTATGGATCCCTTGCATGACTCTCAAGAACTTTTGTTGGGAATGCGATAAAAAAAAATGGAGGCGGCACAAAGGCTTGCTTGCTTATGTTTCACTAGTGCTTTCAGGACAACGCCCACAGCGAGTCTGCAAGTCTTATTAGGGCTTGCTTTCTTGCACATATTTTTAAGAATGGAGGCTACAAAAAGGCTCGAACTCCTGGGAAACACTAGGGGCTGTAGGAAAAATTATCAAGCGCTATGGAGGGATCTGGAAAAACACCTGACAGATTTGCCCATGCCGACTGATGACACAGGACCTCAAAACTGAATTTCAAAAGCAGTATATAGAGTTGTCTATCCAACGATAGAGTACAGGTCCTCAGCTAATTTGCTATTGGACAGTGCGGCAAACACGTTGGACATCTACAAAGATGGATCTCACACTGAAAATGGTGCAGGAGCTGCGGTTTACTTCAGTAATGAAGATCTAGGCCTGCAATTTCCACTTGGCAAATACTGTACAGTTTTTCAGGCTCAGCTATTCGCCATAAATGCAGCATTAAGGCGAGCGACGGAGCTTAAGTGGTCTGGCAAGATCGTTAATATTTTTACTGATAGCCAGGCTGCTCTAAAAGCTCTGGGAAGTTATACTATTAAGTCAAAAATAGTGCAAAAATGTTCTAGGTCCTTGAATTATCTAGGGCTCAAGAACAGCATATCATTGATATGGACACCAGGGCATAGTGGGAATCTCGGGAACAAAAAAGCTAATGATTTAGCAAAGAGCTCCACAGGGAGGCTCATAGATCCTGAACCAGCAATTGGTATATCGAAAGGTAGGATAAGATCGCTAGTCGAACAAGTTCTCTTACGGTCCAGTGACTCTCAATGGAGGAGCACAGAAGGCTGCAAGGTCTCCAAGATGTTCACTCCAGAGTTGAACCAGCAAACAAACAAATTCCTGTTAAATCTGACTCGGTCAGACTGCAGACTAATGGTGGGACTACTAACAGGTCACCATCATGTGAACAAACATATGGTACGGCTTCGAGTAGAAAATGATCAAAAATGCCGCTTTTGTCTTAAAGAGGATGAAACTACCCCTCACATTTTGGGAGAATGTTTGGCTCTCTCAGGGCTCCGAAGCGTCATGTTAGAATCAAACTATCTAAGGATAGAAGATTTCTGCAAAGCAGACCATTCAAGGCTGTTGGCTTTTTTCAAAAAGGTCTTCAGCTCTTGAATATGAAGATGGCATAAAGGACTACATATCGGGCTATGACTACATGGTCGCCTCGCTAAAAAAAAAAAAATTCTTAGGAATTGATTCAAATTGTCCTTCTGATTTTCCAATAAAACCATAAAATTCTTTTAATAAAAAAACGATTGTTTAGACCTTAAAGTATTTGGAATGATGCCAAGAAATGTTAGTTTTTTCGATTTTATAACGGTATTCAATAATATGAAATATAATTACACATACAAATATTGATTTTCCAATCACCATTTAGATATTTTATTTTGTCTATTTTTCCAATTTTTTCTTTTTATTATTGTAAGATTCTGTAGTTCAACAATTTCAGTTAATCAAATATAAATTTAACTGTTTTGTCAAGGATTTTAACGTATGTGTGTACATCCAAAACGCAAAAAAATTTTATGTAACAATTTATATTTGTTTTTGTTGTTCTGATTGATTACTGCTATGAATATTTAAAACAAACTAAAACCAATATTAGTAGCACTTCAAACAGTTTGAGGTTGAGGTAGGTTTTTCCTACATTTCACATATTAAATCTATTTTCCTCTTGTATTTATTTTATTATATAATATGTGTGTATAGAATATAGATGCTGTAAAATGATTCATACCGATTCTTATATTTTTATGTTTTATTATTATTAAATCCATTCAAATACTTCATGTTGACCTGATTCTATTTGTTTTTAGTTATTTTTTAGTATTCACTAATGTATTTGCTTTTTCTCTTATAATGGCTATTGTGCTCACTATTTACAATACAAATTAAAAGTTGTTTAATGGTTATTGTTTGTTTTATAAAGTTTCAATTTGATGGAGATGTACGGAATTGAAAATTAACAAAAGAGTTTTCATTTGTTCTGAATTTAGTAGGATTTTACTGCAAAATAGGTTCTAGTATATGTTGATGTACATACGTTGTTTATACTTCATCTTGGGGAGTACTGAGTATATAAAAAATAAAAGTCTTCTGTAGTTGACGTTTTTTGATACCATTCATGTTACATAGAGGAAGGTAAGGTATCAACAGGTATTTTTCATGTTGAATTACACTTCACAAGTTCGCAATATTAGATGAGTCCCAGTGAAGATCAAACTTGTTTAAATTTAATTGCATCATCTCTTTACTTTTACACAAATTGTGTTTATATTCGACTTATTTTTAAGTTTTTCGCGTTCCATTGCTGATCTACCCAAAAACTGGTTTTTGACTAGTAATTCTAGGTTATGTATGGTTAGTAATTCCAAAGTCAAGCTGATGAAAAACGTGATCTACGCAGGTGAAAAAGCCGAAATTTGAACTTGACTATTTTTGATTTTCCTAAAACTTGGCATATAAGTAGTATTGACAAAATAAAAAATACAACCTATTTTAAAATTTTTGTAAAGTGCATAGTTTGAGCACAAGGGGCACCCCAACATGCATGAAAAATGAAAATTCTACCAATCCGATGTAACTTTGAAATTAAATTGCTCAAGAACGGCTATACCGATTTCATCAAACTTTTTTTTGTTTGTTAGATGATTAGTTAGTCCTTTGAAAAAAAATTAATTTATTGTTTTTATAATTAATTTTTAAATAAAAATATTAAAAAAACTTTTTTAAAGATGGCGCTAGGGTCAAAGATCAATTGGAATTTAATTAATTTTTTTTCTGAAAATAGTTAGAATAGTTACTCTAAAATATATCAAATTTACAAAGAAGCAAAAATTCTTGTTCTTGAGATATTTAATTTTAAAGATATTTAGTACGGCTGAAATTCGAATTTTTCTTCATTTTTTCAAACAACTTCCATTAACAAAAATTTTTTCAATCAATTAAATTTAAACTTTTTTTATTTTTTAAATATAGTTCTAACCTTCCTTTAAAATACATCAAATTTACAAATAGGCATTAATTCGAGTTCTTGAGATATTTAATTTTAAAGATTTTTAGTCATTCTAAAATTCTAATTGTTCATTATTTTTTCCAACAATTTTTATCATCAAAAAATTTTAACCATTGAAGTTCGAGAAAATAATGAACAATTATAGACCGGGAGGCAGCGTTGCATTTTGGTTAGTGATTTGATGCCGATTGAATTTAATTTTTATAGATAGATTAATTATTTGTGATGTAGAAAATTAAGAGTCAGCCGTCAGACTTGCGGGGGGTGTGGTTGTGGGGAAGTTTTAAACTGGTAAAAAAACGAATTCCAAAAGTAATTTGATGCCGCTTCAAAATTTGTATGATGCATGTTTACACCATAACAATTGAAAAAAAAGTGATCAGTTGATTGACGGATGGGGTATTATAGGTCAGGTCCTCGTATACATCAGTATAAAAATGCAATTTAGTCAAGACCTTTCTGCATAGGATTTTGATGAAATTTTGGCAAATGATCCAGGCTCACTTGAAAATGGAAGATCTGAATTCATTTTAAATTTGGACAAAATGGCGGGGGGTCTCCCGAACACCTCTAAGTTTAAATCTTCAATAACTTCTAATCCCGACTTATGATCTTATGGAAACTTGGCATATAAAGCTTGGCATTTAGTACTGTTTCCAATATTTCTGCATACCAAATTCCAGTTTGACACTTCCGGTTAAAAAGTTTTTTTTCCAGGTGTTTATACCTACTGTACCTACAATTACCGATCAATTTTCATGAAACGTTGGTAAAAGCTTTCAAATAACATGAGAAAGATTTTATTAGCTTTTGCAGTACATTGGATAAAGGGTTGGAGGGTCCACCATACAACAGGTGTTTGACCTATAATCCGACCTCTAATCCCCCATCCGCCAATCAGCTGATCACTTTTTTTTCAATTGTTATGGTGTAAACATGCATCATACAACTTTTGAAGTGGCATCAAATTACTTTTGGAATTCGTCTTTTTTACCAGTTTAAAAGTCTCCCACAACCACACCCCCCTCTACTTTAGCAGCTGACCGCCAGATATATCATCAGCTGGAGTTAATTAATTAAAATAAATCAAAATCAACCGGCATCAAATGACTTTTTCATTTGCAACGCTGCCTCCCGGTCTATTAGACTTTTAATCGGATTAAAAATCTTTAAAATTAAATATAAGAAGAACACGAATTAACGCCTCTTTGTAAATTTGATATATTTTAGAGTAAGGATAGAACTATTTTCAGAAAAAAAATTAATTTAATTCCAATTGATCTTCGAAATTCTTCAAAATACTAACTAATTAGAAATTCTATTGCGAGAACTTGGGACGGTCAAAACGAGCTAGCTAGATTGTGCATAAATTTATTATTTAATTACTATTTAATGCTTTCCTTTACTTTTTGTTTACTATTTAATTCTTCAAAAAATTCTTTTATTTTAATTGGACATTTCTCAACCGTTAGAAAATATCCATTAAGGTGTTTGTACATTCAAAATTCTTTCTAGTGCTGGCATTAATGCCAGCCAGCGAGTTCCATGGCACGACTATGATGAGTGTGGCACAGCATTAATTTACTTTTTTATTAATAAACTGCAAAAAGTGAGCTTCTTGGTTCACGAGATATAGGTATTTGAAAAAAAGGCGGCTAATATAGAGTATATGGGGGTATCTCGGATCGTGTCGAGTGTGGTATCATTGGAAAGGTCTCCAACAGAGACAGGCGACAAGACAAGCTCAAGCACCCCCCTCTTCCCTTCCCTTTCCCTCGCCGCCCCCACCCAACCCCCCGATGCGGTGGCTATTTTTGATCGAAGGTTTGCAAGGTCGCAGAAATAATTCTTCATTTCTTTAATGAAACATGAAAAGCAAAGCTACTTAGGTGAAAAATTGAGAAAAAATGCATAAAAAAAGCTGAACTGTAAACACTAACAACTTTTTCCAGCGATGAGACCGCGGAAATTTGAATGATACCACTCTCGAGTCTCGACACTCAAATGCCTATATGTCGTGAACCAAGAAGCTCACAAATTTTTGGTAGAACATTTTTCTCTTAATTTTTGGAGTTTAGTAATAAAAAAATAAATTTAGGCCGTGCCACACTTATCATAGTCTCCCCAGTTCCATTGTATGTGACATTTGCTTGTTTGTTATATTCGACATTACTTTTGTCGCAGAAGTCCTCCAACGTCTCCCTCGTACATTCCCTGCCATTTGCATCAATTAGTATTAAATCAGCAGCAGTTTTATTGCATTATTTAATCTTTTCAATAGTCCAGAAAAACCAACCAACCTGACGAAGGAAGAACTGTGCTACCGCCCAAGGGCAGTAGCAGAGTTTCTGAATCTGGACTTGGAGCTGGAAGAATAGCACCACATTTCGTCGCTACAACAAGAAAATTGCATAATTTAAAATATGAACTGCGAATCCAATACTCAATACATTCTGGTTGAAATTCGAGTTTAGCTTGCTTAAAACATTGTTCACACCTTGACGTGACACACCACTAAAACACGATCACCAAATGTTATCAGCGCAAACTACAACTTTTTGTCAATATTAAATTTTTTCAAATTTTTCAAGAATGTATTCTGATGTTTGTTCGAATACTCAGGTAAAGAAGAAAATTCCAACAATCTAACCTTTACTCTGTCATGCTCTCTAAAATATAGAAATAGAATCGAAAATATTTCTATTTCCCTATGATTCGATGCATCAGCATAAACCGTAGCAAAATTTGCAATAGACAAATCTAGTTTTAGTTGGTCCAGAACATGATCCATTGAACATTTTTTAATTATCGCTTATGATTTTGTTGTGGCACATATATATTTGTCTGCGAATAACGATTGAATCAGTATACACTGTGCAATCCATCGATCGAAGGCTTTGGTTGTGGTAAGTCAGAAGGAGAAAACGGCTTCTGAAAGAGTTATATTTCTTTCAGTTTTTCCCATTTCAAATATCTAATTTTATAGTAGCACAAAACTTTTGTTACACAAGTAAAGACTACAAAAGAACTGAAACAATTTATTTTAATTTTACTAAATAATTAATATCCTTTCTGTATTACTACCTCTTGTTCTATCTTTTACACATCTATACTATTTATTATGTTTTTATGATGCTTACTTTGTTTGTTTTTTATTGAGAAAAAAATTATAACAATTAGAAAATTATAATTTTACTTTTGAGCTACCTAGATAAAGTGTGTTTTAAACAGAGTTTGGAACGCTTTTTATATCACTCCCTTACTCTGTTCTTTCAGAGCGCGTAAAAAAATATAACACTATCAAATACTGCAGGAGTGAAAATAATAAAATATCATTCTTGCTCCTAAATTGAAATAAATATTTCTTTTATTTCAAATACTCAAGTCTTTTATTTTTGCTTCATATTTAATCCTTTCAAACGTAAAAAATATATAATTCTTGTGAATGATTTGCTCAATTATGCATGTATTGCTAGAAAATGAATATAAAGGATGACGAAAAGGTACTATTTTTCTCCATAGGGTTGAAATCGAAAAAACAAAAATTTTGCTCTTACGAGTAAGAACCATATTTAAATTATAAACATTTTAATTTATGAATATTATTTTAAAGGGTTGAAATGAGCGCTCGAATAAAATAAAATTGTTAGTTGTTTTTATGTTATAAAAAATTTAAATGTTTATGGATTTATAAAGAGAAATAATTTCTATAAATAAAGAATACTTTACGTAGGTATAATGTTTTTTTGATTATTTCGATAATGCGGGCAAATGTGGTGGAAATATTTGTTTCGTGGGACGCTTCGTGGGACAGATTTCTCCGTGGGACAGCGCAATGAAATGTGCGCCATCTTTAAAGAAGCTTTTTAATATTTTTATTTAAAAATTAATTATAAAAACAATAAATTAATTTTTTTTTAAAGGGCTAACTAATAATCTATCAAACAAAAAAACGTTTGATGAAATCGGTATAGCCGTTCTTGAGCAATTTAATTTCAAAGTTACATCGGATTGGCAGAATTTTCATTTTTCATGCATGTTGGGGTGCCCCCTGTGCTCAAACTATGCACTTCAAAAAAATTTTAAAATAGGTTGTATTTTTTATTTTGTCCATACTACTTATATGCCAAGTTCCAGGACAATCAAAAATGGTCAAGTTTTCACAACTCTGTCTAGAACACGTTTTTCATCAGCTACAGCAACGCCATGAAATAGCACTAATATGCAATGAAAATTTGTACTAATGCACATTTTTTTTAATTATTTGAAAAATGCCATAATATTAAATAAAGTTCATTAAAAAACTGTTGACGTGTTTAATTCAAATAATAACATGGACTTCTGATTGTAAAAATTAACATGAACTTCTGATTCTGATTGTATATATGTATTAATTTCTGATATTAGATTTTTATATTATTGTTTCGTGTTTCCCACCTTACATACTTCGAATTGGCCTTACTCTTAATTCGATAAACGTAATTCCCAAATCTTTTTCTGAGTTCGATCACTGACCAGGTTTTATTAAATCTTCAACCCCTTGATTGTTCCACGACAACAAGAAACAAAACAGCAAACAATATTCCTAGCTAGAATATTCTTTCAACAGCTTCAGAAACTCCAACGGCTGATTGTAGAAATTTCCAGTACACCAGTCATAGGTTTAAAATAAAACTAACTTAGTCTTGCAAGACATCTCTCCTTATATACGATTCTGCATAATCTCGATCATTCGAGGTTACTTTTTAGGAACCTTGAGAAAAAACCAGAATATTCGATTATTTTACGTAATGATGATTTGATTCATAAAGTAATTTTATGTTGACCCAGGTTCTAAGAATACAACAACAACACTATTCATTTCATTAATTTGTTGTTGTGTTTTGTTGATTTGATTTTTCTGGAAGTGACTGTAATCTTCTGGATTTTTCTATAATCGTAAGTCGTAACATAATAATAATATATTATTTTCATGAATTTTCTCTAATTTAATTCAATGAATTATTTGTGATATTACATCACTCCGATGGAAATAATCCCATCATGAATAATAAGACTGAATCTAACAAAATATGGTGTGCAATTATTGCACACCATATTTTGTTAGATTCAGTCTTATTATTCATGATGGGATTATTTCCATCGGAGTGATGTAATATCACAAATAATTCATTGAATTAATTGTAGATAATGTGTTGATAGACACAAGTGAAGATGGTCATCTTCTTCTTACCGATACAAGTTTGTTATCCAATTCTAACTTGGTTAGAGTATAACAACAATAGTGATCAACTAGAGAAACAAATTGACTAAACCTGAATCTAATAAACATATGTTTATGAAAGTTTTTTGGTTTCTTATACTTCGCTAGAGTAGTGACCTATTTTAGGTTAATATAGCGAAAAATTTGTTTGGTAGTGTATCTAGTCGGCTAGCCCTGATGAGAATGATATACTTTTTTAAAGTGTAATAAAAAGTTCTTATCGGTTCGAAACTAGATCGATCGACAATTTTGTGGATAGCAAAAAATTTTCATAAATTGCACACCATATTTTGTTAGATTCAGTCTTATTTCTCTAATTTATTTAGAAAAACTGTTATTTTTTGTTTCAACAAATATTTTAATAATAATCTTTTAATATCTTTTAATAATAATTTTTATAGATATTTCCAAATATAAACATTGTTTAATGCTACTAACCACGGTCGTCATGATAGAAATAACCGCATCTTAAAATTTAACTGGTGATCAAATTACTAGTTAAATTTAACCTTCGATTAAATTTAAAACGAGATTTTTTGGTGCGATGAAAATCGTGTGCTTTGGTTTTGATCTGAAATTTTTTATAAATATTTGTATGTGTAATATTTAATTTTTCGTATAAAATTCCAAAACAAATTTTTAAGGAATATTGAAAAATTGTATTTTCTCAAAGGTCTCACATCGTAACCCTGTAAACCAAACAACCTTAGTTTTATTTGTATCTGTCATCTTATGTGGACAGGTTAGTTTTATACGCACCTCAAATTTCAGGTCCATAGCATTTATAGTTTACGAGATAATCGATTTAATGTGAAAATATGGAGGGGCTGAAATCTCACAGCTCTGAGATATCAAGACTTCGGTCTGGGTTAAGGATTTCGATATAGTTTTCGGCAAAAAACTTTTATGAGGACATGGTTTTTAGTTTTGGGCAGCGATGTATATCAAACATAACTCTTTGTTAAAGTGCAAGTATTTTTTATCTCTGTTTAGAAATTTATTACAAAACTAACACGAAACATCAATACGTTGCCGGAAAATTATAACAGATAATAAATTAACATAATTTAGTGAAAAGATGATACAATCAGCAAACTGCTCAAAAACCTCTTCATTTAGCGTTTCGAGAAATATTACAAAATCACAAATTCATATTTCTTCCAAAAATATTTTAAAAATTAAATAAAATCATACTTTTTTCAAAATTCCAAAAATATTTCAAAAATTAGAATAAAATCAAATATTTTAACTTTTTCTAAATTCCAATAATATTCCAAAAATTTTTAGAAATTCAAACTTTTCCAATATTCTAAAAATATTGCAAAAATTATTACAAAAATCAAAACTTTTTTCAAAATTCCAAAAATTATAATAGAATCAAAAACTTAAATTTTTCAAAAGTCTAAAAATATTCCAAAAATTCTTACAAAATCAAAAATTGGAACTTTTTTCAAAATTCTAAAAACTATTTTTTTCAAAATTCTAAAAATATTGCAAAAATTATTACAAAATCAAAAATTGAAATTTTTTTCAAAATTCCAAAAATTATAATAATATCAAAAATTTAAAAAATTTTTCAAAATCCTAAAAATATTCCAAAAATTCTTACAAAATCGAAACTTAAAACTTTTTCCAAAATTCTAAAAATATTGCAAATAAATTATTACAAAATCAAAAATACAAACTTTTTTCAAAATTCAAAAAATATTTCAAAAACTATAACAAATTCAAAAATTTCCATGTCCAATTTCATTTTCAATTACATTTGCGTCATAAAAACAGCTACATTTTTTTTTTCCAAAAAATTGGGTAAAAAATTAAATGAAATCATTTTTTGACACACTTGACATTATTTTTTGACAAACTTATAATGCCATAATTCTCCATAATAATAATAAAATATCATGTCATACAAACTATTAATTTTATTTTTTTCTAAAAAAATTGGGTAAAAAATAAATAAAAACCTGTCTTTTGACACACTTGACAACATTTTTTTGACAAACTTATAATCCCGTAATTCTCAATAATAATAATAAAATTTCATTTCAAACAAACAATTATATTTTTTCCAAAAATTTGGTAAAAAATAAATAAAAATCTCTCTTTTGACACACTTGACAACATTTTTATGACAAACTTATGATGCCATAATTCTCAATAATAATAATAATAAAATTTCATTTCAAACAAACAATTTTATTTTTTTCCAAAAAATTTGGTAAAAAAATAAATAAAATCTTTCTTTTTACACACTTGACAACATTTTTTTGACAAACTTATAATGCATTTATCTAGTTTTTGATCTCACATACCACATCCCTACCATCAAGATTTCTTCAAATTTAATGTTCCTACTCGTAATCACTTAAAATGAACGTTTTTTAAGCGAAAAATATGAAAATTTGCTATTTTTGACACACATAATGATTTTTTTGACACACTTCCGGTACAGTTATCGAACACAGCGTCCTTTCGGACCTGTCCCTTTAGTATACCTATTTATAGAAAAAAAAATTTTTACGTCCAGCGCTTTTCCCTGCAGCGTAGGTAATGACGGCGGCCGGCCGACAGACAGAAATACTTTTTTTTTGCTTTTTTAGAATCAGTAGGTCCTAAAACGTCGAGAAATGTCAAAAAGGGGGGGGGGGGTAAGTATTTCACTTTGAGCTCATGAATGTAATACTTAGGTCTTTCAGACCGAAGTAAAACTCGTTTTACTCTCACCGGTTCGTTATAAAAACGGGTCGTAAAAGTGAAAATCTATTAATCTTACCTGGATTTCAATTCTCTTCACATATTTTAAATTAGGATTTATCAATTTTTTTACTGTTTGTGTCACTGTCCTCCATTCTCTGGTTTTGTCTCTTCGACGAACACTATACATAGTTCGTTGTTTTCGGAATATTTCACATCAATTATTTTTAAATTAATTGTAATGTGAATCTTTTTACGTGACCATGGGCGTTTGCATTCCCAATTTTCAGTAACTTTCAATGATGCCAACAAACCGAAATAATTTTGAAAAAAAACCAATACTTCAAAAAATAATAAGGATTAGAATTGCAATGAATTGAAAGAAATGTTAACAACGCTATGGACAATTTATCAAATCAACTAACCTAACGCCAAAGTGAGATCGCTGTCGTTTTCCACCGTTGCATTTCAAATTCAAACACAACGAAAAAGCAACAATAACTGTTTACTATAGGTGCGTTCGATTTGACTGAAACAACTGAAAAAACAACAACAATTGCATTCAATTTTTCATTTGCTTCAGTTGCTTCAGTCAAATCGAACGCGGCTTATGTATTACAAAACCATCAAACACAATGCGATATTATTTAACTAAATCAAATACCAAATTTTGACTATTTACAATAGTTTTTTTTCTATAGTCTATACATACTACAAAAATCATGATTACGGTCTTCACATTTAAGATTTTTATTTTATTTGTTGATATACTGATAAGAGAAAAACGTTATTGATCTTATCGCGAACGAAATAAATAAACATTATGATAACGAAAAATCGGGCTGTTTGATAAGTAAATATATCATCGATAAGTTTGGCTACCGACTTGGATGCAAAGTGACCTTACCAATACACCAAACCAAAAGAGTTTCTTTCACAGCAGTGAAAATTAACGTACAAAAACGAACTAAAAACTATATTAACATTAATAGTCACTTATCAACTCACACTAGCATCCGTGATAACCATTTTAAATTTTGTTATTTTTTCTTATCAAACTAAAATCCTATGGATTAACTATTAAGATACAAGTGTAATTCAGAAGTAAATAAACTTTACTTACCAATTACAATAAAATTCAATTTTTATGACAGAAACATAACATCATAATCCATTCATTCACTACAATATAAATGAAATTAAACTAAAAAAAAATAAAATTATATCGTTTTTTGTATTTTTTACGATAAATAAATGAATGACTGTTGTAGATCATAAAAAACACCAACCACTGTGCTCACTGTTGATATAGTTAAAAAAATACAACCACATACTCGTGTTTAATTGCATTTAATATGTACAACGTACACGTAGTACGCATATATGAAATTCAATATATTTATAATTTTATGTTCATTTTTGTTTATTTTAAAGAATCGAATTAAAAATTATGTTATTTAAATTTTGTGGTTTAAATAAGAATAAATATGTGTTAATCCGACACCGAATTAAAATACGAGTACATAAGTGTTTTTGGTTGATTAATATAATCGTAACTTATTTTGTTATCAGTTCAAGTTTCGGTGAAATTAAAGAATCAATCAGTTTAATTACTAAATTTGTGAGTTATGATGTCTGTTAATTTTTTTTCTTTCTCCAAATTGTGATGATATCGTGGCTTTAAATGTATTAAAATATAAATAGTCTTGTAATATGCAGTTTTGACACAAGACTCTTGCTATGAGATCACTTCTCTTCAAACCATAAGAAATAGCAATAAAAATAAAAAAACTTTTTTCAAATCCATTGCTCCCTCCCTACCCTACTCATATTACATAACATTTTCAAAGATGTCAATCACAATTTAGTTTTCATTCAATCTTTACAACATTATCTCTTACCGTGAATATTTTCAAAATTTTCAACTGATTAGTTTGAAGCAGAATTTACAATTATAATTTATTCGAGCCGAGCACTAATTTCACTCCTCAAAATAGAATTCATAAATTAAAATGTTTGTAATTTTAATGTCGTTCTTCATCGAAGAGTAAAATTTTTAGTTTTTCGATTTCACTCCTTTGGGTGTTTTGGTTTTAGTTATTTTATTTTTCTTTTCTTTCACTTCATTTGCAAAAGAAGAAAATCAGCACATTTAAATAAAATTTTCAATAATTAGTTTTCGCATTATTTTTGAATGGCTAAACAAAATAGTTGTTGCACGAGTTGTAAATAAAGTTCCATTTCGCTCATTCGTTTATGGGAGCGGATTGCATCTTTTACTCCCAGGGAATAAAAAAATATCAAACAATGATAGTTTTCTTGAAAACAGAAACATTTACGATAAATTTAAACAAATATATATATGGGGCATTTCACGCCAACTAAGTGTGAAAAATTTTTGTGTCTAACTTTGGGAATAGGTAGTACTTTATTAGAAAATAAGTATCAAATTTTTTCAGATTTTTTGACTCACACCATGGCCATCAGTGGCGCTTACAAAATTCGATTTTTTGCCTCGATCACAAACTTGTGGATTTTCTTGGAAAATGGGTGCGACTGAAAAAAAAACGGGAATATATGATTTTTTTAGAATTTTAACCATAGATTATGATAAAAATATTTTCAAAATTTTTTGGGGTAGTTTTCACACACTATTTTAAGGGTTAAAATTTTAAAACCGAGATTTCGAGAAATATGTCACGATTTTGTTTCAATTTTTTTTTAGCTTTTTCTTTTAATTATTTCCATACGATTAATTTTGGTTTTGCGATGGGCATCGACGAGGAAATGCCCCAAAAAAAGACCCAAAAGGAGAAAAAATAAACTTGTGAATTTTGTAGGCAAATGGGTGCGACTGAAAAAAAAACGAGACAGCATGATTTATTTAGAATTTTGACCATAGATTACGATAAAAATATTTTCAAAATTTTTTGGGGTAGTTTTCAGCCATATTTTAAGGGTTAAAATTTTAAAACCGAGATTTGGAGAAATATGTCACGATTTTTTTTCAATTTTTTTTTTAATTTTTCTTTGTTTTATTTCCTAACGATTAATTTTTGTTTTGTGATGGGCATCGATCAGAAACTGACCCCAAAAAGACCCAAAGGTTTAAAATGTGGTTTTAGCGTATTTTCTCGTTCTGTGATATAATAAACGATAAAAAAATAGCATACTCTTAGATTGTTCGGGTTGCTGATTACGAACCTAAAGTTAAATTTTTTAAAAACAAAATGGCGAATCAAATATGGCAGCCAACTTTTCTAAAATCGTCCAATTTTGAAATTTCAAAAATACCATCGTGTTTTACATAAAATTCTAAATCGAAATATTATGTAACGTCCACAAATAAAACAAAATGAATTTGGGCTATTTTTACACTTGAAACTTCTTGACGACACCATTTAAATAAACTTGAATTTACACTTTATTAGCAATTTATGTTGCTTTACAAGGCAGCTATCACTATTGATTTATTGATTTTTAAGAACAATACATTATTTAAAATTTATATTTGTAATATTTTTTCTTTTTTAATTAATATTACTTCGGTCTGAAAGACCTAAGTATTACATTCATGAGCCAAAAGTGAAATTCTTACCCCCACTTTTTTTGGCATTTCTCGACGTTTTAGGACCTACTGATTCTAAAAAAGCAAATGTATGATGTCTGTAGGGCGTCCGGCCGGCCGGCCGTCCGTCATTACCTACGCTGCAGGGAAAACGGCTGGAGGGATTTCAAAATTTTTTTTTTCTATAAATAGGTATTCATAAAGGACAGGTCCGAAAGGACGCTGTGTTCGACAGTTGTACCAAAAGTGTGTCAAAAAAATCATTATGTGTGTCAAAAATAGCAAATTTTCATATTTTTCGCTTAAAAAACGTTCATTTTAAGTGATTACGAGTAGGAACATTAAATTTGGAGAAATCTTGATGGTCGGGATTGGTATGTGAGATCAAAAACTAGATTATTGCATTATAAGTTTGTCAAAAAAATGTTGTCAAGTGTGTCAAAAGAAAGATTTTTATTTATTTTTTTACCTAATTTTTCGGAAAAAAAATAAAATTAATTGTTTGTTTGAAATGAAGTTTTATTATTATTATTGAGAATTATGGCATTATAAGTTTGTCAAAAAAATGTTGTCAAGTGTGTGAAAAGATTTTTATTTAGTTTTTTGCCCAATTGTTTGGAAAAAAATAAAATTGTTTGTTTGAAATGAAATTTTATTATTATTATTAAGAATTATGACATTATAAGTTTGTCAAAAAATGTTGTCAAGTGTGTCAAAAGACAGGTTTTTATTTATTTTTTACCCAATTTTTTTAGAAAAAAATAAAATTAATAGTTTGTATGGCATGATATTTTATTATTATTATAGAGAATTATGGCATTATAAGTTTGTTAAAAAATAATGCGAAGTGTGTCAAAAAATGATTTGATTTATTTTTTTAGCCAATTTTTTGGGAAAAAATGTAACTGTTTTTATGACGTAAATGTAATTGAAAATGAAGTTGAACATGGAAATTTTTGAATTTGTTATAGTTTTTGAAATATTTTCGGTATTTTGAAAAAGTTTATATTTTTGATTTTGTAATAATTTTTGCAATATTTTTAGAATTTCGGAAAAGGTTTTAATTTTTGATTTTGTAAGAATTTTCGGAATATTTTTAGAATTTTGAAAAGTTTTTAATTTTTGATTTTATTATAATTTTTGGTATATTGAAAAAATTTTCAATTTTTGATTTTGTAATAATTTTTGCAATATTTTTAGAATTTTGGAAAAAGTTTGAATTTGTAAGAATTTTTGAAATATTATTGGAATTTAAAAAAAATTTAAATATTTGATTTTATTCTAATTTTCTAAGTTTGTTATCCAATTCTAACTTGGTTAGAGTATAACAACAATAGTGATCAACTAGAGAAACAAATTGACTAAACCTGAATCTAATTAACATATGTTTATGAAAGCTTTTTGGTTTCTTATACTTCGCTAGAGTAGTGACCTATTTTAGGTTTATATAGCGAAAAATTTTTTTGGTAGTGTATCTAGTCGGCTAGCCCTGATGAGAATGATATACTTTTTTAAAGTGTAATAAAAAGTTCTTATCGGTTCGAAACTAGATCGATCGA
The DNA here is from genome assembly GCA_963693315.1 of Diogma glabrata. Classification (NCBI taxonomy): domain Eukaryota; kingdom Metazoa; phylum Arthropoda; class Insecta; order Diptera; family Cylindrotomidae; genus Diogma; species Diogma glabrata. The sequence continues at coordinate 452,781,521 of OY856186.1, read as the reverse complement.
CAATTTTGTGGATAGCAAAAAATTTTCATAAATTGCACACCATATTTTGTTAGATTCAGTCTTATTATTCTTACAGATATTAATAGACATAAATAGGGGCTAAACTTTATGGTGCTTGAACTAACTTAAATAGTTCTGATGTTTTGATGTTTTGCCTCTCCTCACAATTCATTGTCTTTTGTTTATATTTTTCTATAATACGTCTCAAATCGATCCAATTCCCAACTTCGAAAAAAAAATGGAAATTATACTTTACTATTTTAAAATAATTCTTTAATGATGTTTGAGAACGACTGAATTTTTAAAATTATTATTTATGGCACAATAAATTAGGTAAAAAATTATTTTTTCCAAATTTTGAGTTTTGACTTTCTTTGGGAAATACTATAGGCTCCAAGAAATTAAAAAAAATTAGTGTCTTTATTTGTTCAAAATTTATGGCGTTGAAAATGCAAAAATTTTAAAAAAACGTGAATTTTTCGTATTTTTTCAACTTTTTTCGACTTCCAGAATCCCTAATGGATTTTTACAAAACATAGCTGAAAATCTTTGTTAGCACATTTACTATGCAATTATTTCATTAATATTTTTAATTTATTTGTTTTGTAAAATATGAGACCCAAAAACCGAAACAACATTTTTGATTACCAAAAAAATTGGTGTTTCGTGAATATCTCAAAAACAAGAGCTAACCTATAAAAAAATGGATATGATATTCGTATTCAGGAGGTCTAAATCTATAAGAAAAGTTGGGTTTTATTTCGCGAGATTTTTCTTGTAAACTAGTGGAATTGCACCATCTATCATATAGATCATTTCAAATAAATATATTAGATTTTATTTCAGTATTAAACCAGGGAGATTCCTTTGGTTTAATTTTAACGCGTTTTAAAGGTACACAAAAGTCATATAGGTATCGCATATGGCTATTAAATATTTCTAATTTATTAGTGGAAGATGGTGACGAATAAATAATATTCCAAAGGAGACGATCGCATAAAAAATGGAATTTCATTAGATCTATATTTTGTGCCGAATGGAAAATCTTCAATATTCCAATAATGGAACTTCATTCCATTCGTCACATTTTCTCATTCTTCTAATTCAATTATTCTTCAAAATTATAAAAACCGTCTTCAACATTTACTTCAAATCAATTTGTTTAATAAAAATTGGTCGATATTTTACAAACAATAAAATTTGATGGAAAAGATGGAGGGGCTGAAATCTCACAGCTCTGAGATATCAAGACTTCGGCCTGGGTTAAAGATTTTGATATAGTTTTCGGCAAAAAACTTTTATGAGGACATGGTTTTTAGTTTTAGGCTGCGATGCATATCAAACATAACTCTTTGTTAAAATACAAGTATTTTTTTAATCTCTGTTTAGAAATTTATTACAAAACTAACACGAAACATCAATACCAGAAAATTATAACAGATCATAAATTAACATAATCTAGTGAAAAGATTATACAATGAGCAATTTACTCAAAATCTTTCTATTTAGTGTTTCAAAAAAAAATTTCAAAACAACAAATTCATATTTCTTTCAAAATTCCAAAAATATTGTAAAAATTAAATAAAATCAAAATTACAAACTCTTTTCAAACAAAATTCTAAAAAAATTTCAAAAATTATTACAAAATCAAAGATTAAAACTTTTTTCAAAATTCTAAAAACATATATTAAATTTAAAATTTTTTTTTCAAAATTCTAAAAATATTCCAAAAATTAGAATAAAATCAAAAATTCAAACTTTTTCTAAATTCTAATAATATTCCGAAAATTCTTACAAATTCAAAAATTACGACTTTTTACAAAATTTTAAAAATATTGCAAAAATTATTACAAAATTAAAAATACAAACTTTTTTCAAAATTCCAAAAGTATTTCAAAAACTATCACACATCCAAAAATTTCTCTGTCCAATTTCATTTTCAATTACATTTACGTCATAAAAAAAGCAAAATTGTTTTTTCCAAAAAATTGGGTAAAAAAACAGAGAGTGTGCTTAAGACCGCACGGCAGAAGTGAAAACTTCATTGGCAAACGCAATCAATTGATATCGTATTAGTAATATTTGGATCGTATTAGTAGAATAAATGAGGAACAAGTCAGAACGATAAACCGCTAACTACACACACTAACCTCACAATGTAAACCAAATAATTGACAAAATAGCACTCATATGCCAATAGCAGGGACTAAAGTACACGTGGTTGTCACACCCATAGATCAACAAGTTTAAATTTTACAAATCTTCCTGCGGAAAGCTTAGCAAATTCATTGGTATTAATGCGCATTGTTGCTGTTTGCTAATCACTATCGGCTAAGTGCCACCATTTTTAACTATTTTATTTATCATGATTGCCATCCATGTTTAATCATACATAAGCTATGCTTCTTTGTATAGAATTTATGCAATTTCCGTCTCGTAATTGTGAGCTTTAAATCGATATAATCGATTTTATCAAGTATCAAGTTACAAGTATTAAGTCTTCACTTAATTTTAGAAACATGTATTACATACAATTACAAACCGACAACATATTTAGTTCCAATGATTTGTTTCAAAATTCCAATACATATAATTTTGATATACAAAGCTACAAATTTTGGTCCCAGGACGTCAGTCCAAACTTGGTTCAAGCTTGGGCCGTTTGAAAATGTTAGGCCTGGCCCGAATCACAATATCTGTGGCGCGGGCTTGGCCTAAGTTTGGTCCCTTAGCTCATTCTTACCTGGGTTTCGAATATATCAATTTGAAAAGTGTTTACAGTGCCATTAATTCTTATTCTATTTGTACTACTTGTACTAAATCTTTTGACCTTCCTATCATTGAAAGCCTTTCTGGTTCGAAATGCTTTGCTTCAAACACCACTATTCTGAAAACTCCTGAATAAATACCCCAAATTCAGTCTTCAGGAGTTTAAATGAAAGAATTTGGTTTCAAAATTCAAACCCAAAATTGTCAAAAAAACTTTTAAGGGTGGGTTAAACATCAACAAAGCTGGACAACATCCAAATTATTATTCCGAGCAAATTTTCAAAAGAACTTGCACTCACTTTAAGTAAAATTTTCTAGATTTTATAAATTTATAGTATTTTTTTCTTTGTGCTAGAAGTCAGTCAGAAGTCACAATATCAGTCGATCCACAAAAAAGGAACAAGATGTGAATTTCAAATCATTTATAGACCAACAGCTTTACTCCCAGTCCTATCCAAAATATTCAACTATTCATTCACATGTATTAAAAATTTTTGGAAGACAACCCACACAGTCGAAAAATTACTGCAAATTTTAATACAAGCTTTGCTATATGGGTTATGTAAAGCAAGTTATTATTAAATTGCAAAGCAAATTTTGCATTAAAACTTATTCTAACGCAAAACTACAAATTTTAGTACAACTCTAACAACATAATTTGCTAGAAGTTTGAAAACAACTTGCTAATGCAAAGAGCATTACATTTATTTTTAAAGCAAGCTTTGCATTGTTTTATAATGGTGAGTTCCGTAGGACCTATATATGTAGCAAATTGCTTTACATTCAGCTCATTTTCAACTGTGTGTGATGGGACGAAACAATGTAGCAAGCTCGGGTAACATTGATTAGATCTCCTTAGAAAAACGGTCATCCATAACGTATTTGTAGAATATTGCGAAATATACAACATTTACTAAGATGGCTTTTCTTTTGAGTCTAAATTAATTAAAGCTGGTGCACTCTAGTGCTAATTTTGTCCCCACTCTATTTTTAATTTATATAAACGAACTGTTGTCAATCCACAGTAACCCGATAAATAGTTTTGCAGATAGTAAAACAGCACAAATTATTGCTCACCCAATCTTCAAATGATAAAATACATCGCCCCCGCAGATATACAGCACTAAAAGTAAACTAGTAGCTCAAAATTCCGATTGTGGTAATCAAAATTTGATCAAGTTTAATTCCAAAAATACAGCTACTTTTTCTAGTTTAAAAACTGAGTTTTCCAACGATATTTCAAACAATATGTGTGGAGATTAAATACGTTAATGCGAAAGCATTCGTTTATTGGGACCATTCACCATTGCAGATGACTTACTATAAATCGTTCATTTAATAACAATAACAATGAGCATGTGTAAAGTTAAAAAATATTTCACTCCACATTATTGACTTAATATTTATAAGTCCTATATGCGTCCCTGTATGAAGTATTGAAGTCAAGTTTGAGCGCTGCATCTGTTTCCCTAATGGCTGTATTAGAGTCTGTTCAAAGCATCATATTAGATTTGTGCGTGATCGAAATTTAACAGCAAATCTTGATGACCTTAAACTTCATCGCACAAATATAAATATATTCTCTTGCCAGTTAGCTAGTACCTGATTAGTAATTGTTGAGATCACAGCTGTCATAGCGACAGAATGTAAAGGGATCTTTTGCACATTGACGAAAAAATTGTAATTTGAACGCTTACATAAAATTTATAGTATCAAAAAATTTTTAAGAACTGACATTCAAAATATAACATTAGATAGATTGTATTAATATAAACAAAATTTTAAAAAACTTACAAAAATATTTTAAATACTTATAAAGGAGACATAAGTAAAATATTAAGAATGCATGCAATATAATTTTTAGTTTTATAAAAAAGTTTTTGTTAAAATAAAATTTTTCCAGAAAATAACAAAAATTCCATGACTTTCCATGACTTTCCCTGACCAAAATAAAATCCCCTGACTTTCCATGACTTTCCAGAATTCCATACCTGGTGGACACCATGAATATGATGCCGGAAAATTATAACAGATCATAAATTAACATAATTTAGTGAAAAGATGATACACTCAGCAAACTACTCAAAAACCTCTCCATTTAGCGTTTCGAGAAAATATTACAAAATCACAAATTCATATTTCTTTCAAAATTCTAAAAATATTGTAAAAATTAAATAAAATCAAACTTTTTTCAAAATTCTAAAAATGTTCCAAAAATTATTACAAAATCAAAGATTAAACTTTTTTCAAAAATTCTGACAATATTGTTAAAATTATGCAAAATCAAAAATTGAAACTTTTTTCAAAATTCCAAAAATTAGAATAAAATCAAATATTTAAACTTTTTCAAAATTCTAAAAATATTTCAAAAATTCTTAAAAATTCAAAAATTGAAACTTTTTCCAAAACTCTAAAAATATTGCAAAAATTATAACAATATCAAAAATTGAAACTTTTTCCAAAATTATAAAAATTATAATAAAATCAAGAATTTAAAATTTTTCAAAATTCTAAAAATATTCCAAAAATTCTTACAAAATCAAAAATTAAAACTTTTTCCAAAATTCTAAAAATATTACAAAAATTATTACAAAATCAAAAATACAAACTTTTTTCAAAATTGCAAAAATATTAAAAACTATAACAAATTAAAAAATTTCCATGTCCAATTTCATTTTCAATTTCATTTACGTCATAAAAACAGCTACATTTTTTTCCCCAAAAAATTGGCTAAAAAAATCAATGAAATAATACTAATACTAATTTCAAATATAACCTAAAGTTTGTATACTCAACACTTGGCGCGTAACAATCAGATACGCACGATCCTTATAGAGCTGTTAAAGAATGTTAATCAAATTCACTAGTTGTGGAATGAATACAATTACAATGGAAAACATACGCATGGAAAGCATATATTCTTTAGTAGTCGTGGATAAAATTAAAGATTCAGGTATTAATCATTGTTCTCATAATAAGAGTCTAATAGTCCAATAATTAGCTATTACTCTTGATAACCATTAGTAGTTTGATAACTAGTGTCCTAAAGCTTGGAACTTTTAATTTTAAATCTAATGTAAAATGAAAACAAATGTTATAAAATAAAAATATAAAACTGATTGTTACGAAGAAATGTAATGTCTCTTATTTATGAAGTAAAAGTTAGAGATTGGTTAACCTGCGGATGAAATAGAAAGTATTACCACTTTTGTAAGAAACGGAGGTAATTTTGCATCGGAAAGGTGGAAGAAAGAAGGATCTCATAACAACTAAACCGTTGTGCGGACAATGCCACCCAATCGCAACTCAAGATATTGTAAGGTATGAGCTTTTATATTTTAGTTTTGTAGCATTAAGTTAGGAATTAATGTTTAGTATAGTGTTTTTTTTTGTTGTAAAAGTAGCATAAATTAAATATGGAGTAATTTCAAATCCTATGGTGTGAGATGAGGTTCGCCAAACCTCTGGGATTCCTTTCCATACCCCACTTCGTGTACATGCCCTGTTAAAATGAATTGCGTTCCCTGTTGTGTTCGCAAACGGTCATGGTTTCGAATTGGTTTTGTTTTATTAATTTATATATGGCAGTCTCATACATTGAAATGCGTGTAGCCAAACCCCACCCCAGTCTGAGCAAAAATGGTGGAATGACTGCCTGTGGCTACATTCAAACGCATCCCGATATTCGTTATATTTCCTGCGGGTTACTTCTAGATATTCAGTTGAGTGAAAGACTTAGCAGCAGACGTTTCAATGCCCTATTTAACTTCAATTTCATGGACAATCTCTTGTCTTCCGATGTTCGGAGGCTAAGTCAATGACCCAGCATTTAATCCCAGCCTGCGTTTTCTACGCATACTCAAAACTTTTGCGATCAAAATATCTCCCGCAGTCGTGCAAACTCTCACTTAACAAAGCATTAATCCGACCTGTGCTTACATTTGGAAGTGAAAGCTAGACACCGACTTTCTCCGATTGTAGAATTTTATCAACATTCGAGAGGAAGGTCGTACGAACAATTTATAGTCCATGTAAAGTAGCTGAAAATCAGTATAGAATCCGAATGAATCATGAAATCAGACAGCTTCTTGAAGGATGCGATGAAATCGGATTCATTAAATCCAACCGGACTAGATGGTTTGGTCATGTAGAAAGGGCTCCATTAGATAGAATAATGAAAAAACGTCCCAACAACAACGAGCTGGTGTTCGTCGAAGAGGAAGACCTAGACAACGCTGGCGTGATTAAATCATCTAAGCCTTTCGTGACATAGGATGTCGAAACTGGGGTCAACTGGTCATGGAACGAGGTGATTGGAAGCTGATTGCACAAACTGATTGCAAAATCCCTCCATGGGATGTAAACGCCAGAGAGAGAGAGAGAGAGAGAGAGTCTTTCAAAAATTGAAATTGCAGATCGCTATATGGAGAGGTTTTTTAGTAGTTTGATAAGTGTATCATCTTTTCACTAAATTATGTTAATTTATGATCTGTTGTTAGTTTTATAATCATATTCTGGATAGAGATAAAGCACTTGTAATTTTACAAAGAGTTTTATTTTAAATATACATCACTTCCCAAAACTAAAAACAATGTCCTCATAAAAGCCTTTTGCTGAAAACTATATAAAAATCCTTAACCAAAGTCTTAATATCTCAAAGCCTTGAGATTTCAGCTCCTTCATATTTTTGTTTTGAGATCGACATTTGGAAAAATCAAACAAAGGCTCGAATATTAGCTCTTTACCAAGGTGGTCATCTTTTCTTAAAATTTTTCGAAGACCCAAGAAGTGACGTACGACCCCGATGGTCATAGATTTTTTGGTTTTGGATTTTATTTCGTATATTGTTTTTTTTGGTTCATATTTGAATTATTATAACTATGTTAAATGTATATAAATATTACCAGATATTTTAAGATTATGCGAAAAAGGTGATTAATTATAATGTTTTGTGAAAATATCGCATATTTTATTATTATCAAGGAATATTCTAATTGCTGTGAAAAATAAAGATAGAAATTATAAATTGTTTCGGGAAGCTATCGTGTACATATTATCAGAGAAAATGTTCATTTCTATGGCAAATTAAAGTGAGTTGATATTTTGGATGAACGAGACGATTAGTTAGAGCATCAACAAGGTATACCACAAGGATGTATCGTGCCATCATATCAAATTAAATAAAGGTAAATCCAATTTATTTTTGGTGATGTATATTATTGTTGGATGTTGTGAAGAAGAAGTGGAAACAAATAAATGTCATTAACAAAAGGAAGTGGTGGTGAGGATCGAGTATATCGTCATCACAAAGAATTGGTTTCCACAATTAAGATATTTATTCTCAGAGTTAGTCCCGGGTGAGAACATGGTTCGGCAAGTTTGGAGCTCAGTCAAAGATACAATGTTTCCACTATAGTGAGACCATCTCCGTTCCTATCTGGGAGAATAGGTTGCACTGCTAAAGGTTGAAAAAAAATATTAAAATAAATAAATAAATAATATTAAAAAATTAATTAATTAATTATTAAATATGAAAAAAAATATTAAAATATTATACGAAAAGCCGTTTGAAAGGTAAATGTTTATTCCGCTTATTCCGCTTATTATAGGTAGTCGATTGTAAAAAAAGTACAGTTTAAATATTGCACGGTGTACACGGTTTGAACATTGCACGATTGTTTTGGGAATACAGTATGATGTCATCAGCGGCTTATTTGTTAGATGAGTAGTATACTTCAATTATATAGAATAATTAATTATTGAATATTTTGTATTAATTCTACAAGTAAGGCGCCATTTAAGAAACTAGTTTCACTTACGAATTCTTTAATAATATTAAGTAGCTTGTGGATTGTTACCAACGTTGATGTGAAATAAACCTTTTAATTTTCTTCTTCATATTTTTCTTCAATTCAACCACCCATTTCTATACTTACACCTATAATTTCAACTTATTATACTTGAATAACAAAATCACCTTCCAAAAAATTTATGTTTATTGAAAGATCAATTCCTACTCCAACACTTAAGTGCCATCCAAATTATTTCCGGTTTATTCAGACCACTTCTTTCATACATACTTGTACTCGTATATTTTTTGTTTTTTATTTATACAGATGATTATTTTTTTTTATGCCAAACAAACCTTACCATGCGCACTTCAATGCCAAACAGAAAATAGACCGAAAAAAGAACAAAAAACGGTGGAGAAAAAAAAGAACCTGGAATTAATATTAATAAAATATAATGTGGTCATACAGAAATTCCATACAACAACAAAGGTTGTAATGAATGTGAAATACAAAATGTAATTAACGCAATTAATTTTTTTTTTTGCTTATTTTAATTATCTTTTTCTTACTAATTAGTAGTTTTCTTAATTTTTGTAAATTACGTTCAGACAACAGATTCACAGAAAAATATCGTGCTGATAGCGTTTTAAAACCCAAAGAATATATGGTAGAGTAATTGCGTGTTTTTATTTTGTATATATCTGATATGAAAATACAATTTGGAGGTTTAAATGAATATAAATCTTAACTGTGACATTCATATAAAACTCTAGAACGACTTATGGTCGCCTCTACTACATGTTAATAATAATAATAGCATCTACTTGTTGGAAACAAATTTTTAAAACCTGCAGACATCAGGTTTGACATACGCCAGTTTGCCTTTGTTTTTCGGCTTGAATTGGTTTGTTTATTTGCTACCTGATTGAATTTACATTTTTGATTGTAGTTCCATGAAACAGCTCTTATGATTAACAAAATTGAAGTTGTCAGGTTAACCAAGTGTTCCTATCGAAAATCAAATCAACTTAGTTGATATTTGGGTACAATCCTAGTTTATCCCCCCAAATAGATTTGCGTTTTTTTTCAGATAAATAGAAAGATTAGGTCCTCTGCATCCTAATTATGAAAAAAAAAATTGCGGAAATGAGGGGGTCAAAAGTTATAAAGGATCAAACTTTCAATTTAACCTTGGTCCCCCCTTTGGTTTTTTTTAGTTTTTTTTTTTTTTCTTTTATTTTTTATTTTTATTTTTCAAAAGTTATAAAGGATCAAACTTTCAATTTTACCTTGGTCCTCCCTTTGGTTTTTTAGACTTTGAATTCAATTTTTAAATTTTTTTTTGACTCAATTCTGCGATCTTGCACAATTTCGATCAGAGATAGTGCCGACCCCCCCCCCCTCGTGCGTCGCGCCCTCCCCCGCGTTTTTCCGCGTCCCCTGCGCCGCGGACGCGCGAGGGAGGGGGGGGTTCGGTGCTATCTCTGATCGAAATTGTGTAAGATCGCAGAATTGAGTGAAAAAAAAAATTTAAAAATTGAATTCAAAGTCTAAAAAACCAAAGGGGGGACCAAAGTAAAATTGAAAGTTTGATCCTTTATAACTTTTGACCCCCTCATTTCCGCAATTTTTTTTTAATAAATAGGATGCAGAGGACCTAATCTTTCTATTTATTTGAAAAAAAAAACGCAAATCTATTTGGGGGGTAAAATAGGATAATGCCGATATTTGTGATCAATGATCATTATGCTATTTATAGCAGTTACCAGTTTGATGCTGCCCTAAAATTGAAGCATGTATGTTGTTATAAAAACATTTATATCAGCTTTTATTGACATTCACTAAATCATTCCATAATTTTTTACTTCTATCGCAAAGTCGAACATTATTTTAACAAATATTATATTTTTGGTGACATTTACTGGTAATTTTCATGAAAAATTAAATCTTATACACGCGACCATAAAATTATTTTACTTTAACAACTACGGTAAGCAAATATGTGTTAATTCGATATTTTTTTTAAAAATCTATTTATAACCTGTGGAAGAAGTCCGTCGGGATTATATTGTATTGAGACTAATTTTAAAGTGATTTTCTTTCTTCGAACAATTGAATTATATAAACCGTTTCCCCCTATAGAAATCGCACTAGCGCAAGTTCTAGGAATGTCTTAGATTGGTTCAAATTTCCTTGGCTGATTTCAATAAAATGTATAAATAATATAACAAACTAAATTGTCAAAAAAAAAACGATTTCTATAAAAAAAAACAAATCAAAAATTATTTTGACTAAATTTATTTGTTTCCCGCTTTTCTGGTCGAAATAGTCAAACCTATCACAAATAACAAATTATCAACAACTACAACGTACACAATAACATTTAATCGATTTTTTCAGACTTTAAAAAATTTATTTATGACTTTCAATCCTATTTTTGGAAATAATGTTTTTCTTATGGAAAACTTGATTTAATTTCAAAGTGTATTTAAATATTCATTAAAAGTAATTTTTTTTGTTCAGTAGAAAATTTATCGTATTCTTTTTCGACTTTTTCAGTTTTTTCTTTATTTTTTCACTACAATAAAAAAAAGAAAATCATAATATTTATTGATTTTTTATGTTTTATTTTAATTCGCTCAGTTATTTCTCCTCAATTTCCCCTGTTCAACAGAAACAAACAAAAACGAAAAAAGATAGAAAAATCACCAAAGAAAACTAATAATGATGGAAAAATATTTTTTTTTTTCAATTTTAAATTATTAAGAAAAATTAATTTTTCCTTCATTTTCATTCTTTAATGACCAAAATCTTATTGATAACTAAAAGAAAAACAAATCACCTGTTTCAAGGATAATCCAATATCAAAAACTAAAACGAAGGTAATTTTCACACAGAATAAATTTTTAATTTTTCACTTTTCTTTAAAAAAACCGAACAAAATAACACATTTCTCATTTAAAGATAAGAAGACAAAAAAAGAAAATTGTTTTTTTTTTAATTTTCCTCTAACACACTTAAATAAACTATTAGTATTATTTATGTTTGCCTTGATTTTAAAAAATATTTTCTTTTCCTTTAAACAACAAACATAATTTTTTCTATTTATTTTCTTTCTTTTTATTCAATTATTATATATATTTTTTAAATATAAAAAAATCACTTAACACAACATTTTTTTTTCGTTTCAATTTTTTTATTTAAATTATTTTTTTTTTTTCGGAAAAACTTAACAACAACAAATACAAGACACTTCTTTTAATTTGTTTATATTCGAAATTAATTAATTAAAAAAAACAAAACAAAAATGATTTTTTCTTTTTAAAAACTGACAAAAGAATATATGACCTAATTTTTTTTGTTTGATTATGATTATTATTGTTACACGGAAAAGGAGTCAATTTTTCATGAATCAAGTCACGGCGCCCAATTTCTTTTGAAGCGAGTTTTTCGTGTAGGGCGATACCGAAAAAAAGATGAAAATTTTTGTTCTTGTTTCTCTTCTTTTTTTTTTTGATTTAACGAAGAAAATTCAATATGGCTACGGTGTTATTTTGAATGTGGTTGTGTTTTAGTATGTATTTGTAGTGTTAAATTTTGTTCTGTTTAAATGAAAATACGGATGAAAATGTACAACACAAACAGCTTCTTTGTTAGTATGTATAGTTTACTGATTGTGGAAAATAGAACAAATACCTTTGACATAAAATAGTATGAAAACAACAGTAAGCTAATGTACTAATACGAATAGGGGAATATAAATTTAACTTAGATTTTTTAACGAGTTGTACGAAAATTTAACGAAACTGATATTGAAAATGTAGGAAACTCGATGTTTTACAATGATTTTTGCAGCAGAAATAGAAAAGAATATGTAGAGAAATTCTCAATTGTTGAGGCTTGGACAACGTTAAGACAATGATTTTCACATATTAGACGTCTGCTACACTGTTTTTTTTTGTGAGAACAGTACTTCTACCAGTGACGATGCCGTATGTTTTTCAATGCGAACACCTTCCATTGGTCTACAAATCATTGATGCGTTCTTCCATTGCTCTAACAAAGAATACATTTTAACCAACAGAATATTGGTAAAGAATTAAAAATTAAGATTTTGGCGGCTCATATGGAAATTATGAACAATCAAAATTACGATACAGGATCCCTTTTAGATGCAACTCGTGTTCTGGACGACCTTAAACGTTGAAATTTGATCCGGACCATTTTTAACCGTAATTGGCATGCAAGCAGTGTTTTTTAAACAAATTTAAAAGTGTTTTGTATGAGAACCGGGTGGCCCGAAAGATTTCTAGAAATTCAAACCCAGGTTATCTTTGAAATCAAATTCCAAAAGAACGGTTCGCCCGATATCAACGTTTTATGTGTATTAAAAAGGTAAAAGCTGGCCCAATAAAAAAGTACATATTAAAGTTTTTGCATACACTGTTAAAAATATTAAGAAATAAATTAATACGTATAGAAGTAATTTTAAAGATGGCGCTGATGCCATAGGTCAAGCAATTTTTGAATTTTGTTTGTAATATGAAAGTTTTAACTCTTCTCTAAAACATGCCAACATTTAAAGACACCGTTTTTTGTTGATATTATTTAAAAATATTAGTTTTTAAAGATTGTCATCAAAAAATTTCTTTAAATTTTAGTACGTTTTAGGGGAAGTTTCGAACTATCATATTGTGAAAAAATCATAAAATGATTTTCTACGGCATCAGCGACATCTTTAAAAATTTTATTTCATAATGTTTTAAAAATGTAAACAAAATGTTTCCTGTGTATTTTAGGTAGATTTCAAATAAAAATCTACCTATTGCAATGTGCCTCATCTCGGAATTTCGGAAAAATGTTGGTGCCGAACGACTATATTTTATGATAAGCGGAGACCGAAATAGATTAAAACACCTTTTCTAAAAATGTGTGTTTTATTAATATATTGAACAAGAAAAATCCGACACATGGTTAGGAAACTAGACGCTTATACTATAAAAAAAAAAGTCTGTTTTTTAGATCCGTAACGGTCGTTTGGATTCTAATATTTTTAAAAACTCCATAAATTTAGAATCTTTGAAACTTTTTTGACCAATTTCTTCTAAAAAAATAGACCTCTGCAGTTAGAGGATTCTGAGTGAGCGGCTCCAACAAAAAAGGTTGTAAAACACAAAATGCGTTTGAATCAACTGGCACCCTCACGTTCGTATTTGGGGAGCCAGATTAAAAATCTTTTTTCAAAAATATATATTTTATGAATATTTGGACAAGTTCGTAAATCAGAAAAATCCTACACATGGTTAAGAAACTATAGGGGCTTTATACTAGAAAAAAAGTTGGTTTTTAAAATCCGTTATAACGGGCGTTTGGATACTAATATTTTTAAAAACTTCATAAACTTAGAATCTTTGTAATCTTTTTTATTAAATTCTTTTAAAAATAGATCTCTGCAATCAGAGGTCCCTGAGTAAGCAACTCCAACAAAAAAGTTTTTAAAAAACAAAATGCTTTTGAAACAAACGGTCACATTTGTTAAGCCAGATCAAAAAAATGTTTCTAAAAATGTGTGTTTAATTAATATCTTGGATAAAATCCGACTCATGGTTAAGAAACTAGAGGCTTTAGATCCGCTTGGATACTAATATTTTTAAAAACCATAAATTTAGAACCTGTGAAAACTTTTTAATACTTTTCTTTTAAATATAAACCTCTGCAGTTAGTGGTTTTTAACTTGTCGGCTTCAATACAAAAGTTTGTAACAATCCCCAACAACAACAATTTACAAAAACCTTATAACAAACAATGAAAATAAAATTAAAAGATTTGAATAGAAGAAATTAATTTTTTTCGGCAAACGGCTGTAAAGTTTAACTTTACTGCCGCTGGGGGTAGCTAAAGTCTTACTTTTTAGCTGGCTGCTGCAAAAGTAACGCCATTTTTATTTTATGTGCCGGCAGCTGCAAAGTTACTTTCATATTTTTACGGCGGCTGTAAAGAAATTTTTATATTTTTACGGCGGCAGCAAAGTAATTTTCATATTTTTACGGCGTAAAGTAAAGTAAAGTAAAATAACATAATATTATTAATTTGTTCAAAACAGAATGCATTTCAGTTCATTTTAATGAATTAAAATCAATAAAAATTAATTTCAGAAAATTTATTACCTAAAACATATTTATAAAAAATTTGATGCATTAATTTCATATTTTTAAACAAATTTAAACGTTTACCGAAAAAATAATGTATTGAATTCGGAGCTAAAGTGACTTTTTGTTTTTCGTCTATAATTGTCGGCCTCCCTACTGTCGGCCGCCAAACTATAGACTCAACACAAAAAGTACAACTTTAGCTCCTAATTCAATAATATACTATTTTTTTAGAAATAAATTATTTTGAAATTTTGCAGTAAATGCACTACATATGATATAGAGTAGGTTTGCCGTGTGTTTTTCATATAGTGTCATACATTATCACACATATTTTCTGTGGTAGATTTGATATTTGTTTGTTACAAAATTGTTTAGATGTGTAGTTTTGCGTAAATGTAGCTAATTTTCTTTTTAAAATTTGTTTGATATCTGTTTGTAATTAGTTTGTTTTGTTTAAACTAATCTGATACATCCGATTCTACTTGCACACAAAACTGTCTGATCTCGAAATCTACCTATTTCTAGCGGACATTCTGCCGCTCGGACTTTTTTGTTTTACTTTTTATTTTATCTTCTACTTTCGGTTTTATTTTTAAACAAACGTTTTACCTTTCAACCGCGATAAAACAGTTGATATCGAGTGAGCCATCAGCCAACGTCTCTTACAATTTTATTTCAAAGTTTCCCTGCATTTGAATTTTCAGAAATCTTTCAAACCATCCTATTCTCAAATTAAACACTTTAATGTTTTTCTACAAATTACGTATGTTTTATTTTACAAACGTCCATCGATCTAAACAAATTTAAACGTTTGCCGAAAAAATAGTGTATTGAATTCGGAGCTAAAGTGACTTTTTGTGTATCGTCTATAATTGTCGGCCTCCCTACGGTCGGCCGCCAAACTATAGACTCAACACAAAAAGTACAACTTAAGCTCCTAATTCAATAATATACTATTTTTTCTTAGAAATAAACTATTTTGATATTTTGCAGTAAATGAACTACATATGATATAGAGTAGGTTTGCCGTGTGTTTTTCATATAGTGTCATACATTGTCACACATATTCTCTGTGGTAGATTTGATATATGTTTGTTACAAAATTGTTTAGATGTGTAGTTTTGCGTAAATGTAGCTAATTTTCTTTTTAAAATTTGTTTGATATCTGTTTGTAATTAGTTTGTTTTGTTTAAACTAATCTGATACATCCGATTCTACTGGCACACAAAATTGTCTGATCTCGAAATCTACCTATTTCTAGCGGACATTCTGCCGCTCGGAGTTTTTTGTTTTACTTTTTATTTTATCTTCTACTTTCGGTTTTATTTTTAAACAAACGTTTTACCTTTCAACCGCGATAAAACAGTTGATATCGAGTGAGCCATCAGCCAACGTCTCTTACAATTTTATTTCAAAGTTTACCTGCATTTGAATTTTCAGAAATCTTTCGAACCATCCTATTCTCAAATTAAACTTTTTAATGTTTTTCTACAAATTACGTATGTTTTATTTTACAAACGTCCATCGATCTAAACAAATTTAAACGTTTGCCGAAAAAATAGTGTATTGAATTCGGAGCTAAAGTGACTTTTTGTGTATCGTCTATAATTGTCGGCCTCCCTACGGTCGGCCGCCAAACTATAGACTCAACACAAAAAGTACAACTTAAGCTCCTAATTCAATAATATACTATTTTTTCTTAGAAATAAACTATTTTGATATTTTGCAGTAAATGAACTACATATGATATAGAGTAGGTTTGCCGTGTGTTTTTCATATAGTGTCATACATTGTCACACATATTCTCTGTGGTAGATTTGATATATGTTTGTTACAAAATTGTTTAGATGTGTAGTTTTGCGTAAATGTAGCTAATTTTCTTTTTAAAATTTGTTTGATATCTGTTTGTAATTAGTTTGTTTTGTTTAAACTAATCTGATACATCCGATTCTACTTGCACACAAAACTGTCTGATCTCGAAATCTACCTATTTCTAGCGGACATTCTGCCGCTCGGACTTTTTTGTTTTACTTTTTATTTTATCTTCTACTTTCGGTTTTATTTTTAAACAAACGTTTTACCTTTCAACCGCGATAAAACAGTTGATATCGAGTGAGCCATCAGCCAACGTCTCTTACAATTTTATTTCAAAGTTTCCCTGCATTTGAATTTTCAGAAATCTTTCAAACCATCCTATTCTCAAATTAAACACTTTAATGTTTTTCTACAAATTACGTATGTTTTATTTTACAAACATCCATGTATCCCTAAATTAATGGAAACATATGTGTTTCTGAAAAGGTATGAAAAGGCAAAAAGAAATTACACTTTTATAATGCCTCGGACTTCAGAAGGGATAACTCATATAGCCTGTGGCGAACATTTAAATTAAAATTTTTAAATTTAGCAGACGATGTTTTAGAATTCAAATTTATTAAAAAAAGTCAACACATTCATTCTTTTGATTAATTAAAAGCAAAATGTATTTTGTTTTCCATTAATTAAAAAAGATATTATTTCAAAACTTAAACATAAATGTAAATTACATAAATGAATAAATTCTAAAATTGTTCAATTTGCTAAACATTCTTAGTTCACAATAAAAAATGTTTTTGTAAAGTGACGCATTTAAATTTTAACGAAAATAATTATCAAACTTCTGGAAACTTTGGTGTGTTAATATGTTTATGCTTCACAACGATATTAAGTTGTTATAATGTCTTGGATACGCGATATATAGACACATTCATAAAAACCGGGCCGTTATGAGAGGGCATTATGAATTCATAACGCCCGCTATTAAGACGCTTAAAAACTAAATAAAATTATGTTTACTGTAGTTTTGTCTACAAAATTTAAATAACTCTTATTCAATTTAAGCTAGTAAAAGATTTTTACATTTGTTTAAAAATGTTTAGCAACATTAGTTATTGAATGTTCACAAAGTTTTCCAAAACTATCAAATTTTTTTAAACGTCATACAATGTTTTTGTCATACGCTACAAAATTTAGGAGAATTTGTTTACATAGCAACGTACAAACAACAAATAATTATTTTAAGCGTCAAAATATTTATTTTCTTGGCATACTACGATACATTTGTATATTTTAGCATATCAATATAGACTAACAAATTAAATTCTTTCTTAGTTTTTAACTTATTAAGTGAAGCATAAAATCTTGTATGCACCACTGGCGTTACAGGGCATTACGCCCATCAAGCGACATCCATCCCTCGGGCCAGATTACGTCGCTTTCCGGGCGCAATAACCTACATAACGCCCTAGGTACATAAATAGCTATAAAACTACTAATACTACAAAATCGAAACTAATATTCTGGCCATAAAAGATGGTAATTTTATTCTCTTTCATTTATTAACAACAGCTTTATTTGAATGTTTTTTCCATGATAATAGTATGTATTATTTTCTAACCTATGGGGCGATTTTTCTGTTCCGGTGTTTACCGCAATGGCGCTGCAAAAAGGGGATAAGAGAAAAAATTCAAAAAATTTTATAAGGAATTTCATGCAAAACACAACTTGAATAATTTTACAAATTATCTATGAAATTTCTCATTTTACTACAATTAAATAATTTAAATTTGTTTATGAACTATTATTGACTATACATTAAGCATAATATATAAAATATTTATTTTCTTCTGTACGTAAAACAAATACGAAAATAGGTTAAATTTTGTATACAACTTTATATGGGAAATTTTCGCAATTTTTATGTCGCTTTTTTGGGCGACTTAAGAATAATATTTTACATATTATGCTTAATGTATAGTCAATGATACTTCATAAGCAAATTAAAATTGTTCAATTGCGGTAAAATTGGAAGTTTCATACAAAACTTTTAAAATTATTCAAATTGTGTTTTGTATGTAATCCCATATAAAATTTTTGTGATTTTTTCTCTTATCCCCTTTTTGCAGTGCCATTGCGGCAAACACCGGAACAGAAAAATCGCCCTCATTAGGCTGAGCTTAACCTATTGTCTAATGAAAATTTTCCCATAAAAATTATCATTATTCAATTGGTAATTCCAATTGGTCAAATTGTTTTGATTTTATTCAAATTATTTTCAAATTATAATCACAATAGCTTTGATACGTTTTGTTCAAAAATCAAATTTTAGGTTAAATTCTCTTATTTCTTTTAGTTGAATTTGGTTGATTGCATGGGATGGGTTTTTTTTATCATCAAGGTTTTTATTTAATCAGAAATTTTATTTATCGTTTTAATTATTAATTTTTTGTTTTAATTGAAGAAAACGTTTTTATTTTATATAATACATAATTATTTGTCAGAGAATAAAGTAGTGTAATCAATTCGTGTTTAATGAATTTTATTCTCTATTTTATTGTCGCTCGTGCCTCGCTCAAATTTTAAACTTTTACTTGAGAATAAACTATTTCATTACACAGTTATTGATTACATTACTATTATAAAGGGATCCCATTTTCATCTGAAATCCAAATGGAACAAATTAATTTAGGAATAAAACAAGGAAACAGCTCGAATACATGCTACTCAACTTTATTCTGATCTACATTATAGTACAACTAGCTATAAGCCTACTTGAGGGCTTACATCATATTTTTTATCAACCCCAAAGAATTAATCCAAAATCAATTCTGATGTATCGTGCTTTTGGTGGACCCTACACCTCGTCAGAAGCACTATTTTGCAGTTGTATCTGTTTATATTCTTTAAACAATTGTTGGTATGCTATATGAAGTTAGTTCTTTTTCAGAGTACTCGTACGATAGTGATAGGTATATCCATGACCTACGTTAATCTTGAAGGACAGGACATATTTTCGCAGAAGAGGTTATCGCCTCATTTTTTTTTTATTAATTAGACATGTTTAGCACACTAAATATGAAGTATTCATTATTTAGACTCTTTGAATATTCGAAGATTCCATGTCAACTAGAAAGAAAGAAGGTTGGGGAAATGGAAGGATTGAAGATATAACTATACTAATTGTCTTAGATGACGATTGATATTTTCTTTAAATGTTTGAGGGAAAAATTCATCTGGAAAGACGGAGGCGGGCATTGAGTTCCATAATTTGGCCACTCTATTAAAATAGTCGTTTTGGAAGGATATAGTTCTACAACGAGGTATTTGGACAGCAAACGGGTAAGATGACTCTGAAGTTCTTGTTTGTCGATTGAACTGCACACACGGTGGAAGGATATTTTGAATTTCCTTAAAGGAGAATTGGCTAAAGTTGTATCTATAGTAGATTGACAATTCAACCACATTTCTTCGGTGCTGGAGTGAATCAAGCTGAACAGTTAGTTCGATATTATCAATCAACCGTATTGCTTTTCTCTGTACAGAGTCCAGACATTTTATTGTTGATTGACAAGCACCTCCCCAAACATTACAACCGTATTCCATACATGGCCGAATAAAGGACTTATAGATCAGCAAAATTTGATCGGGGTTGAAAAATTTCTTACATCGGCTCAAGAATCCTAATTTTTGCATTGCAGATTTAGCGAGATTGAACACATGTTTATTCCATTTCAGATTATTTTCTATATCCACTCCAAGAAATCTAATTGATTCAACCTCATGCAATTCCTCATGGTTTATCTTAATAGGAAAGTTTTTATGTCGCTCTATTCGTGACGTGAAAAACGGCAACGTTTAGTTTTGGTTGGGTTAAATGAAACAAGATTACGATCACCCCATTCCATTATACGGGTCAAGTCCTAGTTGATAGAATCAATTAAAAGCTCTATATCAGTGGTGACTGCAGTTTGAGATCAAATTTTAGAAGATGCATGTGATGCATGCAATGTGCTGTCATCAGCAAAACTATGGATTGGGTTTACTGTTAGTAGAATTAAGTAAATCATTTATGTATAGAAGAAACAAGGGTGGTGAGAGTGCAGAACAATATAAATTCTTGATATCTCCAAATATTCTATTAAATTGTGATTAACATATTTTTCAAATATTGGTCTATAATTGTTAGGAATTAGAATCTATCTTACTGCCTTTCTTTGAAATGGGTTGAATACTTGCCAGCTTCCAAGAATGGGGAAATATTCCGGTTTTGTAAGATAAATAGAAGATTTTTGTTAGAATTGGAGCTAGTTGCCTATATTTGGAGCTAGTTGTGGCGTTTATTTAATGATAGCACATCATGATGTCACTGATGTGTCATCATGAGTCAACAGTCGACTCGCTCAAAACTCCTCTTAGTTCTAACACCATTTTCAATTAAAGAATCAACTCATTCATAAAATACCCCAGTCCAAATTATATATATCTCTGATAGTCTGATCTACAAAAAAACCAGCTCCTAAAACTCGTCTATATTTTTTAATTGCAAAACTCTAGCCATGATCTAAACGTTAGAATTTTTATATTTTTTTCCACTAAACTAAAATTTATTTTTATTTTTCAACTGAAATGTTTGAAAAATGCTTTGTAGTTGATAAAGAAATTCTCCGAAGTTTTGATATCTATACACCCCCATTTGTCTTAACTGATTTCGAAAAAGTTTTGTACATGATTACTGGTATACTAATGTTTATCATAATAGTTGGAGTAATATTTATAACGATTAGGAACATGTACCCAGTTATTGTTAATTCTAGGTAAAACGATTTTTTTCTTTTTTAATTTCGATCAATAACATTTGAAATATTTATTTAGTATAAAGAAATTTATGTATACAATCGAACAGTAGCATCGGCACCAGTAGAAAAAATCCATGGTTGGATTGGATGCCAGACAATGTCAAAACATCCAAATTCGCTTTTCTTTTCATGTGTTTTTAATTTTTTCAAAGGAACTATTAACGGATTTTGTAACAGATCACTGCAAAAAGTAATATAAAATTAATAAAATTTTTAAAACAAATATTTTATTTCTTATAACTTACTTGTAAACCATTCCATGCGATACAATTACGCTTTGATCATCACTAGCTGAGGCAAATAAGGGATATCTTAGATGGAATGCAACACTACGCACAGCATTTGTGTGTAATCGCAGTGTTTGGTATGGTTTCGTTGATAAATCTAAATCAAACCTAAACATAAAAATATTTTATAAATATTTAGTGAATCTGTTAATATAGCAACAATGAGTGTACCAAAGAATTTTTTTATCGTAAGTAGACACAAGAAGGTTGTCTCCTTTGGGATGAATGGCCATTCCAGATATCCATTTACTATTTGTAAGTAATTTTTTTATTAATTCTTGTTTTACTAAATCATAAATACGTATATTTCTTTGAGTCTGAAAATAGATAAAACATTATTATGATTTTTGCGCGAATAAAATGTAACACTTACCGCAACGAATAACGATGGTTTAATTGGATGAAATAACACACATTGTATAAGTCCTTTACTCTTTGAAAAAGGCGTCTGTGATTTCCTTTTGGATAATTGATGAATAATAATTGATCGATTAGCACCTTCTGGCATAACAGTTGCAAAATAATCACCACGATTATGCCATACAACCTGTTTCACTTCTTTGAAATGATTTATAATAATTCTGGTTCCCATTTCATATTCCTCACCTACGGCTGAGTTCCATTGTATAGCTGCGTTAATTCGTTCGTTGTCGATTGCTGTGTTTGGTGATTCCAACAATATATCATCTGTTTTCTTAATTAACATTTTATCACCAACTTTTGGATTTATAATTAATAATCGTGTGCCAGTGGCAACTAAAATTAATAGTAATTTTGAGTTTGGACACCAAGCCACGGAACGAACAATATCATTAGTACGAATTGTTTTAATACAACGTGTTGTTCGAATTTCCCAAATCTTTATTGTCGTATCATCGGAACCAGTTACAATATATTCACCTTTTGGTTCAACGCTAATACAACGTATAATATCGGTATGTCCTTTATATATGAGACTTTCGGTTGTTGGAAATGGTTGCAAATCTTTTGGTGATGGAAGCTTAGGAATTAAATATTCTGGTTCGATTGTTAATTTCATTCTTTTCGCACGTGGACATAAATATAAATCTAGACAACGAAGGAATCGTTCACGTATAAATCTCGAGTAAAATGGAACTTGACGTAACGATGCGTATTTTTGTGGAAGAAAATGTAATTTTCTTTTATGTGGTTGATCACTTAGTTTTTCCCATTCCTTCATTTCACGTTCGTTGAATATATATTCCGCAGGTGGATTATACGATTCGGCATGTCCCGGTAAATCACGTTTAGGTGCAACAACGTGATCATGAATACGTCGCATTCTTTCACGATCCGTATCCGATTCCCATAACATATAGAATTTAGGTCCACGATCCCTATTTTTGAGTTTGTCACGTTCTTCTTTCAATTTCAACCAACCCATTTTGATCGAATGCACTAAACGTCCAACTTGTTTACGTTCATGTTTTGATGGAATAAATGAACGTTTATGATCTGGACGGTTGACAATTGGCATTACTTCGACTTGTGATGAGAACCAATCTATCCAAGGCTGAAAAAAAAACAAGAAAAGAATAAGCGTAATCTTGATTAAATTTCAAAAAGAGATTTACCGAAAATTCATTATAGTTTTTATCAGGAATTCTTGAAGCGTTAATTCTTTTAATTAACTCAATATCTTCATCACTTAAAATAACATCTTGACCAGTTTGAGGATCTTTAACTGTTCGCCAAAAGTTCGGATCTTCCATTTTTTTTAAGAAATCATCCAACTGATCTGTTTTCGGTGGTTTTATAATTTTTCTAGCATCCCAATCATAACCAATATGTTTATATTCGTCATACCAATGCATTGGAATATTCCCAACAGTATTTCTAATATCTTCCTCATCGGATGTATCGAATTCATATTCATCATATATTTGACTTTTGCTACTACTCCCCGCATCTTTATCCAACTCATTTTTAAATTTCACAAGAGCTGCAATTCCGGCGTTTTTAATATTTTCAGGTTTTTTTATACGTAATATATTATTATCATTTTCATCGTCATCGGAATCATTGCTTTTGTCTAAAATGGTTTGTTTTATTTCTAATGTACTTTCGCTGATTTTTTCCTTATTACTAACATCAGACTGTTCGTCTTCTACATCGCTTGCATCCTCATTTTCGCTTTCTTCCTCATTTTCTCTTTCTTCCTCATTTTCGCTTTCTTCCTCATTGTCATTATCTTCATCCTCCTCTTCAGTTCTTTCTTCAACATCACTTCCATTTTCCTCATCCGATTCATCATCCATATCAAAACTTAGTACACTATCATTATCATCTTCATTGTCTTCTCCTTCACTATCTGATGAATCGTTATCATTTTCAATATTTGTGAGTAAATTTGTATCCTAAAAATTAAATTTTTGTTATCTTAATCAGTCATAACCTAATTTATAAAATATTAATTTACCTCACCGTCTGATTCATCGATTTCTTTAAGTTTATTCGAATCACCTTCTACATCTTGTTCATTCTCCACAAACGGGGTGGGTTTCCTTTTATTTGGCTTTATTGCCATTTTTATTTACAAAATTTATTTTAATACCCGCAATTTACAAAACTCAAAAAACACATGCCACATTTGTTTTGACATTTTTACTTTAGTGGTGCCATACTTTATAATTCAAAGTATTTTAGTTTTAATCCCAACCGCTTGTAGATTTATGTCGTGAAGAAGATTTTCAAAGCAATGTCTCTATTTTTAAATTAAAAATGTATTTGTCGTTAATTTTAAACTGGAATTTCGTGTTAAATATTATTATTTGAAATATAATAATTAAAAATGAAATGTTGTGTTTTTACGCTTGTTGATTTTGCATTACATTACCTTATTAGAAACATCCGTACTGTTTGAGATTAATAATTCTGTACAATATGATGGGCCAATGGCCTCTTTGTAACCAGACCTAATCTTATAAATTTTTCTGGTGCTTTGCTTGTGCTACTTTCATTTTCTATTATAATTGTTGCTACCGTTTTCTTACACTTCTCTTTTGAATTATATAAAAATAAATATTATATCATAAATTTCGGTAGAAATTTGCGAGTTTTTTAATATAGCAAAAAATTGCTCAAAAAAAACAGCTCAAAAACAAAATTTTGACGAGCACTTATCTTACAGCTAGCCATGAAAAAATCAAATTTTAAAAAACATTATTTGATTATTGTATCATTATTTTAGCGATTCTATGGCTCAAACTACATAAATATTCCTTACATTTTAAATTCTAACATGTTTTAAAACGAAAAATCTGAAAAAGGAACTAACCCTTACAGGTTTTTTTCTAATCCACATTTCGATTTTATCATTAATTTTTTATCATTTTTGCCATTCTATATGCGATTTGAATGTTAAAAAATTTAATACAAGCGTCGCACTGTCAACAGTATATAAAATGTCAAACGTCAACAGTAAATAAAATTAAATGTTTATTTTAACTTTTAACACAATTTAAACGTAAAACGTTTACAAATTTTAATATATATAAATATTTAAAATAATAAATTTGAAAAATAAATTAAATACAGATTTATTTAGAAATGCAATTTTAAAAAATCAAATCACATTGACGTTATTGTGTTTTTTGACTCAATGTCAATCACAACAAAAGAAACGGTTTCATTTTAATGCCAAACAAAAAGTCAGTATTAACTTTATAATTTTAAAACTTCGAGAAAAAATGGTGTCTGCAGCTAATTAGTGTGAACGTGAAATTTTTGGGGTAGTGAAATCCGAAATTCTACGTCCACGCCGTGCTACCTGGGTAATGCTAACAGAATTAGGTTGGTGTAGTTGAGAGGGGCAGAGTAAATACTGCTTATACTCAATGATTCTGCACCATGGCGAGTCATTGGCGCCACAAAACCAATGCAACTCAAGCGTCTGTTCTCCATGTTAGGGGCGGCTTGGAGCGGGCGTCTGTCTTGGATCAAGCGGCTCGCTATATAAACGTGTAGCAAGCGTCTGTTCTCCATGTTAGGGGCGGTTTGTAGCGGGCGTCTGTCTTGGATCAAGCGGCTCGCTATATAAACATGTAAAAAGGTTGTTTCTGGTGACCTAAAGATGCAGAACGAACCCATTCACGAAAATTTGGGTTGGGCGAAGGGCTAACACCCCATTTCCGTAAAAAACTACTTGTCATGAATTCTGTACACAGGCCTCGGATTATCTCGGATTCACTATTAGAACGACCTCGGAAACTGTACCCGGACTACGATTTAAAAATGGGAACCTGGAACGTGCTAAGCCTTAGAAGACCAGGAGATCTACTGAAACTTACAAACCAAATCAATAGCTATACACTGGATATAGTGGCGTTACAAGAACTAAGATGGCCAGGGAGTGGAATCCACGAAACAGCCAAAGGATACACTCTCTACTATTGCGGTCATGAAAACGGAGGAGAATTTGGAGTTGGCTTTCTCACACATCGTCGCGTGAATCAACATGTTATCGACTTTCGCCCAATTAATATGCGGATATGCACAATGAGAATCCGCACGCAAAAATTTAATGTAACGATCATCAATGTTCATGCACCTACTGAAGACAAAGCAGATGACATTAAAGACCTGTTCTTCCTAGAACTCGAAGAAGTCATCAATAACATCCCGCGGCACGATATAAAAATCGTTGTAGGTGACTTCAATGCGCAAATTGGTAGAAGTGCAGAACTTAAAACACATGTCGGCCCTAACAGCTTGCATCATGCTAGTAACAATAACGGCTTTCGCACAGCTGAACTGGCTATGATGTATGATCTAGTAATATCTAGCACTTTCTTTCCTCATAAGAGAATCCACAAAGCAACGTGGAAATCAAATGATGGAAGAACTGAAAATCAAATCGATCACGTCATGATTTCTAAGAGACACTCTACAAGTGTAACTGACGTTCGATCATACAGAGGTGCTGATATGGACACCGATCATATGCTTGTCATCTTTAAGTATAAGTGCAAATTATCATCTACATTTAATAGGCAAGCAAAAAAGACCGTGCGCTGGAATGTCGAAGCATTTAAACACCTGGAAACACTGAATAGATATCAGGAAATTGTAACGCAAAACATAGAAGAGCATGACATCCCATCTGAGATGCCATTAAACATACAAGAAGAATGGCAAACGCTTCAATCAACCATCATATCCGCAGCACAAACTACAATCGGAAAACGACCACCGAAATCACGTAACGAATGGTTTGATGACGAGTGCCGCGAAAGCATTGAGCACAAACAAAAACTGCCCAGAAAAATGGTTAACAAGAAACACCCGAAGCTCCCAAACTGATTATCTATGCGCCAGAAAAGCCTCAGCAAAACTCCTACGGAAAAAGAAACGCGAACACATGAAGAGCTGTATCGAAAACATCAACCAACATGCGGCTAATGGAAATTCGAAAGAGTGTTTTGCCAATGCGCGGAATCTGACCAAAGATTTCCACCCAAGATCTACAGCCATCAAAAATGGAAACAACGAGCTTACAACAAGTGAACGTGATGTGCTGGAAGTATGGCGATCCCACTTTCAAGACCTACTGAATAGGACGAACGAAGTTCATCCTATTCGAGCAATTGCTCCGTCAAGTGAGGAGATTTTTGTCCCTTACCCAACAATAGAAGAAGTGGAAGCTGCCATCAAAAAATTAAAAAATGGCAAATCACCAGGTATCGATGGAATCCCTGCAGAACTACTTAAGAATGGAGGAGCAGCTCTGGTCTCACGTATATATGATCTGATTCTTGCAATCTGGGACCAAGAAGAACTACCTGCTGAATGGAAAACAGCTCTCATTGTTCCGCTACATAAAAAAGGTGACCGCCTAAAGTGTGCAAATTATCGTGGAATCGCACTGTTGAACACTGCATATAAAATACTAGCTAATGTCGTACTCGCTCGGCTCATCCCGTTTGCCGAATCTATCATCGGCGACTATCAGTGTGGTTTTCGTCCCAACCGTTCAACCACAGATCAATGTTTTACCTTAAGGATGATTCTGGAAAAATGTTGGGAGTACAACATCAGCATTCACCAGCTCTACGTTGATTTCAAGCAAGCATATGATAGCATCATCCGCGACAACCTCTGGTCTGCACTCATATGCCTTGGTATTCCAGAGAAACTTGTTTCTCTGTGCAAACTCACAACATCGGGATCAAACTGTAGAATAGTAATCGAAGGGTCAGTTTCTGACTCTTTTGATATAACATCAGGTGTTCGACAAGGTGATGCACTCGCACCCGTACTATTTAATTTGGCGCTTGAGTACGCGATAAGAAAAAGCCGCATTGAGACACAAAACTGTATATTTAACAAATCTAGTCAAATTCTTGGCTATGCAGATGATATTGTGCTTCTCGGACGTAGAACAAGCGATATCAAGGATAGTCTCTCTCGGCTTGAAAGAAATGCTAAACGACTTGGATTATGCATTAACACCGGCAAGACTAAACTATTAACAACATCCAGGAATAAACCTCCCGGCAATCTGAATACTGGCGACTATGAAGTGGAACGTGTGGAAAACTTCAAATACCTCGGGTCTGTAATAACATCGTCAAATGACATGCAGGCAGATATTAAAGCTCGTGTCTCAGCCGCATACAGAGTTTTCTACGCATACTCAAAACTTTTGCGATCTAAACATCTTTCGCAGTCGTGCAAACTCACACTTTACAAAGCATTAATTCGACCTGTGCTTACCTTTGGAAGCGAAAGCTGGACACTGACTTCCTCCGATTGTAGAATTTTATCAACATTCGAGAGGAAAGTCATACGAACAATTTATGGTCCATGTAAAGTTGCTGAAAATCAGTATAGAAACCAAATGAATCATGAAATCAGACAGCTTCTTGGAGGCTGCGATGTAATCGGATTCATTAAATCTAACCGGATTAGATGGTTTGGTCATGTAGAAAGGGCACCATTAGATAGAATGATTAAAAAAGCGTCCCAACAACAACCAGCTGGTGTTCGTCGAAGAGGAAGACCTAGACAACGCTGGCGTGATGACATCATCCAAGACCTTCGTGATATAGGATGTCGAAACTGGGGTCAACTGGTCATGGAACGAGACGATTGGAAGCTGATTGCACAGACGGCAAAATCCCTCCATGGGATGTAAACGCCAGAGAGAGAGAGAGAGAGTGAAATGTTTGGCTGCTGAAAAATAATAAGAAAAAACAAAAATAAATCAATTATTTTAACAAAGGCGAGTGAAATATAATATAATATAATTATTAGACAATTAGTAATAATTAATTAGCCCAAAATTGGCACAAAAATAAACAAATATATTAGTGGACTATCCCATGTGGGTAGGCCGCATGGCGTCATGGATAATGAAGATGATATATCCAATAATATGTTAAACGGAGCGAAACCATCCGACCTCATATCTGAGGCGGACAGAATTCAGATCTACAATAACGTTAACAACTATAGTAATACAGAATTAAATAATGTGGAGAACGACATAACCTCACAATACGATGTAATAGCAAATGGCAGTGAAGATAAAAATAATATAACCAATACTGATGAGAACATTTGGGAAAATCATTTAGATGGAGAATCTAATCAATTCAAGGTGGTGAGAAAAGGAGTAAAAAGAAGACTTCTTCAGGATATCGAAGCACCTGATTTTATTTCATCAAATATATTTAATAATCTCGAGCTGGAAGATGACATCCCGAACCGTATGGAAACACAGGAAGATTCTGTAAGTGGTCTAGATAATAATTTACACCTAAATAATACTTTTTCTGAATTAAATAATAAATTGAATTATATTAACCCTAACCCTACTAATTTAACTATAAATAATGAAAATCTAATTGACAATTTGAATGTAAATTCTAACGTAAACTTCACTAATAATTTAAACAATAGAATTGATTTAACAAATCAAATAAATCAAAAAGTAAGTTGGTGTCCGCCTATTTACATAAACGGAGCGAGTGCCAAAACTGTTTTGGGTTTAATAAAAAAATGTTCAAACAAAGTTAATATTAAAATCCATAACACGGGTTATGGTAAATTGAAAGTATTTGTAGATTCAGTAGGTATCAACGCAAAGACTATTAATTTTTTTAAAGACCGAAAAGCGGACGCTTTTACGTTCACGCCTAAAGAACTGAGAAAAGAGATATTATTACTTAAAGGAATATGTGGCGGATATTCAGAGGATGAAATAAAAAATGAAATTTTGACGGAATGTCCAAATATAAAGATATCTAAAATTCAACAATTTGCAACTCCCTATACCAAGAGCAAACACACAACTTAATATGTACACCTTACAGTTTGAAACAGGTCAAAACCTTAGTGAATTGCTAAACATTAAATACCTCTTTCACCAGAGGGTTCATTTCGAGAAACTAAAAAAAACCGAAACCATACAGTGCTTCAGATGCCAAAGATTTGGACATATTAGACAATACTGTGCATTTAACAAGAGATATGTTAAATGTGGAGATAATCACGAAGCAGGCCAATGTGTAAGAGAAAAGGGAAACCAAGAAAACAAACCGGCTGCCTGTATAAACTGTGGCAAAGAAGGTCACCCGGCAAACTACCGAGGATGTGAAGCGTTTATAAAATTCAAAAACAACAGGTATATAAACAAAGGAAAGGTAAGAGATCTACTAAACGCTAGAAAGGAAAGCGTTCTTAGGACCATAAACAACTTTACAATGCCAAACAGATCGGTTGCGGATGTAATCAACCCAAACAAGGATAAAAACCCTGACAACAGCGAAAACCACATTTCAGACTTCATCAATGAGTCCAATAAACTACTTAACATGCCTCTTGGCATTTTGTTGGATAAAGTCAACCAATTCTGGCCAAATTACACGAGAATCGAAAATAAAGGACAAAAACAGCTGAATACTTACAGTTCATCATCTCTCTTACCCAAAAAAAAAATATTAGCAGTCACAATATCTCAATTTTAGCCTTGAACGCCAACTCAATAATATACCATGGCACCTCGCTCCGTGATCTGAACCGGTCGTACACCAACTAACTTAAATATGTACAATATTTTTATTGTTATACCTGTAAATATGTAAATAATTTTAGTCTTAGGTAGTTTATAAACAGCGCCCATAATGCTAAAAAACTGTTCCTTATTATGCCCTGAGCAAGCATAAATTTTCCTAGTATCTAAAATATAAGTTCATAAAAATGTGGATTAGAAAAAAACATTGTAAATTGAATTAGACAATTTTTATATAATAAAAATTTTATTTTTGAACAATGTCAGCACTAGACAGTTCTTGTCAGTGTATACAACACAAAAAAACAAACTAATGTTTAGTTTTTAAGTAACCGCTGTCAAAATACTTATGTAAAATTGAATTTTTCTGTCTCAATAAAAAACAAATTGAATTGAATTTTAAAACTTCACTCATTTAGATATTTTTGCGGTGAAGTGATAAAAAACTTATCACTTCACCGCTTCACAGTTACAGAATTTGGCTGCACTGCTCAAACCAAAAATGTCTTTGAAAGCAAAAATTGGACCCTCAATTTTAAACGCAGATTTATCAGAATTGTATATAGAATCAGAAAAATTCCTGGTGGTGCAAATTATTTCCATTTAGATGTTGTGGATGTTCATTTTGTCCTAACCTAACTTTTGGACATCCGATAGTTAAATGTTTACGAAATAAAATAAAGGATGCTTTCTATGAAACTCATATGATGGCATCGAACCCAGATCAGCGGATAGTCCCAATGGCCGATGCTGTTGTTGATCAATATACTTTTCATGTTGAACCGGTTCAAACAATTGTTGCAGAAGTTTCAAGGAAAGTTAAAGAAACTGGGATGAAGGTTGGTTTAGCTTTAAAACCAGGCACTCCGGTTGAGCTTGGGAAAGAGTACTTTCCCTTAGCTGATATGATTTTGATTATTACCGTTGAACCCGGTTTTGATGGTCAAAAATTTATGAGTGATATTATGCCAAAAGTGGAATGGCCACGTGAAAATTACCCCAACATTAGATATAGAGGTTGATGGAGGAGTTGGACCAGAAACAATCAATGAGTGTGCTAAAGCTGGAGCAAATATGATAGTTGTTGGTACAACAATTATACGGGCTACTAATCAAAAAGACGTAATATCACTTTTAAAAACTCTACAGTAGTTTACACTAGTATGTATCATAAATATGTTATTGTTCTTAATTTTAAGATGATTTTTGTTAACTTGGGCTGGATATAGATTTAAGTTTGGATATGGATATGGAGGTGGATATGAATATGGATATGGATATGGATATGGATATGTATATGGAGATGGATATGGATGTGGATATGGATAAAGATAAAGATATGGATATGGATGAGGATATGGATTGGACTTCGTATGGATATGACATGGACATGAATTGGATATGGATTGGATATGGATTCGATATGGATTGGATATGGATTAGATATG
This sequence comes from Diogma glabrata, assembly GCA_963693315.1. Taxonomy (NCBI): domain Eukaryota; kingdom Metazoa; phylum Arthropoda; class Insecta; order Diptera; family Cylindrotomidae; genus Diogma; species Diogma glabrata. The sequence continues at coordinate 452,749,365 of OY856186.1, read as the reverse complement.
GATTGGATATGGATTGAATATGGATTGGATATGGATTGGATTGGATATGGGTTAGATATGGATTGGATATGGATTGGATGTGGATTGGATATGGATTGGATATGAATTGAGTATGAATTGAATATGGATTGGATATGGATTAGATATGGATTTGATATGGATTGAATATGGAATAGATATGGATTGGATATGGATTAGATATGGATTGGATATTGATTGGATATGAATTGGATATGGATATTGATTTGATATGGGTTGATTATGGGTTTTTATAAGAATTGGATATGGATTGGATATGGATTCGATATGGATTGGATATGGATTAGATATGGATTGGATATGGATTGAATATGGATTGGATATGGATTGGATTGGATATGGGTTAGATATGGATTGGATGTGGATTGAATATGGATTGGATATGGATTGGATATGAATTGAGTATGGATTGGATATGGATTGGATATAGATTAGATATGGATTTGATATGGATTGAATATGGAATGGATATGGATTGGATATGGATTAGATATGGATTGGATATGGATTGGATATGAATTGGATATGGATTGGATATGAATTGGATATGAATTGAATATGGATTGGATATGGATTTGATATGGATTGGATATGGAATGGATATGGATTGGATAATAATTGAATATGGATTAGTTATGGATTAAAAATTGGATATTGATGTTATATTTTTTTATATAGACCAACATAAAGAAATTATATCACCAGAAAAAACATCAAAAATGTAAATTCAGTAGTTTTTTAAAGATATTTGATACATAATGTACAAAAACAAAACAAACAAAAAGAAATGATATCTTAGCGGCAAAAAACATCAAAAATGTAAGCACAGCAGTTTTTTAGAGAGGTTGGGTACGCAACGTAAAAAAACAAATAAAAAGAAATGATATCTAATCACACGCACATTTCAGTGGTAAGAACGTCAACGGAACCAAATCAGGAGTTTGTTTTTAGGGTTCAATACACAACGTAAACGTACCAAGCCAAAGAAATGATACATTTTGATAAGCAAATTGGATACTGCGAGAATAAAAACATTTCATATAACTATTTAAGCTAAAATTTTAAATAAACATACCAAGCTACAAAAATGTATGTACATTTATGAACTAAAACTTTAAAATAAAAAATATAAATATATAGTCCCGATGGTCGACACAATTAAGTTTACAAAGTATAAATTTATTTTTAATCGAATTCCAAATGTACAATGCATTATTTGAAAGTTAATCTGAAACGAGAGAAGTACAAAACAAACGCGAAAACTCTTTGAAAGCAGATAGTGCCTTATTTTTAAAAGCCCTAATTTTCGGCGTTTAATGACAAGAAATCCCTTACACTTCAAAGAGTTTACTATTTCTTTATAACTATAAACGGGACTATTTATTTATATATTTTTTATTTTTAAGTTTTAGTTCATAAATGTACATACATTTTTGTAGCTTGGTATGTTTATTTAAAATTTTAGCTTAAATAGTTATACGAAATGTTTTTATTCTCGCAGTATCCAATTTGCTTATCAAAATGTATCATTCCTTTGGCTTGGTACGTTTACGTTGTGTATTGAAACCTAAAAACAAACTCCTGATTTGGTTCCTTTGACGTTCTTACCACTGAAATGTGCGTGTGATAAGATATCATTTCTTTTTATTTGTTTTTTTACGTTGCGTACCTAACCTCTCTAAAAATCTGCTCTATTTACATTTTTGATGTTTTTTGCCGATTAAAATATTTATTGCTTAAGTACCTAATAATGTAGTCTGTTTTTGAACTCAATTTTTACTTTATTTACTAGTTGAAGCTAAACTGTTCTTCTGTACAATAATATGGGGCATAGGCCTCCTTTGTAGCCATTTTTATGATTGAATGGAATAAATAAATAAATAAATAAATAATAATTTATAACAAACAACAAAAACACTTGAAAAAAAATATTTTTGTGCCCAGCTATCATTAATGTTTTCTATTTAGAAGATAGAAAAGATGGTGCTGGAAAAAATTCATAACATTTAAACTTTTCTTATTCTACTGTCACTTTCTAAAAATAATGTAGCAAATGTACGGTACCATACTATCTAAGCACACGATTTGCTATTGTATTGTTTTGGATAATATTCGTTTTCCTAAATAAGCTGCTTTATGTAGATATATGTAAGACTACTTGAAAAGGACAGAAGAGTTCAGTTATAATCATAGGCGTAACTAGGTAGGGGCCCAGAGGGCCCGGCCCCCCCTAGACGAATTTTGGCCTCCCCTAGAACACAAAGTTCATGAAGTATATATAACAGTTAGGGAAAATGAAAATGGATTTCTTTACTAAGGTATTTGCTGTTCAAAGTTATTTCAAAACGTACAATTACATTATTCATGATATTATTCATATCACTGATCTTCATTTAAATTTAATAAGGAAGTTTAATAAGCACTACCAATAATATTGCCACAAAAGTATCTATAAAATGGTCGTTTATCTTATCGGTTCACCATAGTAGCGAAGTTTAAAAAAGCAAACATTTTCTTTCCAACATGTGATGTGCCAGATGTCAGAATGTCAAATGAATTCATAATTTCTGGAAAACCACACCTTCCAATTTGTTCAACGAAAAACATCACAATAAGAACAATATAGACTTCGTTTTAAAAAAATACCGTCTCGTTGCTCCATAAGACCTAAAACCACACCGAAACACCAACACTACTCGTAGTTTTAAGTTTGTTTGGCAAGATTTCTTTTACTTAGGCGCCAGCCAATTTTTTTAGTGTACTTTTATAAGCAAATTACAAAATTTTATTTTTGAAAATCAGTCCCGGGGACCAAGATATAGGCCTTTGAAACAAATAATATCGTATAAAAATACACTTTTTTTTACCAAATGTTGCAATTTAAATGTTATTTTTGATATACAATTTCAAAGAATCAACATGAATAACTTAAAAAAAATAATCATAACCTTAGGGGCCCACGTTATGACCATTTGAGGCAAGATTGGACTTGAAGTTCAGGCGCAAGTGAGTGGATTTTTTTTTATGTAAATTAAGAAAATTTAGTAAAAGGGCCAGTTTTGATCTGTTTATCTTATAAGCACATAGGACATAAAGCAAAAATTAAAAAAACCGAAAAGATTCTTTTCAAAACTGTAATTTTGAATGGATTTTGCTTTTTTCAAAGGCCTGTATTTTGGACCCCGGGGCTGATATACAACTCGTTTTGGTTTTATTCGCTTCAGTGAGTGATATCAAATAAAAAAAATCTTGGCGCCTAAGTAGAAGTAATATCTTCGTTTGTTTGTATGGCCATTAGCGAATTGACGACGGAATTCGCAGTCTGATGGATTTATTTTTGGAATTATCTGAATTTTGTATGGCTGAAAATGAAGATCGTTGTGCACAGTACTGCATTAAATGGTTGGGGGAGTGCATGATTACTGTAAACAATGAATTGTTATTTTTGAACTATTTTTTCAATAGTTTTAGAGACTAGGAATGTAAAGTTTAATTTAGAAACTAGGAATGTTGATTTTGTATAATTTTTGTTTGTTTGAAAGATACTAAGTGAGGATTTATAAAAATATCATACTGATACAACAATTTATAATTTTATATGATTTTTTTCAATTTTAATTTGTCAAACATGTCGATTTTAAAAAGAACATTTTTTCTTTTAGTTTTATGATTTAAAGATTTATTATTTACACAAATATATATCTAAATATAAATATAAATAACTGTAAACAACATAGCATAAATAACTGCATTCGAATCAGTAGATGTAGTAGCAACGACGTCAAAAGTGACACTAAACCACCGGCAATTTCACCATTCATATTATATAGGTGCTGGGTCACAGTGGCGCTAAATGCAACTATAAAGCGGACGGATTTTCTAGGCAGAGGACTGAACTCGATCTTCTACAAGAAATGGAAGGTCTAAGCTGGTCGTTTGCTCCTCTCAAACAACTAACATATGACAGAGTTAAATGCGTAATCTATAGGTCGGTGGTCAAACACCATTAGCTGCAAGATAAGCAGGTAAATCTTTCCTAGACGCGACCTACAGCGTTTTAAAAAACTTATAACCCTGAGTAGGCAGAAAACTAGTTATTGTTAAAGTCATCACTGGTTACTGGATCCTTGGAAAGCACCCATGTGTTGATTTGCAGGAGCTGTAAGGAGGAGGATCAGGTGGAATCAGCGTTTCATCTACTTTGCACATGTCCAGCATTCGCCCATTATACGGCAAACTCATTTTGGAACGCACACATTTAAAACTCTCACTGACCTGGATGATTTCAAAATCACACAAATACTTAGCTTCATTAGAAGCCCCAAATGGTTCGAGTTGGGGAACGAGATTCTTTGGTATCACAACCGACGTATTTTGGTCTAAGTATGTCGTCCTGATGTTGTGTTTTGGTGACAGTCACTGCAACCTAACCTAACATAAATAATCTAGCAAAAAAATATAAATGACCGTAAATTTGAAAATTAACCTCAAATTGACACACCCGTTATGTATTAAACGAAAGAAATAAAAACGGAAACTTTATTAATTATTTTACTCAGCAATATTATTGGGGCCAGGCCCACCCTAGAACAATTTCCTAGTTACGCCAATGGTTATAATGTTAGTTAAGATATAAAATATAAAAATATTAAAATTTTCTTAGAATAAATAATAACAATCTTATCCGGCAATTAAATTTTTATATAACAATTGACAATATTGATTTATTGAAATAACAATGCATATAATTTTATCTTAAAACAATTTTTTTCACTCCATATTTTTAAAATATACGCTGTACCGATCACCGATTAACCCTAAATTTGTGAATATTAACGTTTCTTTTTTATAGTGTCTATTTTTAAATTTCCATATAATTTTTTGTAAATAAGTTTAATGGATAAAAATAAAATTAAAAATAAACTCATAAAAATTCCAAAATAACATGCCCAAACGTCAATCATATGGTATTCAACAAATGAAAGATCCTGGCTCGGCAAATGTAAATGAGGTCCACCTTTATGTCTAATTACATATTCCGTCCAATATTTAGCATTTTCCAAGGGCGTTAGCGGTTGATCACGAAATTTTTTTGAAGAAAGCATTGCGTTTTGTTTGTATCTGTAAATATAAGATTTTGTATTTTAGAGTAAAATAGTTGTATCTTTAAAATAAATGTAGAAACCCATGCACTTGTACCCGCATGAAAGAAAGATAACATATCAAGTCCTCACCGGGTTTTGATCAACCTTCTTAAAACTGTAAGACAGACAGATAAAAAACTACGGCATCCACTACACCTCCAAAATGCACATTAGGGAGCCCAAGGTTCTGGTGATCAGTATAGAGAAAAAGTTCAACTTCTGATACTAGGGTTAGACGAAAGTTTTACAAATTCCTTTTCGATGGCAGCGGTAGACACGGATGGATATATGGATGACCGAGCAGAAATACGTCAATCAAAACTCTTTTGTGAAAACATGTCTATTAGTAAAGGATTCTAAAACTTGTAAATATTTGATATTTCTAAAAATTGTTGACCTGTGAACATAACTAACTACATAGGTTTATCTACAAAAAAAAAACGTTTATTTATGGAGCTCGCTGTTGTGGATGAATTGAAAGAAGCAAGAGTTGTGGATGAATTGGAAGAAGTAAGGGGAATTCATTAATTAATGTACAATTCCTTTACATTAACGAATTACATTCGCACTCGATTGGCGAATTAATGTTATTTTAAAAAATTTCCTAGCCTAATAATTTTTTTATTACAGTTTTAAATAAGTTATTTACGAATATGGCATAACCGTTGAAATCTGATTGATTATTTTATTTATTGTAATTAAAATAATTTAATTCTTTCAAATAGGATAAACTCAATTCCGAAACATAATAAAAATTTCATCACCGGTAGGATCAATTGAATTAAATAATTTGACTTACTTTTCATTATTTCCAATCTCGTGTATAGCCCAAAGTAGAGATGTCTCGGTAATATTTTTAAATGATAAATGCACACCTACACCATTTCGTTTCATTCTGGCAACATTGTACAATTGATCCCCATAAATTGGTATTCCAATAATTGGTACCCCATAATACATTGTTTCGATATAGCTTAGTAAACCTCCATGAGTAATAAACGCTTTAATCTTCGGATGAGCTAATATTTCATTTTGGTCAAACCATTTTCTTATCAAAATATTTTCATGTTTAGGAAATAATTCAGGATCATCAAATTTCCATAGTACCTTTTCCTTTAATTTTGACAATGCTGCAAACATAGCATTAACTTTATCTCTACGGAAGCCCGAGAGCACTAAATTTGATCCCATTGAAAAATAGATTACCCCATGTTCGGCTGATTCAATAAATAAACGAACATCATCCGGTAGTGGTTGAAAATTTTTTTCGATATGCATTCCAGCAACTTCTATTGTATTTGGAAATAGTGGTTGTGGCCCAGTTATAATATGATGTCCATTTATAAATCCCATTGTAATACCATGCTTCACTATGCTTTCAAAAGTTGGCTTTGGATTCGGAAACACCTGTTCGTATAAATGTTTCTATGGATTGTAACAAAACAATTTTTTTCGTTATACACAGTTATTCATATTAAGTGTAAATTATAATAAATTATAAACTAGCATATCATGCTAACTGTAATTGGATTAGAATTAATAAAGTGATAAGTACTCACCTGAAACTTTAATCTTTTTACTGTGTGAAATGCTGTTGTTAAATATACAAACGCATTTTGAAAACGTTCACAAAAGCTCATTTTATCAGTTAATCCCGAAAAAGTATGTGCCGAATATGAAAGAATATTTGGTGATCCCAAGAAATTAGATATCATACTATTTGCACTTGAAGTCGATAATCCAATCATAGGTGCATTATACAAATGACCAAATCCATATAGAGATTCCATTAAAAATACCTCGACTAAAATTAAATCGAATTTTTCATTCGATTCTATTAACTGTTTTACATTCGGATGGGTCAATGTTAATCGTGATATATACTGAAAAGCGCCACTTATTCCATTTATTCTTGCATAAAGACTATTACCAAATTCATCTTCATGAAATTTAAATCCTTTTTTTGTATTTTCTAAGATATCTATTGTGGATATATCACGATAATTCGGTCGTGGTGATTTCAATGGAAACGGTGATATCACTGTAAGTTCATGACCAGAATCTGTTAATTCATTTAATAGCTTTTGTGCAAATATAAAATGTGATTTTGATGGAGCTGGAAGAACAACTAAAATTTTAACACTTGCTACATTAATAATTAATAAGAACATAACATTTATTAGCACTAAAATTTTATTCATATTTAAAATCTAGATTAAATTATCACTCAATAATATTGATCAATATTCAAAACTGTTTCAACGTTTGTTTGATTTATAACTAACTGAGCATCATTTCATATGCTAATACCGTTTAATGGCATTTAACGACCTCGAGGGTCTAAGATCATAACCTAACTAATTCACATCTCTAGAAAAATTAAGATTATACCTATTCGGCTAATGTTCGTCACTCATAAATATATTCAACGATCATTTCATTATCAAATTGTAATCACGTCACGATTATATTTTCACCACAAAAAAAATGTTGCATAATGAGTGAACGTAACATGAAGGTTATTTAGGTTAGAGTATTTCATCCGTCAGCATCGGTATATCTAGCGGTATATCATTATATCTAGTGTAACATTATTTCATTGTAACATATCGTACAAGTTCCTTTTGAAAGTTGGATTGTACAATGGTATCAAAATGATTAAAATTTAGATAAATAAGTATAGTCGTTCAAAATAGAATTGCTTTATCGTTTAAGATAGTGAAAAAATAAGACAGCATTAAAAGTTAAACTTCTCTATCTATATCTGTTTAATTTTGATATACATAAGTTTTTTATCAATTAAGAATGTATAAACATACAATAAAACTTCAATTTTTGTTCTTATTATCTTTGTTTAAATTTTAAAGTTCATTTACCTAATTTTGTCTTTAACAATCAACAATTTTATTGTTTAAACATTTATCAGTGCCGTAATCTGTTTTTTAAGAAAGATCGTAAGGCATGTACAGGAAAAATGTCCTGAATGTCCGAATTCTAATCTTTTTCAACAGTGATTCAATCCATTTAGTGTACAGAGACCAAAACGCAATGATGAACAATAATTTTTTTAATAAAATGTTTTGTGTATTAGGAATTACAATATATGTCACAACAACACATAAGAGCCTTTTATGATCAAGGTCCCATAGCAACATGCGTTCTAAAGTATTCTTAGCGCTATTTTCTTGTTTGTTTTTTATATATCTTTTTAAAGAATAGCTATCTACACAATAAATCTTATCACATAACAAAATATGACATAGGCCAATATTTCATGATAGGATATAATAAAAAAAATAAAATCAAAGAGTAAAAGAAAATTTTTTAGAAAAAGTAGCAGGAACAAAAGAAAAATTGAGTTGCCTTGCCAATAATCGAGCCATTGGCATATTCCTTGAAGAAATGACATACTGTCTTCCAAAATGATTAAAGTCCAGAATTAGAATATATAAAAAATAGTTTTTTTCGAGCAAGCAATAGCGTACCATCATCATGGAATATTTCTTTACTAAGATTGAGCGTGCTATCGTTGACTGTAGCACCCTTAAAATAAAAACGTTAACTCATATGTCAATAGGGACTGCAGCACACTGGGCTATCCAACCCGTAGATCAAAAATAAAAAATTTAAAAATCAACAAAAACTGATTCCTCCATTGCGGAAAGAATATATACACGGGTTAAATTTTATTCATGACAAATAACGAAAAGAATAAAATGTTGTAGCTAGATATCGAAGCTTTGAAATTTGGTTATCTTGCTAAAAATTTGGTTGTCGTGCGTGTTGTAGGAGGTCTGGTAGACCGTGACAAACCATAAAAACAAACAATTCCAATATAGATGCGTGCCTTAAACACCATCCAGTTTCGACGGGAGGACAATAATGTCACAACTTCCCCTATAGGATATTTTATACTAGCGAAAACATCCCTTTAATATGTTAAAATTAAAAAATACAAAGAAAAAATAACAACTTCCCTGTATAGGTGGTCCTCTGATGGTCCAGTTTTTAGCTTCTGTTGTTTCCATTCAAATACAAATATACGATTATGGAATTTATGTCCGCATCGTCACAGTATTTTTAACCATCTAGTATATAACGATTGTTGATCACTGCGCCACCATCCTAACAGCATACACAATATTAACTTTTTCCGTTTCAATTGTAGGGACAAATGGTGCTTCATTGGCGTTTCAATATAATAACACATTATAATAACACAAAAAAACTAAATACTGGAAAAAAACTCTTCATTTAACCCAAATTGATCGGTTTATTTAATTCAACGTAAATATTATTCAACCCTCCAATTCACAGTCACTTTTATAATATTACTAGCAGGACCCGGCGTGTTTTGCTACTCTTATGAATAAAGCTTGTGCGCAGACATTTTGTTGACGTAGTAGCAATGATTTCCAAAAAGTGGTAATGAGAATGATAGCATAATTTTTAATTTATCGTTTTAAAAATGTGAATGAAAAATAATCAGCACTCTAGCTGATCAGTTCGGATATATGAAAAATTAGCGATCAAATAAGTTTTACTTGAAAAAAAAATTTAAGCAACTTGTTGCATTAGTAGAGGTGTGTCATCTCTATATAGAACAGTATACAGAACAAAAATAGATTCACAAATGTTTGCAGTACCCATGTGTTTAATGTGCTCAGTGCTCACTAAGAACATAGAACCTACAGGTTTCTAATGTTCAATTTCACGATGCTTCTGCAGGTTATACATTATTTGTTGTGGTTCCATTGTTGGTTCAGAATTAGAGATTATCTAGTTTTATGCCTCTATTCTGTCTACGCAACATATAATTGTCTATATGAAAATTAATCCCTTCTACATCTAAAGCGCGCACTTTCAATTATTGAGCGTGATATTTTTTTATGGTGATTGCAACCACCAATTTAATTGACAGTTGTGATCTTTTGAATTGAAATGCTAATCATAACCGTATTGTATTAAACCTAATCATCAGTACTGTATTTATATTACCGACGCAATTCCACATTAACCGACGGAGCAGATCGATTCGGCGGAAGCATTAATAATTGATTGAGAACTAAGTTCGCGAATACTACGCACAGATCTTCAATCATTATGCTATATTGGACATGAAATATCATCAACCAGGTGCGATTTATATTTTTTCCCATAACGTTCTTGTAGATGAAGATGAAGATGTAGATGTTCATTCCATTTCATCTTTACAATCATAACATTTAAAAAAAAAATTTCAAATTATAACGACCAGTCCAAATTCAAATATAACAGCAAATAGATAAACGAACACATCATTTATATTTTCTTTTAACGAACAGATTTTATGCTCAATTTTCTTCATTTTGTTTTTGCTGAAAAAAAATAAGAAATGTCAGAAAAAAAACTTTTTTTAATTCATTCCGTTTTTCCGCAAAAATTTAAAATTAAAAAACTTAAGTTTGAATATTCCAAGTTTGTCAATAAAACTAAAAAGATCATGTTGAACATTAAATATTTTATCACATGTTATATCTAGTCAAAAAGATAAAGTCAAAAATAATAGTTATATTAAAAGAAATTATAGTTTTTTTTGTATTGTAGATATACATAAATATATATATTTAAATAGTTAAATGGAATGATGTTAGCATTAATAAAGGGAGATCTATTAAAGTTCTACAAATAAAACATGAATTGTTGTTATTATAATAAAAAGGAAAGACGTCGAAACTAAAGGGGGGAGCAAAAAGAAAACCCGCTACATGATATATGTCACATATTTTTTTTATGGATTATTTGGCTACAAAAACATATCGAAATCAATATGTTGTCTGGATGAAGTGTTGAGTTGGCGATTAGTTAAGATATAATTGATGTATTGCAAGTGGATCTGGACTAATTTGGGGACGCAGCCTACGGCCATCAACAAATAACCAGCTAAGTTTTCTTTTTTTTAATATTAAACTTTTTATATAGATATATAAATATATATGTGAATACTGAAAATATAGATGTCTGACTAAATTTGTTATCAGGGTAAGAGATTCCTCAAGTTTTAGATTTATGTTCTGGGATAATACGTTTCTTGAGTAGATATTCCGGGTTGATTTTTTTTTATAATTGCATATTATAGTTTTGTTAGTAAAAGTCCAAAGTCACAGTACAGTACCAACTAACAGACTTGGCGCCGAAACAGGGACGGACCGTAGAATCACACTAACGGTGATTATTTTTAATTCTTTTTTGGCGTTTCGGTTGCGAAATTATTTTTATTGTTTTAAACCTGTTTAGGTTTTTTTTTGATAAGTAGAAAATATTGGGTGTTGGCTGCAAAACCAGATTTTTGTAATTTTTTTAGTAAACCAGTTTGCGGTTTTTCGTTTTGGAATTATAATATATAATATTTTGTATTTTCTATTGATAACCAGTTATTGGTTTGTTTTTAATATTTTTCTTTTGTTGCTGAATTTTTGATACAAAAATATGTATTGTAAGATACAGCAGGGGCAGGCAACCTTCAGAGGAGAGGATATGGCACCGATCCGCTCCATCTTCAATGGAGTGCAGAACGTGTGGGGGCCGACAGACGATCCCATAAGGGAGCTGGGTCGGTTCTACAGACCTGTGCGTCAGAGGACTCGACCTGGTGATTTAGGGGAGCCAGATGCACATTCGGACCGGATAGTGTATGAGCTTCTGGAGCAGCTGCTTCAGGAACTTCCACTGTCCGATTCGGATTCGGACTACATAGTGGACGACCTCCTAAAAACCGCTGTTCCAGGAACTCCCACTGTCAGAACCGAATGTGGGCTGGCGTGAAAGGAGGAGGATAACTCGAAATAGGAATTCAAATAGGAAGAGGAAGGAGAAGAGGAGGAAGAAGGCGGAGAGTTGCTTGGTCGTGGAGATGGAGTCTTCCTCGACCGAGGATACTCAAGTGGAGGAGCTGGTCCAGAAGGTCTCCATCTCGCCGATCGAGCGACAGGAGGAGGAGTGGAGTGGACCGCAGGAGGCCCCTGTTCCTGGCTGTAGGATTAGTTAATTGAAAAAACTAATTGTTTTTAATTTGGAAAAAAACCGTTTTGGGGCAGTAGTTTTTTTTAGAGATTGTTTTTTTATACTGCCAATGTACATATTGTATATATTGTACATATTTTGTACATATTTTTTTGTAAATATTTTTGTATATTTTTTCTTTTATTCTGTAAATAGTTTGAATTTAATAATTTTTTATTTGAGTATATATAAATTTCTCTTGAGCGGTAGGCCTAACAAGCCATCCATCGAGCTTCACTCCTTAACGTTAATGACGTTCTTAGGTCGCCTATGGCCATCGGGGTTATGCGATCGAAGAACATTGGTTTCTTCTCTTCATTCGGCGAGGAAGTCCTCAGGGACGAGAAGTGGTGTTACTGTGTTTGTACTTAGGTGCAAACCAGTAGTACCATTCTTTGCTCAGAGGCTTCTTCGGTGTAATGAAGAGAAAAGCCAATTATACTTTGCTTTCAGGATCAGAGGCCTCACCTCATACAAATTCAAAAACTTTTCCATTTTCTCATTTAGCTTTGCAATAGACAATTTTCCATGGAGTTTAGGATTTGAAGTCTGGTGCTCGGGAGCGTTCTTCAACTTTCGCATTAGGTTTAGTTGTAATTTATTTTTAGGTTAAACAAGCACAAATGGGTCAGTAGAAATGGGCCTAAGGTCTAATCGTGACAGTTGTGATTGTTTTATTAGGTTGGGGAGAAACTGTTCTGTAGAATCTGGTCGTTAGGGGCTTTTCTAGTCGGTTCTCACATGCATTGTTGGAGTGGGCTCGCGAACGCGGGAATTCAGTTTTAAACAATATGGATATTGTACCATACTTACTTTTTATATTGTCTCCAGACGAATCTTGACTTTGGGAATCTCTTATCTATATATTAAATAAAATTAAAATAAATAAAACAAATTTTTCTAAAAATTAAATAAATAAATTTTATTAAATAAAATAAATCTTTTTAAGATTAGTTAGTTTTAGGTAATTAAATAAATAAATTTTTATTAAATACGCTTTACACATCAAAATATAAATAAATATTCTTTATTTTTTTTAAAAATAAATAAATATTTGAGTTAGGACGGTACATCCAATAAATAAGCATTTTTTTTGAATATTTTTATTTTTCAATTTTTTAAAATAAATAAATATTTTTTAGGGGTGCTATCGTCAATAAATAGTTTTAGGTATATACATAATTTTGAAATTTCAGCATATCTGAAATTAAATAAATAAATTATATTTTATACTAGGTCATTCAATAAGTCCGTAGGATGACACATAGATGGCGTTACTAGAATTTTTTCCATATGATTTTTATTTAGTCCTAACCTTCAAACGATACGTGTATAAACAGCAATCTGACTATTTATTCGTGAGTTATAGCATTTTGTGTGAAGCAACTTTTGTTTTAAAAAAAAAATGGAAAAAAGTGAATTTCGAATTTTAATAAAGCATTGCTTTTTGATGAAAAAAATACAATGGAAACCAAACAATGGCTTGATAAACATTATCCAAGCTCTGCTCCATCGAGACAAATGGTAGAGAAGTGGATGGCTGAATTTAAATGTGGTCGTACCAGCACAAAAGATGCAGAGCGCAGTGGACGCCCAAATGAGGCTGTTATTCCAGAAAACATAAAAAAAATCCACAAATTGGTTATGAACGATCGCAAATTGAAGGTGCACGAAATAGCTGACATTGTAAAGGTAGCAGATGGTAGTGTTTTTACCATTTTACATGAACATTTGGGTATGCGAAAGCTCTGTGCAAATTGGGTGCCGCGTGAGCTCACAGTCGACCAAAAACAACAACAAATCGATGCTTCGGAGGAGTCTTTGGCACTGTTAAACCGCAATAAAAGGGAATTCTATCGTAGATATGTGACAATGGATGAGACATGGCTTCACAATTACACACCAGAATCCAAAAGACAGTCAGCTGAGTGGACAGCAGTCGACGAACCGAATCCAAAGCGAGCAAAGACGCAACAGTCGGCCGGTAAGGTGATGGCGTCTGCATTTTGGGATACGAACGGAATAATATTCATCGACTATCTCCAAAAAGGAACCACCATCAACAGCGAGTATTACTGTGAACTTTTGGATCGATTGAAGGCTGAAATCGCAAAGAAACGGCCACATTTGCAAAAGAAAAAAGTGTTGTTTCACCAAGATAATGCACCATGTCACAGATCGATGAAAACGATGGCAAAATTGAATGAATTGGGCTTTGAATTGCTTACCCACCCACCATATTCTCCAGATTTAGCCCCCAGCGACTTTTTCCTGTTTTCAGATCTCAAGAGAATGCTTGCTGGAAAGAAATTTAAGTCCAATGATGAAGTAATCGCTGAAACTGAGGCCTATTTTGACGAGAAAGCAAAACCGTACTATAAAAGTGGTATAGAAAAGTTGGAAAATCGCTATACTCGTTGTATCGCCCTCGAAGGCAACTATGTTGAATAAAAAAATCGAGTTTTGTCAAAATGTTGTTTTTTTCTTACTTATCCTACGGACTTATTGAACGACCTGTTATATATAAATATTTTAGGAATTTTTGTGAAGGGTGAAGCAACGTTGAGTACAACAATAATATCTTTTCGTCTTTTATTAAATTTGTTTTTACAAAAAATTTTGTGTTTTCGAATTGGGTTGTTCGTTATTTTTTCGTTTTTGCGTTTTTTATTTGTTTACATTTCCATCGGACGAATTTTACCAGGCGTACTAGCTCCACTTAATTCAGTGATATTGGTTTTTTGTTGGAATTGGTTTTACTATTGTTGTTCGTAGGAATTCTAAAGTTTGTTAAAATTTATTATCGAAATGTCAAGCCAGCTAGACGTTGACCATCCGTTCTATGGTTTGGAACCTAGCGTACTGCAGGTCGAATGTTTGGTTCGGGGCGTGGACTTCATGGGGGTCAATTGGGCGGAGGAACTACGAAACCACGCAGATCATGGTGCAGTTCCAATAATAGTATCTCATGCGAGAGATTTGATAGCTGAATCTCAAATGATGGTGCAGGCAGCACAACTTGTTTTGGATCAGGTACGACGACTCCAGCGACCGATTAATCAGACCTTCTTAGATGGTTTGGCGAATCGAGTGTTGCATTACACGGGTAGAATGAATAGGTTGGGTCCTCGCAATGACTTGCAAGAAGCCCGCACCTACGCTATCTCGCAATTGTCACGCGCTTGGGATATAATAGGATCATTGTCAATACGTCCAATTTTGCAGAATAAACCAGTAGTATCATCTGCACTATCTGTTTCACCTACGTTTCAACCTGATGAGAGATCCACGCCAATCCCAGTGCAGCCAATAACGGACACAATACATAGTTTTAATCCTCCAAACCATCAATAACAGAGACGGTCAGAACAATTACCACCGGCTTATTTCCAGCAATCGGGTTTGAGAGCTGTGGACTTAGCAATACCACAATTGGGTCCATTGTTCCAAGCTGAACAAATACACAACAATACAGCGTTGGTACAACAGTCTCAACAACAACCATTAAATTATCCATCAGTACCACAGGTACAACCACCACCATTATATCCACAAGCTCCACTTACAGCACCACCACCATACAACCAACCTCCTCAGGTATGGCGTGACGCTGCTCCAGCGTTAGCACCAGGGGGGTACCGAGAGGTTCGTGGGAACAATTTGAGTCGTTATGACTCAAATTGGGTTCCAACCTTCACAGGAGATGGTCACTCTCCTGATGTTCATGAGTTTGTTCACAGAGTGGAGGCGGCTGCCAGAAGGGACCGTGTGAATTGGGACGACCTAAGGTCTATCGTTCCACGGTACCTCAAGGGAGCTGCCGACAGATACTATTTGAACTTAACTCATGAATATGAGGTGGTGACTTATCCAGTGTTAAGGGAGGGACTCCTACAAACCTTCGGTACGCTCACTGATGATAAGGAGATCTTGCGAGTTCTTCTGAACCGCAAACAAAAATCAAAGGAGAGCGTATACGAGTATCTAGTGGAGATTGGTTCGTTAAAACCGTCGCTTAGCACGTCCGTTTGCTGACCGTGAAATGTTAGAGATTGTTCGGGAGGGACTGAGTGTGGAGCTCAAGAATGCTACACTAGCAGCAACAATACATTCAATTGATAAACTTCGGACTTTATGTCAGAAGTTTGAACGTTTGTGGTCCACACCAGTTCCGACCGGAACATCAAATTTAAGAATTAGCGAGCTACAGCAGGTGGATTATTACGAGGTGGATGTTGAACCAGAACGACATGGATATATTGAAGCGATGGATTCAACACCGAGACGGATATTTCAGTGACCTGGCATAACATCTGATAACAGTCAACCTGGTACATCAATGTCCAGACAACCAATAGTATGCTTCAGTTGTGGAGTGACTGGTCACCGAGCTCCGGATTGCCCACGAAAGAACCGAATTAAATTATATTGTTGGAAATGTAACAAGCCTGATGTAATTTATGCAAATTGTTCCTATTGTCACCCGTCGTTAAACTATCGACCGAGAGTACATGCTTCGGGGATGGTGCCCTCGGTTCAACATCCAATGAGCCCGAAGAAAGCTACGAGAGATGTAGCGACGCAGGACGATCTGCCACCACTCATGAAACCTGAATAAAATCATCTAGTACATTTAATTTATCGTTACATCGAACATATTTTAGACGTTTTGAACGTAACATTAGATATTGGAGGATGAGGAAACTATTTCGTAAAGCTTGTATTTCATCTATCCTTTCAGAAACAAAGGATTCTCGGCCGCGACTAACAATTAGGATTTTGGACAAACATATTTCAGGATTATTGGATAGTGGAGCGTCAATCACAATACTTGGAAGAAATTCCTTGGAATTATTGGAATCATCAGGTACAACCTACCGTAAATACACTTCGGCTTTCCGCATGTTTGTGTCCTCTTTTTTATCACTGGAGACATTATTTTCAACAGATTGTTGAAGTAGCAATGTTCATGCGAAGAAAGTTTTGAAACAGTTGTGGCACCTCATTCTCTATCTCTCGAAGAAATCAATCGAAGCGTCAGAGTTCACTGGACATTTCACCCAATCGCGCACGCAAATACTACGCACCTGTCTATGTCTTTGATACTCGTTATGACTTACTAACAATGCATCTTCTTCTTCTTCAGAATCAGTACTCATTTGCTCTTTAAATTAATTTTTTCACGGATTTTTTATTTGCAGAGAACAAAAAACAATTATCAAAATTAAGAAAAATATATTTACAAGTGACAGATGCAAACCAGTAAATAAAATAAATGTTTAGTATATTTTCTATATGCAAGATTATTTTCTAAAATTATTTACTTCATGTAATGGAATAGCAAATATATTTGCTACAAAATAAGCAAAGAGACTTCGCTACCTGTTTGGCAAATAGGTTTTTAGAGCAAATATTTGCTATCTTGTAATGGCATAGCATATTTATTTATTTAAATTTAAAACAAAAATTTGCGCAAATAATTTGCGTAGCAAATATTTACTAGTCGTTGATACTTTAAATCTAGAACAAAATTATGGAGACATAGCTTTTTCACTCAAATAACTCTTGATTGCTCTATCATCAATCTAAAATTCATACTCACCTGTCAGGTCTGTTTGCATCCACATACATATATATACATAAAACACAAAACACAATTCATAAAACATGACAAAATTTCAATTATTTTTCTTAACGACATTAGTTTTAACTATTTTACATATAATACTTAAAAGGAATCTTATTCCGAATACGATTAAAACAAATAACAACAACATCCCTAAAGCAAGTATTGCCCAAACATCAAGCATATTATAAGCTAGACTTGATAAACCCTGACTAGCCGATTTCAGCTGTGGTGCTCCATTATGCCTTAGCACATACTCAACCCAAAATTTGGCTCTTTGTAAAGGAGTTTCAGGTTGATCCCGAAAACGATTAGACGCTATTTTTGCATTAATTTGATATCTGAAAATAAAGAAAGGTAAAATTAAATGCGATTTAATCGTTAGCGAGAAAAAACCAAATACCTCTTGTTTGATAATATTTCATTAACCGCCCATGTAATAGACTCTTCTGTAACATTATCATAATCTACTAGTATTCCAATTCCATTCTGTACACCTCTTGCTACATTCATTTTTTGATCTCCAAAAATTGGTATACCAACAAATGGAATCCCATGATAAATTGCTTCCGTATAACTAAGCAGGCCACCATGGGTAATAAATATTTTAACATTTTTATGCACTAAGATGTCATCTTGTGGAAACCATTCACGTATTAATATATTCTCATGTTGCTTAAACAATTCAGGTGCATCCCATTTCCATAATACTTTTTGTTTCAACTTGATCAATGCATTAAAAATATGATCTAACTTACCTCGTGGTATTTTTGTTGGCAGTAAATTTGATCCCAGCGCAAAATATATAACACCTTGATTTGCAGAATCAATAAATTCTTTTATATCAATCGGTAGGGGATTAACTTCAGTTTTTATTTGCATTCCACCTACTTCGATACTATTAGGAAGAAATGGTTGGGGAAAATTTGATGTAAAGTGGCTATTTATTAATCCTAACGAAAGTGTATTTTTTACAGCATACCCAAACGTTGGTTTTGGGTTGGGAAAAATATCCTCATATAATTTCTCCTGTAATATTCATATGCAAAATACTTATATCCAATATTTGAAATTCACATAAATTTAAATTACCTGAAGTTTTAAGATATAAGTTTCCCTTAGAATATATTCTCCCATAGTTATAATACAATTCCATAATCGATCGGAATAACTCATTTTTTCAGTTAAATCCAATGCAGAATTAGGCACGTATGAAAGGGGTAATGGTGTACCTAACATATCACCAATCCAACTAGTTGGCCCCATAGCAGATATACCAATAGTGGGTGCTTTATAATAATGTCCAAATCCAATCATTGCTTCGTTTAAAAATACATCCAAAATAATCAATTCAAAAGTTTCATTTGATTTCAATAAATTTTGTACATTGGGATGACGAAGTGTAAAATTTGTAACTGAATATCCATCATAAGACATTCGTTTTATCTTCTTCAACGGAAATGAATCTATGTTGCTGATGAATAACGGTGTTCTTTCGTTGTAAATATATTTTCGTTCTGGGGTTGGAATATCTCTATAATTTTGTGGTGGATTTTTTAACGGATATGGCGATATTATTGTAATCCTATGTCCCGATTTTATTAGCTCGTGAAGTAATGGTTGACTAAAAATCCAATGTGATTTTGATGCTGATGGAAAAACTGCTAATATATTTGCAGTGTCTACTGTTTTATTTATGACTAATACAAATAGATAAGTTAAATAAACCCCTATCTTCATTTTTATAAGTATTGTAAGTAAAAGCTGAGAAAGTAAATACTGACTAATCTGTAAATATAAACGACTGATATCAGACAAATAACGACTGATATCAACTAAAAAGTCTTAAATTTTTGTTTTAACTTTGATTACGTTACGATAATTGAACGATTATGATTTTATTCATAAACATTTTTTTCTTTGCCTGCTGACAAAATTATAGTCTTGTTTCTTGTTGTAAAATATTTCCTTCAAAATTCGAAAAGAAGCTAGCCTATAGAAGAGCTTAACTATGGATCCTATCAACATTCGAAAGGAAGGTCCTACGAACAATTTATGGTTCATATAAAGTTACTAATAATCAGTACAGAATTCGAATTAATTATCGGCTCCTTCGAGAGACAAAACTAAGAGACTGAAGGAGAAGGAGGAAGGAAGAGAGAGAGAGAGAGAGAAAGAGAGGGAGAGAGAGAGAGAGAGAGAGAGAGAGAGAGAGAGAGAGAGAGAGAGAGAGAGAGAGAGAGAGAGAGAGAGAGAGAGAGAGAGAGAGAGAGAGAGAGAGAGAGAGAGAGAGAGAGAGAGAGAGAGAGAGAGAGAGAGAGAGAGAGAGAGAGAGAGAGAGAGAGAGAGAGAGAGTGAGATTCCATTTTTAATTCAAATTTCTTGCATAGCTTGCTATCAATTCTGACGCTGTTGTTGATAACACTAAGTTATTTTATTGATTTTTTGGGGATATAGAAACGAAGTCCTATATCAGTTACAGAATTTTGATGAAACCCCGTTGGTGTCGAATCAATTCTACTGTCTAAAAAACATTTTCAAAAAAATCTATCAATTCTATGTAGAAAAAATAAGTGAATATTATTGCGCAATTGCCGTTTGCGTGGGTTAATTCTCTTGGTTAGAGCCATAAAAACTAAAACAAAAGTCATATTAGAAAAATTCGTATCGAGTCACTTAAGTTTACCAAATAAAACTAAACACTAAAATATTTATGACGATTATTATAGCAAACTCAACTTGACTTTAAATCCAGCACAATGAACATTAAAAATTACTTAAATATGCGTCATAACTACGGTTTACGACCATGTTTTATAATATGTTAAATAAAAATTAAAATATGAAAGTGTAACTCAGTTTAGCAGTAGTATCATGACCATATATGTACGTATACACATATAAGTTATAAAGTAAATAGTAAATATATGATCATCTAATTTAACTAAATTTAATTAAGTATTTTTAAACAACTAAATTAACAAAATTTTGTTATACCGTATACGAGTTTGTTACATTAGTATATTTGTACTTTAACAAAATTTTACAGAATAAAACACTTCAATTTGTCAAGATATACTATCTCTAACTCTATGTCACGCATATGTGATTTATTTTTAATTTTGTTTGGCTGATTTTTAGAATCGTATCGTACTTAACACATGCAGATTATATCGATCAACTAAGAAGTGGAATAGTATAAAAACGAATAACAAATTGTCAAATTTATTATCATACAATTAAATATATTTTGGCTCTTTGGTTATCGTTGAAAACTAACGAAAAATAAGCTAAAAGACCATCTACAGTGCGAATTATTAGAACAGTTCAACTTATTTATTATAATAATAACATCCATTTTTTCGAACATGAGATATGAGTTAAGAGAGCTTTCATGAAGTGATACCTTGTTGACGTCTAACGGTTATTATTATGTTTCATACAATTTCCCTCACTTCTTTGAGTAAATATTTTCGATTCAATATAAAGTTTTGGACCGAAGTACAGACAACCACGTGTGATTTATGGTCCCTACTCTCTTGCTTTTATAGTTAATTCATAGACGTAGTTGCATTAAAACAAAAATATTTGCTTGTGTAGTAATGCTTTTATGATATCTGGATGGTCGTTTTGTTGTGTTTTCTCACTCAATTTTTCTTAATTTTCTCACGTGGAGACAATTAATAAAAGTCTACAAAAGTCCCACACTTAAATTTCTCCTTTATTTATCAAAATTAACAAACAATATTTTTTACATAAGCGAATGCAAGACAAAAATATATAGACTTATACAAACAGACTTAAAATATCATGTTAAAACCTCACGTGATAAAACACAACAAAAAAATGACCATCCTGTTTAGTTATTTATTAAATTCATCCCTAGTTAAAGAAACGAAAACATCTAATTCAGAGAAGACAAATGTAACAAAAATCACCATCACAGAGATTAATTGTTTTTACAAATTTAAACTGCCACATAATGAAATAGATAGCAGATAGCGAGTTACTCAAATACAGTCACATTTTAATGTGAGAATGTCAGTAAAAAATTAACTAAAGGAAGGTATAATAGTGTATTTTCAAACTCAGCGTTTGTGTAGTGAAAATTTAAAAAAATGAAGTTTATTGTGATATTCGTAGTAAGTGTTTTTGGTTTCACTTCTAAACAAACCGTAAAAAGTGAAAAAATATTAGCAATTTTTCCAACACCATCAAAATCTCATTGGCTTCTAGCCCAACCGTTAATGCAGGAGCTAGCTAAGTCTGGTCATCATATTACTGTCATTTCTGCATTTCCATTGAAAAATCCTCCAACAAACTATCGTGATATTTCAATTACTGAAATACTTGGAGATTTTCAACAAGATCGGTTACTACTATTAAAAAGTGTTACTTGGAATCCGTTGTTAAAAATGAACAAAGCGTTTGCTCGTGGTGTTCAATTTGGAAATTTCACATTAAACCATCGAAATGTACAAACGCTTTTAAAATCCAATGAAACGTTTGATTTGATATTTTTAGAAATATTTTTAAATGAAGCAATGTTAGGATTTGGACACCATTTTAATGCACCAATTGTTGGAATGTCAACAGTTGGCAGTACAAGATGGATTGCAGATATGCTAGGAACCCCATTACCACTTTCATATATACCAAGTATTTATCTTGATTTAACTAACAAGATGAGTTTTGCTGATCGCATGTATAATCTGTTTGGTGTAACAACTGAATATTTATTAAGAAAGTTTTTTGTTTTAAAAATACAAGTAAATAAAATGCATTTATCGTTCAATAAATTATTAATCTCTTAACTGTTATTGTAGGAAGAATTATATGAAAAAAACTTTCTCGATCCAAAACCATCGTTCGATTATACATTGAAACATTCGCTATCAATCGGATTAATAAACAATCACTTTTCGTTTACTTTTCCACAACCAATGCTAGCAAATAGTATAGACGTTAGCGGAATGCATATCAATTCAAACCCAGATCCTCTATCCGACGATATGAAAAAATTTATTGAATCATCTGAACATGGAGTTATCTATTTTTCAATGGGATCGAATTTTGCTCCATCAACCATACCAAAAGAAAAATTAAATCAAATTTATAATGCATTGATAAAACAAAAACAAAAAGTAATATGGAAATGGGACGCTCCCGAATCATTTAACAAGCACAAAAATATATTAATTGATAAATGGTTCCCACAAGATAGTATTTTATGTCACTCAAACGTGGTTCTGTTTATAACACATGGAGGTTTGTTAAGTTTTTCGGAGGCAGTTTATTTTGGAGTGCCTTTATTAGGAATACCAATTTTTGGTGATCAGTATATGAATATGGCAAGAGTTGTGGCAAATGGATTAGGGTTACGTTTATATTATCAGAATATAAGCGAAGAATCATTAGATTGGGCATTAAGTGAAATTTTAACAAATAAAAAGTAAGTGAACAAATTATTTACTGACGTATTAGTAATTTACTTATCGAGGGTTGAAAATAGAAGATGTCCCCCGCACTCTACCTATAAGGACTTAATCCGTATTTGGCTTATAAATGATTGTAAAGATATTGATATTTTTAGCAACATCTGACAACTTAATCACATAAGTTTGAATTAAAATTGGGTGATCTTGTTAAATCAAATTTAGATTTATCTGTTTAGTATAATTAAGCTGCTAATTGGAAACCATACCTTTGCAAAATCATAAGAAACATAAAATTTGTAAAACTCAGTACATATGTCACAAAATATTTGTTGAAGGATAAAACGTTGTATTGCTTTCGTGTTTAATGAATTTTATTTTCTCACAAGTTTGCAATGCTCGCTCGTAGACAATACAATACTTACTTGTACAATACTCGCATTGTAAACTTTTGTTCGAAAATTTTTATCCTTAGTTTTACCCAATGAAATTCTCTAAAATGTAATGACTTCATTCAATTTCACCAATAAAATTTGAATTATACTAATAACAAATATTTATACGTCTGGCCTACTGGGATATTAAAAATTATCAAATAGTTTTTGAAATAATTAACTGATATCGCAGTAGGCCAACGTATAATTCATAAAAATATATAAAGAAATGAAAAATGGCAAAAAATTTTCTAAACGAATTCCCCTTGTTCGTTGATAAATTCTCATAATTTTTTGGAAAATTCCTTAAGCAAGTGGTATATTGATAATAGCACGAGGCCTACCGCCTCGTGCTATTATCGATATACTTGCTTGAGGAATTTTTCAAAAAATTATAAGAAATATCACATTCACCACCCTTGGGAGATTACTACTGAAAATGTTTTGCCTTAGTTTTATTTTAATTCAAACCAATGAAATTCTCTAAAATGTAATGACATCATTTAATTCCACCAATAAAATTTGAATTATACTAATAACAAATATTTATACGTCTGGCTTACTGGAATATTAATAGGATATTATCAGTTGTAATTTCCCAAGGGCGGTGATAATTCAAAATAATTTTTTGCCAAAAATTTCGAAAGCAAATATATTGATAATAGTACGAGGCCGTAGGCCGCGGGCTTTTATCAACACCACTTGCTTGAGGAATTTTTCAAAAAACTATGAGAATTTATTAACGAACGAGGGGAATTCGTTTAGTAAATTTTTTGCCATTTTTCATTTATTTATATATTTTTTATGAATTATACGTTGGCCTACTGTGATATCAGTTAATTATTTCAAAATTAGATTGATAATTTTTAATATCCCAGTAGGCCAGTCGTATAAATATTTGTTATTAGTATGATTCAAATTTTATTGGTGAAATTGAATGATGTCATTACATTTAAGAGAATTTCATTGGTTTAAATTAAAATAAAACTAAGGCAAAACATTTTCAGTAGTAATCTCCCAAGGGCGGTGATATTTCTCATAATTTTTTGAAAAATTCCTCAAGCAAGTATATTGATATAGCAAGTATATACTATAGTTTGTTAAACATCTCAACAATAAAATACTATTAACTGATTAGTTAGGAATAAAATATTATATGTACAAATCTTGATAGATAAATAACCCTGTAACTCGTGCTTTACAATCCCTTAATATCTCTTAGTCCTCGGCGGAAATGAAAAAGTATTTACCTCGGTATGCTATTGTCATTTATCTTTGAAATTATTATCTGAAAACTAAATAAAAATTTGAAGACAGGCACTTTTAATAACCCTTTATCTATTTTATTTTAGATACAAAAACAATGCAGTACAAGCAGCCATCCGATATCGTGATAGGCCGCAAACGCCTTTGGAAACTGCAAAATACTGGGTAGAATATGCGATAAGAAACAAAGGAGCTTCGCACATGCGATCGTCGAGTCAAGATTTGTCATTTATCGAATATCATATGATTGATGTTTGGTTGACAATTAGTGGATTTTTATTGTTCATGACTGTATCAATTTGCATCATAGTCAAGATTATTACGCTTAAAATAAAACAATACGCTATAAATACGATAAGAAAAAAGAACGAGTAGTTTGAATTTTGTTAATTAATTATTACAACAATAAATTTGTAAAAATGTTATTGGATAATGCATTCCTATGATCGATATGTTTTAATAGATCGATATGTTTGTTTATAACTATAAACTAATCTTTTTGGGACGAGAAGATCAATTTCCATTGCATTTACAAGCACACCTAGTGAACACAAGACGTAAATATGACATCACACAGAGGTCATATTACATATATATGTGATGTAATTGTTACGTAAATTTGACATAAAACAGACACTCGTCATGACTATAACCTGGTATCATCTATATGAGGCTTTCATGACATCACACTGATCTTAAATTTGACTTTGATATGATGTCATGATTGGGTCTTAAATATGACCTTATTATGATTTTGTTAAATTTCACTAGAGGTAAGATTACTAGAGTAATAGAGTAAAGATTTATTGAAGATTTTATTTAATTATAAAATTTAAATTTAATTTGACAGAATACTTGATTTTGATGTATTCCTATATAAAATAATTATAGCAGTAACTCTACCTTCTAAAATAATGTTGTTTTTCTAATTTTAACTGTAAATGTTCTAAAGAAGACAAATCTTAACAATCAGTTGTTGAAAATTGGCCCGCTATATCCACTGCGATCCTTTCAAATGGAGCGCCTACATTGTATTACTTCATTTACCCATGACTTCTTACCGCCTCACATTTATCGCATTTTTGACACCACTCTACAATTAATTGCCGAGTCCCTGGCCAGTAAGACCGTTGTCGAAGAGTTTGTTCAAGTTACGTAGAACCTGAGTAATATTTAAATTTCTAGGCTACTGTGTTTTTAATTCAAACATACTATCACGTTTGATTCGCAATTACTTCATGTTAAAAAATGAAACTTCAACTTCTAAAAATATTTCTTATCCTGTCTATTTTATAATCTAAGGTCTATAATCAAATAAAAGATTTTTGTTTTTAGTTTTCGAAATATAGTTAATTAGATTCTATCTTATTGGATAAGACGAACGCTCGCTAAACGCAATAAATTTGATTACTTTTGTGCGTGTGCAAACCATATTTTTAAATTATGAGAACCCTTTATTTTTATCGGACTTTAAAGTTCTTTTTATATTAAGCTCAAAATTCAAATAGACAACAAGTTTATTATACTTTAAATACAGAAACAACAAGTGTCACAGTATATAGTGCAAAATAAAATGAAATATTTGGTTTCATTAACTCTTAGTATAGTTTTATTCGCTTCAAAATTGAATGTAAAAAGTGAAAAAATATTAGCAATTTTCCCAACGCCGTCAAAATCTCATTGGATTCTAGCCCAACCGTTAATGCAAGAGCTAACAAAATCTGGTCACCATGTAACTGTTATCTCTGCATTTCCTTTAAAACATCCACCACGAAACTATCGTGATATTTCTATTACTGAAATGCATGAACATTTTCAAGACGGTTCAGAAAAACGTTTAAAAAGTTCAAATATTAATTTTTTTCTGAAAATTTATGGTATGTTTGTACGGTGCGTTGAAATGGGGAAATATACGTTAAATCATCAGAAGGTGCAAACACTTTTAAGATCCAATGAAACGTTTGATTTGATTTTTTTAGAAATATTTGTAAATGAAGCGATGCTAGGATTTGGGCATCGTTTTAATGCACCGATCGTTGGAATGTCAACGTTTGGTAGTACAAGCTGGATTGCCGATATGTTGGGAACACCATTACCACAGTCGTACGTTCCAAGTATACATCTTGCATTAACTAGTAAAATGAGTTACTCTGATCGAATATATAATACATTTGGCAATACTGTCGAATATTTTGTAAGAAAATTTTTTGTTTTGAAATTGCAGGTCCTATTGATTATTTTATTGCCATCAATAAATTATTAACTTTTAGTTTTGTTATTGTAGAAGAAATTATATGAAAAAAATTTTCCTGATCCAAAACCATCGTTCGATTACGCATTAAAACATTCGCTTTCAATCGGATTAATAAACAATCACTTTTCATTCGACTTTCCACAACCAATGCTAGCAAATAGTATAGAAGTTAGCGGCATGCATATCAATTTAAACCCAGATCCGTTATCAAATGATACGAAGAAATTTATTGAATCGTCTGAACATGGAGTTATTTATTTTTCAATGGGATCGTATTTTAATACCTCATCGATACCACGGGAAAAATTAAATCAGTTTTACCGTGTGTTGACAAAACAGAAACAAAAAGTGATATGGAAATGGGATACTCCTGAATTGTTTGACAAACATGAAAATATTTTAATTGATAAGTGGTTCCCACAAGATAGTATTTTATGTCACTCAAATGTGGTTTTGTTTATAACACATGGAGGTTTGTTAAGTTGTACGGAAGCAGTTCATTTTGGAGTACCTTTATTAGGAATACCAATTTTTGGTGATCAGCATATGAATATGGCAAGACTTGCAGCAAAAGGATTAGGATTAAGTCTCAATTATCAGAATATTAGTGAAGAATCATTAGATTGGGCATTAAATGAAATTTTAACAAATAAAATGTAAGTAAATTTAATAATTATAGAGCTAAACAAGAATTTGATTTAAACTGAATTTTTGAAACTTACTGACCATGAGTTTACAATTTATTTCAAGTTACAAAATCAAAGCAGTACAAGCGTCGATTCGATTTCGTGATAGGCCGCAAACGCCTTTGGAAACTGCAAAATACTGGGTGGAATATGTAATCAAATACAACGGAGCATCGCATATTCAACCATTGAGCCAAGATCTGTCATTTATTGAATATCATATGATTGATGTTTGGTTAATGATTAGTGGACTATTGTTGTTTACTCTTTTTTTAATTTTAGCGATAGTAAAGCTTATTATGCATAAATTACTTGTCATAAATAAGTTCAAGGAAAAGAACGAATAAAAATTTACAAAAATTTATTTTGTAAGTAATAAATTCATTTTGAATTTTGAATCATTTTTTGACATTAAGCTTTGGAAACCTACCAAACAGAATGAAAAATAAATATATTAAATATACGAACGGTAATTAAATTTTTATGGATTTAATTTAATGTTAAAATAATTGTTATTCGTTTAATAAACAATAGTGTTGTGCCATATAGGATTAGCAATATGTGTCATAACAACACAAAGATAACTTTTTAGAAATATATCACACAACAGCAACAAATTTAATCTATGCTAGAAAGGAGGCCTGGAAGACGCTTTGTAACGACCGGCCCATTTCGATTTTTACTCTAAACAAGAATCTTAATATCTTAAGAAATTCCATAAATTGATTTGTTATTATATTTCGGTGCTGCCCTTATTTCAACTCGTACTCTATATTGGAAATTAAAATCAAAAACAAGTGTCAAACAATATAAACATTTTCTTATACAGTAATTTAAACATTTTTGTGCGAGTTTATACATTTTATATATAAAAATTGTTGTATGCTCATTCGTTGCGTCACGGTTTCATTTTTTTACTTGTTTCAATAATACAAACTGGGTTTTGCAAGTATTATAAAAGAATGTATAAGCTTTAGTCATAATAAATTAAGGTTGTTTGATGATTTTGAGATGGAAATAGCGCTTGGTAAAAACAACCAGTTGCTTAAAAATGAAGCATTTACGCGAACAAATAAAATATGGACATAGGCACTTTATGGACTAGAGATCTACTAACACGATTTCTAACGCTGCTGCCATTTGATGAGGGACAAAAACAATTATTTACCAAAAATAAATAAAACAATTCACTACTTTAGCCAGGAACAACTCTGATAGGTTGGTCTCTTATTTGAGTGAACATAAATATAAAAATCTTCTATATAAATAAAAATTTAAATGTTTGTTTGTTCAAAATAGGTAATCTTCGAAAGTACTGCATCGATTCTTTGGAAATTTGGACACAATGTTGCATTCGAATACAGGAAGGTTTTATATACTTTTTTTTTTATTTTGTGTAGGTTGTCAACAACTACAAGTGTCCCTCACCTGTATTAATCTCAATTCACTCCATTTATGTTCAAGTTTCAATTGAAGATTATTACCAGCTCTGCTCTGTCCCAGTTTAATTTAGACGAGGGTAGGAATAAATCGTTATAAAAGAAGCAACCTGTCCTGGCACACCCTTTATTGAAAATTTAAAAAAATAATCAAACCTTGCGATAAAAACAAAAAAAAAATAACTTTATGGCTTGTTCAGAAATATTACATACGCTACACAGTTTGTTTTCTAAATTGAACGATTGTAGTAGTGTATTAATGTAGTAGATAATGTTGTTAAAAAAATTTATGATAATGAAAAATTTATTGATATTATTAATAATATTTGTGCTATGTAGTTTCAAAACAAATGTTAATGTTCAAAAATTTTAGCTGTGTTACCCGCACCACCAAAATCACGTTGGATTATTAATCATCCTTTATTGCTAGAATTAGCTAAGTCTGGACATGAAGTCACTGTAATATCACCACATCCCCTCAAAAATCCACCAAAAAATTATCGAGACGTTTCTATTGTTGAAACAATCGAAAACTTTAAAATTAAATCACCGCCACTTTTTGAACTCCGAAAATATAATCCTTTACAAAGAACAAAATTTTTATACGATATGGGCGAAATATTACAAATCTAACATTAAATCATCCAAATGTTCAAAAACTTTTAAATGCCAATATGAGCTTTGATTTAATTATTGTAGAGTTATTGATGATGGAAGGACTACTTGGATTTGGTCATTATTATAACGCTCCTGTTATTGGCATTTCCTCAATTATGGCAATAGATTGCGTACATGATTTACTGGGATCACCGATGCCGTTGTCGTACGTACCAAACTTATACATGCAGATAGAAAATGATAGAATGAACTTTAAACAACGATTGTCGAATGCTATGCTTGCAATAGCTACTAAATATTACAGGTTTTATAGTTGGAAGCTGCAGGTAACTATTTTATCTTTTAGCTAAAACTTGAATCAATATTTTGATTTTTGTAAATAGAACGCTGTATATGATCATGTGTTTCCCGATCCAAAACCAAAATTTGAGTACATGATGAAGCATGCAGTCTCGCTTGCTTTAGTAAACAGTCATTCAAGCACAAGTACAATTCAACCACTTTTACCAAATGCTATAGAAGTAGCGGGAATGCATATCAATACTGAAATTAAACCACTACCCCAAGATTTAAAGCAATTTATTGAATCATCAGAACATGGTGTAATATATTTTTCATTGGGATCACATTTTAAACCATCACTAATTCCAAGACAACTTTTAGATGATATTTACAATGCGTTGATAAATCTCAAAGAAAAAGTTTTATGGAAACTGGATTCATCGGATTTGATTACAAAACATGAGAATATATTAATTAGGAGTTGGTTTCCTCAGGATGATATACTAGCACATCCAAATACTAAACTATTTGTGACACATGGTGGATGGTTAAGTTGTATGGAAGCAACATATCATGGTGTTCCAATTATTGGTACACCTATTTTTGGAGATCAAAATATAAATGTTCAGCGAGTTGTGAGAAACGGTTTCGGTTTACTAATGGAATTTGATAATATAACTGAAACATCATTTGGATGGGCATTAAATGAAATTTTGACCAATAAAAAGTAAGTAGAATAGTTGCGACGATGTTATTAATTATATTTATACATTTGTATGAGTGTCATAGCTAAAAGTGGTACATAATGTAACTGTATTATTTAATAGTAAAAAGCAATTTTGGTGGAATTAAACCAATTTCAACAAACTTAGGCTTGACAATTAGATGAAATTGAGGTTCATATTGAATTTTGTTTTTTATTTGTCCTATTTGGGACTAACATAGAGACTTTTCTTACTTCGAGATAACTGCTTAAGTAGTTGCAATATGTTAAAGTAAAGTTTAATATCTGAAAATCATTTATTTTAAAATAAAAAGAGTCCATAAACATGTAAAGTGGTGAACTCTTTATGCTAAATGTGTTTATTCATCTACAATTACCTCAAAATTATTAATTTTATTGATTTATTCAGTGTTATTGATTGAGGATTTGTACTTAGAGCAGAGGGACTTTCAAGAGAGAAAATTCACTCGCCAATCCACAACTCAACATTCCAAGAGATAAAATGATGAAGAAAATAAAATTACTACATAGTATAGTAATTGTTAATTGTTTCTGTTGCACATATACTGAACAAAACATATTTGTTAGATTTGAGTTGTAAAAATTAAAAGGGTAGTTGGAAAATCCCTAATCAATTGTTAAAACTTTTAGGAGAACCAAAAATTAGATTTTTTGTTGAGTATACTCGTACATGAGCTTATAATCTTTCCACTCTCGTGTTTAGTCCGACATACGTGATGTTTGCCATTTCTTCGCCATAGGCTATGATGATAGGCTATGAACAGCCCGAACATAAACTACCGAAATATGTTTACCAAAAATCAGAACAATTTATTAGTTAACGAGGTAACAGGTTGTTTAATGCACTTTTATTTTATCATCCTTCACTTTATCTCGTATTTTCAAGTCGAAAAAAAATCTGCCACTCTTGAGTTACAAGACTAACGCATTAACAACTGAGTTAGAACGGAGACATGAATCATACATACTTGATTTTTCAGCTTTTGAAATATCTAACCTATTCAAAGCTGTCCAATTTTCGATCAGTTTTAAAATATTTGATCATCAATCAACATAAAAACACTGAGAAAAGTTATTGTTACTTCATGTGTTGGTTGCTCGCGATTCTTTTAGTTCTCTATTGGGTTGCTTCTCGCGATTTATAATTTAATCAATACAGTTGCAAATAATAAATACCAACATTTGTGGCTAAATAAAGTCGCGCAATATCCTACATATACATATATTCTTAAAGTAAATATTTTTAGTGGATTACGAAAAATGGTTATTTATATATATAAGAGTCATTATAATGTTATTTTTTTTTTGTATGAAATCAAACCATTAAAGAAACTGTTTGGAAAATAAACAAAACCTCAAACTCTATAATTAAAGTTGTACACTAAAATAAACATGTAGTTCTTACACACAAGCCTGTTGAGTTCATTTAAATACTTACAACTCAAAACAAGATAAGCAAAGTTGAAAATTTTTCAAAATTAAAACAAACAATCAGTTGACTCATGACGTTCTTACACAAAGTAAGATAGTGTAGAAAGAATATAAGCTTAAAAATTAAAAGCCAAGCTTATATTATCATTACAATGAAAGTATTTTCATTGTTGATATTATTTGTTTTGACTGTATATAAAAAAAATGTGAAGTGTGCAAAAATATTGGCTGTGGCGCCAGTGGGATCCAAATCTCATTGGTGCGTTACTCAGCCGCTCTTACATGAACTTGCCAGATCTGGACATGAAGTAACTGTAATATCACCATATTCAATAGAAAAACCACCGAAAAATTATCGAAATATTCCAATTGTGGAAATGATAGAAAAAATGCCTACTAGTTCAGCAAGTCTTAAGGGAGCATTTGATTCGCCAATTGCGATTACTAAAGAAATATATGATCTTGGAGTTGCAGTAACAAGTATTACACTTAATCATCCAAATGTTCAAGACTTATTGCATTCAAATGAAACGTTTGATTTAGTGATAGTTGAATTATTCATGAACGAGGCATTGCTTGGATTGGGACCTCACTTTAACGCGCCCGTGGTTGGTGTTATCTCAACGGCTGCAAAAGATTGGATCAATGATTTACTCGGTTCACCGATGCCTTTATCGTACATACCACATTTTCTTCTTTCACAAGCTGGAAAACTAAGTTTTAAGAATAGATTAATCAATACTTTACAAACATCAATGCACTTTTATATCAAGAACACGTACAGTTTAAAATTGCAGGTATGAATTTTAATTTTAACTACTTTTACTTTCATTAATTAAAACTTATTCTCTATCAGGAAGAAATTTACAATACCATTTTTACCAAACCAAAACCTTCATTCGATAACATTTTGAAAAACGGAATGTCACTGGGTCTCGTTAACAGTCATTTCAGCATAAATTATCCACAACCTTTGTTACCAAATACAGTTGAGGTTGGCGGTTTTCATATTAATATAAGAAGTAAACCATTGCCGAACGATTTAAAACAATTTATTGAATCAGCTGAACACGGTGTTGTATACTTTTCGTTGGGATCTCATTTTGATCCTACACGAATTCCAAAAGAAAAACTAGATCATATTTATAACGCACTGATACATCTAAAACAAAAAGTTTTATGGAAACTTGAACCGACAGATTTATTTCCAAAACATAAAAATATTTTAATACAAAAATGGTTTCCACAAGATGATATATTAGCGCATCCAAAATCAATTCTTTTTGTTACGCATGGTGGATGGTTAAGCTGTATGGAAGCAATGCATCACGGAGTACCGATAATCGGTGTGCCTATTTTTGGTGATCAATATATGAATATGGCTCAAATGGTGAATCAGGGTGTTGGAGTTGTGATGAATTTTTCAAATTTAACACAGAGCTCGTTTTCGTGGGCATTGAACGAAGTTTTGTCAAATAGACGGTAAGTTTCACTCATTTGTTATTTCTAACCCGATCAATCTAATCTTATATGAAATTCAGCTCAGAGTAAATGTGGAGTGAACTATATTTATATGTTGGCAAAAACGGACACAGGTTTCAATTTTAAAACAACATTCGTATACGTGTTTTATCTCGTACAATGCGATTAAAGCTGTATGAGTTAGTTTGTTACATAAAATAAAAAACATTGACATTTAACAAACTAACATGTTAATTCGACAAGTATTCTAAATTTTGACTAAATTTCTATTTCAACCCTTTTTCAAACATAAGCAAATATATTTGGAAAAACATATTGGAAGAATAGTATCATCGCACTCAGCACCCTTGTGTTACACGCTAAAGTTATAACCACTAAAACAGACACACATAGACTGCAAGAAACAGCAACAAGCTGAAACGAAAAAATTAAATCTGATGAACAATTGAATAGTAGATTGTATTACTAGTGCTAATGCGTTTTCCAAACAAGAGTTAGAGTTACTCTGCGGTCGTGCGGCAAATAACTCGCGTTTGGAAAACGCATTCGCACTAGTAATACATACAGGGGCGCACACAGAAAAAGTTTTAGGGGGGGGTCCAACAATTTTTTTTTAATAAAAAGCGCTGTGTAGGAATTACAACAACACACATAGATACCTTTTAAGACGTAGGTTACACAACAACATGCCTGTTGAGGTGTTGATGAACGATTTTTAAACCTTTGTGGATTGTACACCCCCGGGACTGTTGATTCGGACTAAGCATTTCATTTGTACGATGTAAATCGGTGTGTTTCGATCGGTTGTTGATCTTTTGTTTCAAAAAACGTATTGGCTGTCAGATTTGTCTTCCAAAAATGTTTATATGTGTGCATCAGTGATGCTAGACTTTAAAAAATTAATTTCCCGTTGCCGTATCAAAACTTACCGATTTTACCGTTTCTTTAAGGAAAAACTTCCCATCAAGCTTACAATTAAAAAAAATATACATATATATAAATCCAATTGTTTATATGGAAAAAACTTCAAAATCCACCACTATAACAATATTTTTTAATAAGTTCAAAATGCATCGATGCATAGAAAGGATCTTGTAGTTCCTTATTGTAGGTGATTTTATTTTTCGTCTCGTAGTGTGAAAATATTCCTGAAACTCAGAAATATGTTATTGCTTGTGGGATTTTCGAAACTTTTGTTTCTATTTTCGTAAGAAATATCAGAACATCAACATTAGAAGGCTGAAATTTCATCGATTTTACTGTATACTATAAAGGCGATGAATGGCAGATTCATTTAAACAAAATTATTGAGTAATCAACATCTTTCTGGAAGCATAGTAAAAAAATAGTTGTTGCGATCATTTTGTATAAGTTTAAAATTTAAAAAGCTTCTACAATTAATTGTGAAAAAGCCCGAACTTACCAAGTTTTTGTCCGCGTTCCTGTTTTAAATGAAATATCCCATAAACGGAAAAAAATCACCCGATCTGGCATTACTGGTGTGTATTAATATAATGCTCATATATTTTAGATAGAACTGAGAGCGAGAGTATTGCGGTCTTTAATTTGAAATATCACATTTTGTTTCGTTTTGAGAATGAATTGGCTAGCTTCTAGCACGCAAGAGAAATATCAGATCTATAGGATTTGTAGAAAATTTTAGTAAGAGAAGGTGCAAGTTCCTATGAAAATGTTGTTAGAATAGGAGGAATGATGTTCAGACCGGAGACTTTGCTGGAAGTTAACCCCCTTAAGATTTTTTTTAACAATTTTGGGTTTGAAATAAAAATCTTTTATACTAACGCCTGAAGACTGGATTTTTGGTTTTTCTTTAGGAGTTTCTAAAATAGTCGAGATCACAGCATAGCGTTCCGCAAACAATGTGATTTTTCTCGCACTTTGGCTCTGTCAATTTCTGTATTTTTCGTTTTCGATTATCTGGTTTAATATAATATTGGGCTGTATAGATATTAGGACTTAAATCGTTAAGGGATTTTTGTTATGGAACCAAATATTAAATAATTTTTGTTTGTTTCTAAGGGCCAATTTGGCTGGAAAACAAATATTTTTGTTGGGGTTTCATTATCAAGAAGGAAACAAATTTATTGATACTTGAACATTTTAGTCAAACAAAATTTAACCTATTACTATATTATTATTTTATTTTTATTTTTATTTTCACTCGGATATTACGGGTGACCTACCTACAACAACCCACCAGAGCTCCTGACAGTCATGGTCAAATTAGTAAATTGCCTTATTTGTTTTTGATAAATGATCTTTCGTTTGTACAATTTAAAGTATCAGAACCCTTAGGTGGTTCAGACCATAATTTGATTTCCACTCATTTAAATTTACAAGTTCCCAAACAGTTTCAATCTAACCCTAGTCTTATTTGGGTTGCAGATTGGCAGGGGCTTAGAGATATATGTTAAATTCAAACATTTCTGCTTCTAATTTTTCAGAAATAATACACGTGGGTATGTGCAGGTTTATTCCGATATATGGTTCTGACGGCTGATCTTTACGATTCGGGTAAATGTGAAGAAGCAATAAAATTTAAAATAAATGCTCTTTAAAAAATGGCCAGTATACAGCCAATTTCAAAAAAGTTGCTAACATGCATTCAACAAATGTTCATTAATTTCATATTATAAGCTTCTTAAGTCGTTACTTAATGAAAGACAATGCGGTTTTTGTAAAGGAAGAGCGACGGGAAATTTACTTTCTTTGTCACACATATCTGGAACAGCCGGTTGAAAACCTTGGTGAGACTTTTATTGCTGCTCAGCAATTCTAATCTTACTAATGAGCTTGATTCGTTGTATGTTGCTGATTTGAAGGTACACAAATACACTATGGATAAACGCGCGTGCCTGCCTAGATCAAATCAATTTTAAAATCTTCAAAGAGAATTGATCAATAGTGAGTAACCCTAGATCCCTGGTTAGCATCTCATCTTACGATATTCAGAGATGTTAATCTATAATTTCTTATGGTTAACACTAAATAATGTCTAAATTTAAAAAAACAATACTGAAAGATTATCGGTTAGAGGGGAAGCCCGGACCCGAACTCCCCCCCCCCCTTGTGTGCGCGCCTGAATACATACTATTTTTTGTAACAAGTGCGTAAAATTTATAAATATTTATTTAATTGTTCATTTAATCATTTATTTAACAAAGTTATAAACAAATTTAAGCTTTTTAAATAGTTAAAGTGCGCCATCTTCGTTGTAATAGTTGTAAATTATACTAGCTCGAAAATATAAACATAAGAATCCAACTAAAACAACACATAGGAATCCAATAAGAGCTGTCAAAATTGTAAACTTTGAAAACCTAAATAAATTGTTTTTTCTTGCAATTCAAATGATGCAATGGATTAAGTTGTTTTTACTATATGGTAAGTTATTTAAATTATTATTTTGATATTTTAGTGCTATAAAAATATTATATATAGATAGATATATGGGTAGATTTAACTAACTAACAAACCTCACATGCAGGTGGCGTTACGGTCCAGGCTTACAAAATATTTTGTGGTCATATGTGCGGAAAAGTAGTTTTTTCTTTTATTCTATTCTAGTGCAAAATTGAATATTTTTTACGCATTTGTTACAAAAAAACTTTTGGTCGTCTGTTTCAATTCCTAAAATTATTCTCCATTCTGTATGTCAGTTTGTTGAGTGGCTCAGTGGTAGTACGCTAGACGTCGAACTTGGAGGAGCCGGGTTCGACTCCCATCAAATTGTTTTAAGCAAAAACATTAACAACCATCAACACGCCGGTTTTCCAATTCACCGATAGTAAACTAACGCATAGTTGATAAATTGGAAAAACTATGGACTGATCACCCATATAAAACAAATCGATTAAATTTTAGTCTTCAAGTGAAACTCGACCATAAAATTGAGTGAATTGATGAATTAATGCAGATGAGAGACACTTGTTGACAGCCTACGTTCCTATATGGAATATATACGGGAGAAAAAAATATATCAATTAATTAATTATAGTATGTATATATAAATATATAGAGAGAACCTAAATACAAAAATATATGAAAAAAGAAAGAGAAAAATGTATAACCGAGACTAATATTATTAAAGATACTGGGTGAATTAGGTAGCCTCCAAATAATCGGCAGACAAGAGATTGTTCATAAAAATTAAACCGAAAGGGAACATTGAAAAGTCTATGCTACTTAATTGTAAATTGACACATATCGAACATATTAAGATAACATGCTGGAAATATATAACCATTTCCAGGACTTTAGCCCAGAGTTGGGTGCGGTTTAGCTATATGCATCTCGATATCGAAGACTTCATAAGAATTTAAACGACAAAAATAATCATGACGCTACGAGAAATGGGAACGCAACTTATTTCACACGAACATGGTAATACGGAAGGAAATGGGTAGAAAACTTAGGGTCTAGCGAACCTCATCTCACACCATAAGATTTGCGTTATTACATTTCAAGGGTTCTAACACAAATGACAAACAAAAATTTCTGACACAATAATCTAAGTTAATATTACAAAATAGTCAAAACTCATACTTCACTTTGCTTCTTCATGGATGTGATGTATGATACCTTTTTGAAGGTTCTCTAATAGATCTTCTAATGGCGCACCACAAATTTTTTTCCCTATATTTCAAAGTACGGTACAGTGTTAAGTTTACACAAAACATTACAGAGAACAATTTTTTCTAACACAACACAAACAGTACACGAAAACTTAAACCACTCACAATTCACAGTGTATAACCTAACCGACACTTTACTACTAGCTAAAACCTAAGAATTCAAGTAAAACATCCATCTATTGTACCGACACACAAAAACGCTCAAACACCTTACTTTCTATTAAGGAATTCAAGTAAAACATCTGTTCAATTCAGAATGCCTGGCTCGAAAATTTCATTAAAATTATAACATTCCTTTGTAATTTGATTGGTTTTCAAATTAAAATCAAAACTAGTAGGGTAGGGTGTGACCATAGCGGCCACGCCAAGAGCTTCCCGTTAAGTTAAATAGGTAACATAAAGATATTTTCTTAAAACTTTAATAAATTGAAATTCTCTTTCTAAGACTTGCAATTAATCGTCATTTTTTCATCTTTTGGTTACACTGGAAAGAAGATTTTCATTGCACCATATACTGGTTACTATATTTAAAAAAAACTAGCGGTGGAGTCTACTTAAAGTCTACTTTGTCAACGTTGCTAAAATTTTTTCGATTTTTCTCAAACAATATCACCATTTTTAGGGTTCCGTACTTTGAAAAAGTAAAAACGGTACCTTATTGGTGAGACTTCGGTGTCCGTCCGAATTTCTACATAATCAATTTTCTCAAAAACTATAAGTGCTATCAACTTGAAATTTCTTACAGTTATACAATGTATTTGTCCACGCCTACTGACAACAAGAAAATTATGAATATTGTTTTTTATCAATATTTAATGTACATTTATAAGGAGATAGAAAAACAAAAGTTTGTTTTAAGGAATAGAGTTTGGTTTAAAAAAATCAAAAAAAAATCCAAATATTTCAAAAAAACATTATGAATTATCGACTGCTTAGTTTTTAAGTTATTTCCAAAAAAGTGTGTTTATGTTTTTGTCCCCCACCTTAACTTCGAACATTACAAAAGCAAAAAATTGAAAAAATTCAAGGCTGTAGGCTGTAGGTATTTAGCGTACAAAAATCCGTTTTTTTGTTTTGGTTGTCATAATTTCAAATGTTCATTGGAGGGGATTGAGAGTAAAAATTACGAAAACAAAATATTTTTGGTTATGTCAAGTGAGGGGGGTATCATTTGAAAGGTTATTTTGTTTCTAGTCTAAAACAGTTTTTTTTCTACTTTTCGAAAGCACAGTAATGGACTTATTTTAGAAAAAGTGAAATTTTAGTTTTGTCCCCCCCCCACTTATCTTCGAACATTACAAAAGAAAAAATTTAAAAAAAAATCACGGTTGTTGTAGGAACTTGGCAAAAAAAAATGAAAAATTTTTTTTGGTCGTTATAATTTCAATTGTTCAGAGGGGGTTGCGAGTAGAAATTTTGAAAAAAAAAATATTTTTGACTTGGACAAGTGGGGTGTCTATGGAAGGTGATTTTTTTTGTAGTTCAAAATAATTTTTTTGTATTTTTCGAGAACAAGGTTTCTGACTTATTTATAAAAATGTGAAAATTTGATTCTCTCCCACTCTTTATCTTCGAACATTACAGAAGCGAAAAATTGAAAACATTCACGGTTATAGGCAATGTTGTAAAGATTGAACGAAAACTATAGCGGTTAGCTCATTATTTCAGATGTTCCTTAGAGGGGGTTGAGAGAAGAAATTTCGAACAAGTTGCAAAACTACTATGAACATTACAAAAACCTTATGCTCTAAGTTTCAACAAAATTAAATGTCAAGACTGAGAAGTCTAAAAAAAAACAGTTGTTCAACGAACCACAGACATCCTCTCCGACTCCTTTGCCAAATTTTGAAAATAGCTGATTCAAAATAGCACATTTTCCATATTCAAATAAAACCGGATGCGTTTGCGGCTCATTTTAATTCAAAAGTTTCATCAAGTTCTCATGCGTTTGCGTAATGAAAATAACGCCTATTTCAAATTTTCTTAAAAAAACTCAAAAAGAAAGATAGCAATTGTTTATACAAATGTCATTATAAATGGCTGACATGATGACAAACGAAATGGGAGGTAAATGATCTTTGTAGCATTATTTATTCTAGTAATACTTGCAAGAGATGATATTCAGTTTTTTGGAAACCCCTAAAAAATAAATGAACTGATTTCATTAGAAAAGGACTGGGCTATAGGTTACGCCAAGATATATCGATTGTGACCATTGAAGTTGAAATCGGATCATCCGTTGTTGAGAGAGCGTTGGACAAATGTTTGTCCACATACGATGATACACACGCACATACCCACACACACATACATACTGCCAGCTAAAAATAGCCTAAACAGCTTCAGGAGGTCTTGAAACGTAAAGATATTATAAAAATTTCGATTTCAGAAATCGACCCAAAAACAATAACATATCATATCGGGAAGTTAATAAACAGTTGACCAGGCAATCTACTCCCGAACCTCTGACCTTTTTGTAAATTTAGAAAATAACTCAGGTTTTTGATATTCAAGTAAACCCGGATGCGGTTGCAGCTCATTTACATACAAAAGTTTCATCCGGATATCATTCGTTTGCATAAAGAAAATAGCACGTAGTTTTTTCACATTTTGTTAAAAATCTCAAAAACTAAGATAGCAATTGTTTATACAAATGTCATTATAAATGTCTGACATGATGACAAACAATATGGAAGCTTCATGACCTTGATAGCATTATTTATTAATCTCATAATATTTGCAAGAGATGATTTTCAGTTTTTTGGA
The DNA here is from genome assembly GCA_963693315.1 of Diogma glabrata. NCBI lineage: Eukaryota > Metazoa > Arthropoda > Insecta > Diptera > Cylindrotomidae > Diogma > Diogma glabrata. Next base: position 452,708,022 of record OY856186.1, on the reverse strand, counting down.
AACCACTAAAAAACAAATGATTAATTTCGCTAGAAAAGGACTGGGCTCTTAGTTACGACAAGATACATCGATTGCCACCATTTTCGTTAAAATCGACCAATCTGTTGTTGAGAAAGCGTTGGGCAAAAATTCTCCACACAGCGATATACACATACATACACACACACACACTAGGGTGTTTCATTTTTACATGCAAAAAATAAAATGTAGAATTTTTTGCTAACTTTGCTCACGCCGTGAGTCTCAGTGATGTAAAAGATATATATGCCAAATTTCAAGAAGATTGGATAATATTTAGAGGTTGCACACTTTGACCAGTTTTATAAAAGTTTATGTAAATTTAAAGTAAATTTCACTAAATATAGCTTAAAGTGATCGATGTGTGCAACCCCTAAACATTATCCAATTTTCTTGAAATTTGGCAAATATATCTTTTACATCACTGAGACTTGGGGCGTAAGCAAAGTCATATGAAAATCAAATCTTTGGAAAATGAAACACCCTATCACACACACATACAGACTGCCAGCTAAAAAAAGTCTAAACAGCTTCAGGAGGTCATGAAACGTAAAGATATCAAAAAAATTCCGATTTCGAAAATCGACCCAAAAACAATAACTTCCCATCCATATCGGGAAGTAAATAAATCCAATTAACATAAACATTAATTATCTTAATATAATTCATGTGTTGTCAATTAATTCATTAAACCTTAGTTTTGTGTAATAAATTTGCAATGTAATGCATTCCATATTTTGCTTTCATCAAATTTCTTTGATTGTAAAATGTCAACCAAGTATTTGTTAAAACATAGAGTTTTGAAATAAATTTGAGGGCGGCTATTAAAATTTAGAAGAGGAATTCAATTAGATGTATTGGAAAATGTGACAATTTTAAAATGTGAAGATTGATACGGAAGATTTTCCATCCGGTGCAAATGTTGATGGCAAATCTGTAAATATAAATTTCTCTCTTCTTCGTTTTGATTTGTTTTTCAATGTTTATATTTACAACCACAGATTATATTATTAAATTATTAATTAAAACTAAACTCAAGTTTGAAATGTCAAAAATTATTAAATTGTTTCGTCATAGTTGTGCTAATTTTTATAAAATGAATGACAATAATTACTATAAAGTAAGGGGTTTGTTTTCTATTGAAACAGGAAGGGGATTGTTGTCTATTGAAGCAAAATTGGGGCAAGAAAAAAAAATGCGGTTATAATACTCGTAAATTAAATGTTTTGTTATAATAATTATCACTACCAAGCTAAAAGGATACCATATCGAACAGGGGCTAGAGTGCAGTAAATTTAAAATCCGAGAATGCTCAATAGACCTTTTTTTCTTCGCAAATTCTTTTGTCGTTTATTTTGTCAATGTTCTATTTTCTTTGTGGTTTGTCTCGTGCCCTCCTATATATTCTGAGTAAGTAGCTTAATATTTCTTATCGATTGAAATGCATCGATGGTAATTATGGTATCTAATCCTTGTCAGCAGTCGCAATGATATTCTATTAAAGTTTGTTAAACAAAATATTGTGTTGGACCAGTTAAATGCTGGGCAGAGAAGCGTTTGCTTATCGTAGGTTGATTCATTTGAAATGGTACTTTCTTTTTCACCATATTCCCCTACATAATTTTGAATCTGTTTTAGGATATCCTATAAACAGCTCTCTATACTTAAACGCTGGAAATCGTTGTTAGGTTATTTTGTCGCCGTTCTAGCTTAGTTGTTAAAGCGTAAATAAAAGTTCAAAACCCGACGGAGGCTTTTTTCCTACACATTATTCATAATGTGTTTTCAGAACTAGTCGTTAATTATAATTATAATTATTTCTATAAAAATATAAATACTAAAAAAACGGTCAAAACGATATGTACGGCGGGCTATCCAAATTTTTTGATTATTAAAATAATTAATATGCGGATTATTAAAATAATTAATCATTTAACAACATTAAAAGCAACTAAACCAGAACACAAAACACGAAGGATGTAGTAATTATTTTGTGAAATACTTTGGTCTGAAAGACCTAAGTATTAGATTCATGAGCGAAAAGTGAAATTCTTACCCCCATTTTTTTGGCATTTCTCGACCTTTTAGGAAAAAAATAATGTATGCTGTCTGCCTGCCGTCCGGCTGTCACAACCTACGAAATCTAGAAAACCGCTGGACGGATTTCAAAAATTTTTTTTTCTACAAATAGGTTTACTCAATGGGAAGAGCCGAAAGGAAGATGTGTTCGATAAATGTACCGGAAGTGTGTCAAAAACATCGTCAAGTGTGTCAAAACAAGGGAATTTTCATATTTTTGCTTAAAAAACTTTCATTTTAAGTGATTACGAGTAGGAACATTGAATTTGGAGAAATCTTTATGTCAGGATTGGTATGTAAGACCAAAGTCTAGATTATTGCATTATAAGTTTGTCAAAAAAATGCTGTCAAGTGTGTCAAAAGAAAGATTTTTATTTATTTTTTTACCCATTTTTTCGGAAAAAAATAAAATTAATTATTTGTTTGACAGGAAATTTTATTATTATTATTGAGAATTATGGTATTATAAGTTTGTCAAAAAAATAATGTCAAGTGTGTCAGAAAAATGATTTCATTTATTATTTTAGAAAAAAAAATTTAGCTGTTTGTTTACGTAACATGGAAAATGGAAATTTTTGAATTTGTTATAGTTTTTGAAATATTTTTGGAATTTTGAAAAAGTTTCAATTTTTGATTTTTTAAGAATTTTTGGAGTATTTTTAGAATTTTGAAAAATTTTAAACTTTTGATTTTATTACAATTTTTATAATTTTGGAAAAAGTTTCAATTTTTGATATTGTTATAACTTTTGCAATGTTTTTAGAATTTTGGAAAAAGTTTGAATTTTTAAGAATTTTTGGAATATTATTAGAATTTAGAAAAAGTTTAAATATTTGATTTTATTCTAATTTTTGGAATATTTTTAGAATTAAAAAAAAATATTTTTTGAATTTTATATATATTTTTAGATTTTTGAAAAAAGTTTCAATTTTTGATTTTATTGTAATAAACTCCGGTCAGGTCTGTAGTTCCATTATTACAAATAATGTATTAAACTTCGACCAGAATGGGTTAAAAAAATTTACTCATACATTACTAATATATTTTGCATAAATGTTTTCCATATTCAAATTAATGCAAAGTAAATTTGTTATAGAATGAGTTCACTAATACAAATGTTTACATATCCAAATTAATGCAAGTATGAATTAAAGGAGGAGCGGCCAATCATTCATGATGTGTGTATTTCGAATATTGTTTTCTAGAAAAGTACAGTGGGAAACAACAACTGATTAGCAGAAGTTTCTACTTATTTATTTTGGGATATAAATAAGCGAACAAAATATCAAATTGTTATAAAAGTTTTTATTTCGGGTGTTTTTGTTTTTTGAGTAGAGATAATTTATTTTTACACCTTTTTTCAGCCAGTAAAAAAATTTTTTAAATTAAAAAATCATTTAAATCTTAAATATTTTAATTTTTCTTTCTTTTTTTATTATTTTTATTATTTTATTTTAACGATATTTCGCCACATAGGCATTATCAAGTTGAATCTAAAAATATAGGGATTATGGTTAGGTTTTTTTCAAAAATATATGTAAATATAACTAATATGAATTAAAAATTATTGTCTAAAAAAACACACAACAAATATCTGTAAAAACTTACATTGTAAAAACGATTTTTAAAAAATAATGTAACATAAAAAATTAAAATCACATATTAAAAATTAAAAACTATATCACAGAATTAATTATAATACAAAATGTTTGATAAAAAAGACAAAACGAATAAGTTAAATAAATTAACAATTGGTCTAGAGTACACACACAATAGTGATTAATTCTAAAAATGTTTTGAGTAAATTAATTTTGAAGGAGAATATCTTTTATAAAAACATTACGGCAATCTCTTTAATTTTTTAAATTTAAAAGTATTCAACAGATGTATGTACGGTGTTTTTAAATTGTATGTGTCCGTTTTAAAATTAACTGTTGATTGTTTATTTATATATATGTAGGATATTAAATGATTAAAGTTTTGATGGAAAGGATGATGGGTGATTTCAATAAAACAAGAAATGCGTTATCACTTTAACAAAATTATATTTTTAAAACACATAAACTTTTAAATACAACATTTCACATTGAGATCTTGACGACGACTACTTTTATAAAACTTACATCAAAATGAATAGACATACGTCGAACAGTTGTAACATTTTATACATTAAATATAACTCCATCCATTGGAGGTTTTATTAACTAGTTTCGTTAGTGTTTTAATAAAGATAAACTAAACAAACCAAAATATGGGTTTTTAAATAACCAAAAAATAATTCATTTCCTACATTCGGCCTTCCTGATTATTCTTCGGTCCCTGAAGAATCTTCTTTAGAATATATATCACTGGCCCATGGCTTCATATACTCAGTACATGTACTAGTTTTATTTGGACCTTCGTGTTCTCCGATTTTCTCTACATCATACCTCTCGTTTCTTTTACACTTTACGATTTTATACGGTCCCAAATACTTAGAGCGTAATTTTAACCCTGCGCCAAACTGTGTGCGTTTAATCGCAACCAGATCCCCTTCTTTATATTCACGAGGTTTTTTCCGTTTTTTATTATACGTCTGCTTATTCTCGTCCTGTACCTTTATTATTTGCTTTTTAGCTTCTCTTCTTAATTCTTCTCGTTGTGCATCATAATTGTTTATAAACTCTTCGGTGATTACTTCCTGTACGTCTAAATCACTTTTCATACGCATTTTTTTACCTATCAAAACTTCAAATGGTGTTCGTCCAATACTTCTCTGGAAGGTATTATTAAGCGATATCTGAACTTTGTCGACATATTTAAACCACTGTTCGGGATTGTGTGCTGATAGCTTTGCAAGACATGGTATAACAATTCGATTTATAATCTCTACCTGACCATTACTACGTGGCACTCCCGTTGTAATTTGCCGATGTGCTATTTTTTCTTCATTACAATATGCTTTGAATTCTTCTGAGGTAAAAGCAGTACCTTTGTCCGTTATTATCTCATGTGGATTTCCAAAAGTTGATGTAATTATCTTTAACTTATTTACAGTTTCAACACTACTAACGTTCTTGGTAGGGAACAACCAAACAAACTTTGTAAATCCATCAATGACGGCGAATACGTATTTATAGCTTTTTGCAGTAGATGGCAACGGTCCTAAATGATCCGCGTGAAAGGTTTCTAATGGTCTTTCACCTTTATCGATTACGTGTAAGTACCCCTCCTGCTTTCCACTTTTGCGGCTAGCGAGAATACATTGAATGCAATTATGCATATATTTTTCAATTTTACTTTTCATATTCCTAAACCAATACTCTCGTTTAATTAGTTCTTCGACTTTTTTAGAACCAAAGTGTCCAATTTCATGTTTCGCTTTGATAACTTCAGTCTGCATCTGTTTCGGAAGTAAAAGAAGCTTTTGACCATTTTCAATTTTATACACTAGATCATGCTCCTTATGATATTCCAGATAAGGTTCTTTATCTAACATTTTAGATATTAGTTGAATATCTTCATCACCTTCTTGAGCCTTTTTGAGCTTGATGCTCATTTCAGATTCTATTAGCAAAACATTGCGGCTTAAACTATCCACATGTTTCATCTTTTCTCCTTTCCGATGCTCAATTTGGTAATCATAGTCTTGTAAAAGTAAGATCCATCGTGCAACGCGAGGTAAAAGTTCTTTTTTATGTAACGTTTTTTCGAATGCTTGACAATCGGTGATGATTTTAAACTTTATCCCTAGCAGATACACACGGAATTTCTTCAGTGCATTAACCACAGCTAATATTTCGAGCTCATAACTTGTGTACTTGGATTCAACGTCTGTTGTTTTTTTACTAAAATAATACACTGGATGCCACTTCATCTCATCAGCATTTTTCTGCAACAATATAGCGCCATAACCAAAACTGGAGGCATCTGTATGCAGTTCGGTTTCTCGGTTAGGGTTAAATATTTCTAATACTGGTTTATTTATTAAAGCACTTTTTAATTCGTTGAAAGCTTTTTCTTCTTCTAATCCAAAAATAAAACTTTTGTCTTTTTTCAAAAGATTTGTTAAGACTTTCGCTTTAAGTGAATAACTTTCTATAAACTGTCGAAAGTATCCTGTTAAGCCAAGAAACTGTTGCACTTCTTTTAAACTTTTTGGCGACGGAAACCTTCTTATAGCTTCTGTTTTTCTCTCACTTGGGCGAACTTTGTTTTCGTGGATTATGTATCCTAAATATTCAATTTTTCTTTGCAAAAATTGACACTTTTTCCAGTTTATATTCAAACCGTAATCTGATGCCGTTTTTAATACTTTCTCTAAATTTTTCACAGCCTCTTCTTCATCTTGTCCTGGAACAATCAAATCGTCCATATACGTAAGAACAATTTCTTCTGCAATCTCTTCTCTGAATACGCTGTTGATAAAGCGTTGGAATATTGAAGGGCTATTACATAAACCAAAAAGAGTTTTTTCAAACTCATATTGCCCCTTTGGTGATACAAACGCGGTATACTTTTTACTGTCCTCATCGACAGGTACGTGAAAGAATCCATTCTTTAAATCTATGGTACTAAATATTCTTTTTCCTTGTAGCTTGTCCACTTGGTCCTGTATGAGAGGCAAGGGAAACCTATCTCTAACTGTGACTTTATTAATTTTACGGTAGTCGATACACAGCCTGGCTTGCGAATTCGGAATTGCTTGGTCGTATAATCTCTTTCTGCAGCCAATTTTCAATAATTTTATCGGCTTCTTTCTGCTCTTGTATTGCCAGTCTTCTCGGGCTGGTGTAAATCGGCGTTTCGTCTTTAAGTATTATCTTATTTTTTATTTGTGTTTCCTTTGTTGGATTTGCCGAATAATTGCAAATCATATTTTGAACTTTTTCTCGAATGTCTCGATCATTTATGCTATTCAAATCCACATCTGGCTGATCGTATGTTATGTTTAAGATCTCGTATTCTTCTTTCGATGTCATTGTTACCTCTTCATTCTTAATAGTAACCACTCCTTCATTCAACAACTCTGTTCCTAAAATTAAATTAACAGGCAAATCTTTGTCTGCAACTACGTGTACTGGAGTTCTGATTTTTAACTCATCAATGCTAACGTCTGTTACGAAATATCCGTACGTCGAAACCTGGTTTTCTCCTATTCCTTTCAAATTTAATTTGTCTTCGATTAGTTTCGGCGAATCGATCTTAATATAATATCCGATCGTCATAATAGTTTTGGAACTACCGGTATCCACTAGACCTATTAACTTTTTCCCACATATTTCAACTTCCTTAGCCATATGTTTACACTCCGTTATGCAAACGTTTGGTTTTTTGAAATCTTTATTATTATTTTCGGATTTGACTTTTGCTGGACAATTTGGTGCAATGTGTCCTAACTCATTGCATGAAAAACATTTGGGATCTTTTGAACGGCAATGGCTAGTAGTGTGATTTCTCATTCCACACTTTCCACAATTACGACGTTGTGCATTATCTCTTTGAGTTGGGTTCAATCGATCTGTATTATGCGGTTTTGATTGCTCAAATTTTGTTTTATAACTTGGTTTGAAGTTGCTTTTCTTTTCTGACTTAATTTTTTCATATATTTCGTAATTTTCTTTAAGTTGTTTGATAGTTTTCGACCCATACAAACAAACTTTATTCGTCGGATCATCAACAATTCCATTTACAACATATTCAATAAGATCAACTTCTTTTAATTCAATTTTCGTTGCAATTTCCTTCATTATAAGAATATATTGTTGAATATTTTCTGTCTGTTTCATTTTCCTTTTTTCTAGCTGTCGATGAATTTGGATTGGACTTATCACTTTTTGAAATTCCTCTATCAAGCCATTTTTTAGATCATTCCAACTTTTAATATTATTTGCTGTTCGTAAGAAAATTTTAGCGGTACCTTGGATAAGTCTTTTTCCGTAAATAAACTTTTGTAACTCAGACCCCCTCATTACTTCAGCAATTTCTTCAAAGTCCGAAACAAATTTTTCGATTGGATAATTATCTTCGCCATTAAACGTATTTAACGACTCCTCCACATCTTTGAAGGTAAATATTTGTTCCTGACGTCTATGTGGTCTAACGCTACTTATTACAGAAATTTGATCATCTGCGTTATCAGAATCTTCGTCTTGAATTCCATCATTTTCATCACATAGACCTAACGCTTCAAGCAATCTTTTTTGTAACTCAAGCTTTTTTCCCACGGCTGAAAGTTGTCTATTTTCCAACTCATTCATTAAATCAGAGCTAGATAATTTTAAAACGGTTTCGCGATCCATTTTTAAATTTTGTTTAATTTATCTTTTCTTTTAAATATTTTCTATCAACTTTATTTTTGCTACAAAAATATTATTAATTTATGAAATTAATTAATTTCAAACTTCAGCTTGATATTAATTTAAATTAATACATAACTTCTTATTCCGCTTTGTTTTTATAAAATACTGAAAATAAATTTACAATGCATTCTGAGAATTCTCGTTAAAATGATTTTAGTATACAAAAACTATAAAAACTACTAAACTTTTTCGTTTGTGAATCTTAAAGATTTCAATCGAAATCTAATAACTTTTTTCTAATAAGTAAATAACTTTAAAATCATGTAACTTTACTTTAATTTTACCAACCTTAAAAATTGACTCCGAAAATTCAGATCGAAACTTTATTTGAATAATCCTTTAAAATTATTCTACTTTACTTTAACTTAATCTGAATTTTACTAACTTATATTTTGATTGGATTTTCTTTCATTTTATAACTTTTTATACATGCTTTTGTTAAACATTCTCAGCTGGACTTTATAAAAATAACTTATCTTTTAGTTAAGTTACCTTAACCTACTTAAAATTTTGCAATATCAATCAATAAGAACTTTGTTGATTGATGATTTATAATTTCCTATAAATCTATTATATGTTAACTTACTAAATTTTTATTTTTTAAAACTTATAGAAATTATAAAATAAACTTAATTGAAAAAAAATAATTCAGACTTCTCTTGATGATGTTTTTGTTTTGACAGTTGGATGGTGTCTTCGATGAACTGCTATAATTTATTTACACTGTTAAATTTTGTTGTTTTTGGGAAACTACTCCATTATCCATTTACAGATATCTTTAAACTTTGGAAACTCTCCACTTCTAATTTGTTCTTTTGTGTTCGAAATCAAGCTATGTTTATTATATACACTTAGCGTCGCCTTAATAATGAAACAACGTATGCTATTTATACGTTGTTTTTATATTATAGGTGCGCTGCATTCCCCATAAGGGTATCTTTGAATTGGCGTTTTTACATTTTCGAATTATTTTATGACTGGGGGTAAGAATTAATAAATTATAAATTAACATCCATGCAAATGCATGCGCACATCAAACTTTAAACTCAAATATCTCGAAACTATACTTTTGCGTATACGTCGTTTCATTATTAAAGCGACGTTAGGTTGTATTACTATTATTATAATGACATTAACTTATAGTTTTTTATTTACTGATTATTATTATTTTGTATTAACCATAAATTCAGCGTGGACTATTTTCACACACACATTTATTATTATATGCAATTTATGCAACATATTATCCATTACATAAATAATTTCTTTCTTTTTCATATATTAATCACTTATTTGTATCGTTTTTAATTAATTTTCAATGTTAACATTGTTTTAAATATTTAGATCGTTTTTCGATTTTGAATGGCGTCATTTTGTCGCATTTTTCATTTTATTAAAACACGTGCCATACATCACTTTTTCCATCATATTTTCATTTAATTTAATCTATTTTCATTTTATCCCGGTTGAGCCCCCAAAATTTGTAGGATATTAAATGATTAAAGTTTTGATGGAAAGGATGATGGGTGATTTCAATAAAACAAGAAATGCGTTATCACTTTAACAAAATTATATTTTTAAAACACATAAACTTTTAAATACAACATTTCACATCGAGATCTTGACGACGACTACTTTTATAAAACTTACATCAAAATGAATAGACATACGTCGAACAGTTGTAACATTTTATACATTAAATATAACTCCATCCATTGGAGGTTTTATTAACTAGTTTCGTTAGTGTTTTAATAAAGATAAACTAAACAAACCAAAATATGGGTTTTTAAATAACCAAAAAATAATTCATTTCCTACATATATGTGAGCCGATTCTATAATTTCTCTATTTTTCTTGTATTTTTCGGTGTCTATGATTTCAACATCTTCGAAATTCCAACGATGGTTATTATCAATAGCGTGTTGGGAGAGAGCTGTGTTGTTTTGTTTTAATTTTATGTTGCTCTTATGGCTATACAATCTATCCTCTAGGCGTTGGCTAGTTTGGCCAATATATATTTTGTCACATTCACACGGGATTTTATAGACCACATTGGACTTTTTCCACTTGGAAATTTTATCTTTAAGATTAGTAAAAATCAAGTTGTATGATTTGTTAATAATTTTGGTGGCTACTTTCAATACAGTTGACTCTGTTAACACTTTTTTTATTTTTTCGGTTAAACCAGGAACATAGGTAAGGACGCCGTAAATTTTGTCACTGTTTTCTTCGTTGTTTTGTTGAACATTATTTATTATTGTGTTTTTGTGAAGTGATTGTTTTATTAGTTTTATTAGTGATTGTTTTATTAGTTTACTAGATTTACCTGAATTTGTCAAATTACTCAAACAATGTATAGAACTAGACAATGTTTTTTCGTTCGATAGCAACTACTACAAGCAAAAAAGCGGCTTAGCAATGGGTAGATCAGTTTCACCAGCTCTATCAGATATCGTCCTAGATAGATTATTCGAAGTCTGTCTAAAAAAACTAAACACAAAACCTACGTTCATCATTCGATATGTTGATGATATTCTGATGGCTATACCTGAGAATAAAATAACAGAAACTCTTAATATTTTTGAATCTTTCAATCCAAACATCAGATTCACTGTTGAAAAAGAAACAAACCGAACAATTAACTTTCTTGATATGACCCTATATAGAAGTGAATGTAATAAACAAATATATACTAATTGGCATATAAAAGAAATAAATTCAGGTCGTATGTTAAATTATTTATCACGTCATCCATTGCAAATGAAAAGGAATGTAGCAAAGTCATTCATAAACAGAGTTTTCTCACTTAGTGATTCACAATTTAAAAATAACAACATCGAAAAAATCACATCTATCTTAAATAACAATAACTATCCATTAAATCTTGTTCACCAACTAATAAAACAATCACTTCACAAAAACACAATAATAAATAATGTTCAACAAAACAACGAAGAAAACACTGACAAAATTTACGGCGTCCTTACCTACGTTCCTGGTTTAACCGAAAAAATAAAAAAAGTGTTAACAGAGTCAACTGTATTGAAAGTAGCCACCAAAATTATTAACAAATCATACAACTTGATTTTTACTAATCTTAAAGATAAAATTTCCAAGTGGAAAAAGTCCAATGTGGTCTATAAAATCCCGTGTGAATGTGACAAAATATATATTGGCCAAACTAGCCAACGCCTAGAGGATAGATTGTATAGCCATAAGAGCAACATAAAATTAAAACAAAACAACACAGCTCTCTCCCAACACGCTATTGATAATAACCATCGTTGGAATTTCGAAGATGTTGAAATCATAGACACCGAAAAATACAAGAAAAATAGAGAAATTATAGAATCGGCTCACATATATATAAATAAACAATCAACAGTTAATTTTAAAACGGACACATACAATTTAAAAACACCGTACATACATCTGTTGAATACTTTTAAATTTAAAAAATTAAAGAGATTGCCGTAATGTTTTTATAAAAGATATTCTCCTTCAAAATTAATTTACTCAAAACATTTTTAGAATTAATCACTATTGTGTGTGTACTCTAGACCAATTGTTAATTTATTTAACTTATTCGTTTTGTCTTTTTTATCAAACATTTTGTATTATAATTAATTCTGTGATATAGTTTTTAATTTTTAATATGTGATTTTAATTTTTTATGTTACATTATTTTTTAAAAATCGTTTTTACAATGTAAGTTTTTACAGATATTTGTTGTGTGTTTTTTTAGACAATAATTTTTAATTCATATTAGTTATATTTACATATATTTTTGAAAAAAACCTAACCATAATCCCTATATTTTTAGATTCAAATTGATAATGCCTATGTGGCGAAATATCGTTAAAATAAAATAATAAAAATAATAAAAAAAGAAAGAAAAATTAAAATATTTAAGATTTAAATGATTTTTTAATTTAAAAAATTTTTTTACTGGCTGAAAAAAGGTGTAAAAATAAATTATCTCTACTCACAAAATATCAAATAGCAGTTTTTTTGCAATTAAAAGTGTTTATAAATATTCGCAAGTATAAGGAATAATCGGGTGGTACTTGAGCCTGGGTATTAATAGTGAAAGTAATTGAACCTAGTGGAATAGTAAATACAGATTTTACGATTCCGAATATTATTGATTCAAATTGTGGAAAAGCTGTGAAATTTGTCGTACATAAATTGGAGAGGACCCTGTAATTTATTGTAATTAAAATCGGAAGTTGCTGTAATATGTTGATAAATATAGTTGGAGATTTTGTTAACTAAAGATCCGTCTTTTTACTGTCGTATTTGCTCAATAATCGAAAAGAGCCGACGCAGAGTCGTTACATTATTATAATTTTTATAATTTTGGAAAAAGTGTCAATTTTTGATATTGTTATAATTTTTGCAATATTTTTAGAATTTTGGAAAAGTTTGAATTTTTGAATTTTTAAGAATTTTTGGAATATTATTAGAATTTAGAAAAAGTTAAAATTTTTGATTTTATTCTAACTTTTGGATAGAATTTTGAAAAAACAGAATTTTTGAATTTTATATATATTTTTAGAATTTTGAAAAAAGAATCAATTTATGATTTTGTAGAATTTTTTGAATATTTTTAGAATTTTGAAAAATTTAAAATTTTTAATTTTATTATAATTTTTATAATTTTGGAAAAAGTTACAATTTTTGATTTTGTTATAATTTTTGCAATATTTTTAGAATTTTTGAAAAAAGTTTTAATCTTTGATTTTGTAATAATTTTTGAAATATTTTTAAAATTTTGTTTGAAAAAAGTTTTAATTTTTGATTTTATTTAATTTTTACAATATTTTTGGAATTTTGAAAGAAATATGAATGTGTGAGATGGAGAGGTTTTTGAGTAGTTTGCTGATTGTATAATCTTTTCCCTAAATTATGTTAATTTATGGTCTGTTATAATTTTCCGACAACGTATTGATGTTTCGTGTTAGTTTTGTAATACATATCTAAACAGAGATAAAAAATACATGTACTTAAACAAAAAGTTATATTTGTTATACATCACTGCCCAAAACTAAAAACCATGTCCTCATAAAAGTTTTTTGCCGAAAACGATATCAAAATCCTTAACCCAGACCGAAGTCTTGATATCTCAGAGCTGTGAGATTTCAGCCCCTCCACATTTTACATTTAAATTAAATTAAAATAGTAAATCACTCGTGTTTCGAAAGTCTGATAGTTTTTGCAATGGTTAATTACATAATGGAATCATCACATTTTTCTGAAGTCAACTTCTATCTGTTTAGATAAATAGTAATTTGTTTGTATTAAGTCTAATAAACATAACATAGTTCGTTGAACAGTGAAACAGTGCGCTAATCATTTTTATAACATAAAGCAGAACCTAAAATGGTGAATATAATTGGTCAAATACAGCAGGACTTATTGGTTTGGATAAATTTATGATGAATCAAATATTTAATAAAACAAGTTTGAAGATAAAAGATAATAAGATGGGTATGAATTTTTGAAATTATTGTTTTTATATATTCATTATAAGATATTCATCTTGCTAACCAATATAGAGATTTTAATCTATTTTCACAATTTTACGTCATCATCAACATGTGAGCTCTATAATATTGCTATATATTGTTTTGGATTTTACAATGAAAATCAATAATCAATAATCAGCAGTATTAAATAGAAGTAATTCGAACTATCTTGTTCATCTCTTAGCTGTTTATTATCATCAAGGAATAATTTCTTCCCTTCGTGTATAAATGCTGCATCATCATTTTTTTTGTTAATTTTAGTCTGTGTTGTATTTGGATTAATTCTGTTCTAATAATTCATAATTACACATAAATTATACGTTTTAATTTTGTGCATGAAATCGTATTAATGATGTTACATTTACATTATTTTCTAAGTTTTTGATTTTAAAATATTATTATACCTAATTCTTTTGGATTTCTTGGCTAATTATTGGTAATCTATTATGGGATTTAAATTAATTTTAGTATGTATATATACATGGTATAACGAATATAAGGTATTCTTGACAGCTAAACGAAAATTTTGTGTGACGTCATCCAGCGTAAATATAAAGAAACAAAAAATGTTTTAATTTGAAAATTAGAGAAAACATAATTTTTACGTTATGGTTTTCCTTATTTTTTTCATTAACAATTTGTTTATTAAGTTTTCTAACTCTCAAGAACATTTTGCAGGGTAGGAAATTCGACGTCCACGCCATGCTGCAGGGGTAATGCAGACAGAATTAGGTTGGTGTATCGGAGACAAACAGAGAAAAACTACTTAGTCTATTACGCTACATCACCGCGAATTGGCGCCTTAAAACTTCTTATAACCTTAACATCATAACAGAACCATTAACGAAAATTTGGGTTGGGACTGAGGTTAATACCATCACTCCGAAAAAAAAGCTTTGTTAAATTTAATAACCAAAAAAAGAATACCAGACACTAACAAAACAACAGAAGTTTTACCTGGACGTGAGAAAGAACCAAACTACCGAATCAAAACGTGAAACGTGTGCAGCCTGATCGCCCATGATGCTTTAATAATCTAGAAACAGAGACTGAAAGGCATAGGAGTGATATCATTTCTCTGAAAGAAATTAGACAGCCAATAATCGGAAAACAAAACTCAAATAGTCACTCTTTATGCAGTAGTGGTCATTCTTCTCGAAATGAATTTAGTACTGGTTTCCTTGTTGGTGCACGCATACAAGAAGCCGTGTTGAAATTCATCCTGGTCAATGAGAGGATTTGCTACTTAGGGGTACGCGGTACATAAAACAATATTTCTCTTATTGCCTTGCATGCACCTACTGAAGCTAAGACCGTCAATATTTTCTACATAGCACTAGAGGAGGTTATGAAATCAACACCAACAATGATAATGGTGAGAGAATGACTGAGTTTGCATTATCAAATAATTTGAGAATTGCCAGTACTTTCTTTTCGCATCGATCGATTCATAAGCAGACTTATGTTTTTAAACTGATTTTAAACCGTTCCTTTATATGTGCAAATATTGGAAGTAACCACTTCCTTGTATGTTCTAAGATAAGGTTCTACTTTCAACGATCAATTCAACGATCTTTTACTCATTAGAGTATTTAAAAGTTTGTCTTTTAAAGTCCAATCATTTTCAGTGAAGTGTAAGAAACAAACTATCTTATGATAAATACGAACATTTTCTTTTTCCACATGATTCTATCCACTACAAATTGATTTATTTTTCTGGAAATTAAAAAACCTTATGTTTTGAGTATGATTTTTCACATTTGTTGAAAACTTTTGGTTTTAACGTAGTTCGGCATTTAAATTTGTATATGTTTTAATAGTAAAACAAATACTAAAGTTCATTAATTAATGAATGAATTAATTTCAATCATTTCATTAACTAATAAATTAATTTATAAATCATACTAAATATATTTTTAATTTAAAACAATAGCTTTTCTCATTCATTCATTCAACAAACGTATTATATAAAACTCTGAGTGACGTCAATCAAAATCAAAATGGCATCGCTGTCACTCTAGTGAGAATACCTTATTTTCATTTTACCATGGTATATATACAAAACCGCCGATCTATCATAGCCATTCCCATTCACGTCATTTGCAAAACAATGAACATTGCCATATGCAAAAAATGGGATTAGTGTTTTTGATTAAATATTTTTGAATTTTTTTGAGTTGAGTTGTAATTGAGTTTTAATTTCAAAATGGCGCTACAAGTTCACGATTTTTACTGTGCTAAAAAATGAAGATGGCTTCTATATCGGGGGTTTTGATACATATGAAACTCTTTCATATTAAGCCTATAATTTACATACAAGTTTAAACTTTAATTTAGCTTGAGACTAATTGATATGTAAATCATTCATAAAAATATTCATAACAAATTATTAACACTATCTTTGAGAATAAGAAATTATAGCATAAGCACAATTTCAATGATTCAGTAATCTTAGAATTACTCTATACACTAATTATTATAAGAATACAATTAAATAATAAGCATAGTAGTATACATAGTAACATTTAAATATCATCTCGAATTATTAATAGACATTATTAGACAAAATATGAACTCTAACTGATTCATGTCTATCATAAATAAATCGAATATTGAAATACTCTTCTTACAATTGTAAATTATTAATGGAATGTAAATATGACTAATTACTAACATTATTTTACCTCTCTTAAGCTGGAAAGACCACCTGAGCAGAATCGACTCGGACCTTTTGCATTATTTAGTACTTATTTTGTACTAATTTGTACCACCAATAAAAATTTTGTACCACGTGCCGTTACGACAAAACCCGTGGCGCTGCTAGCTTAATATTAAGCTAGAAAGACCACCTGAGCAGAATCGACTCGGACCTTTTGCATTATTTAGTACTTATTTTGTACTAATTTGTACCATCAAGAAAAATTTTGTACCACGTGCCGTTACGACAAAACCCGTGGCGCTGCTAGCTTAATATTAAGCTAGAAAGACCACCTGCGCAGAATCGACTCGGACCTTTTGCATTATTTAGTACTTATTTTGTACTAATTTGTACCACCAATAAAATTTTTGTACCATGTGCCGTTTAGGAGAAAACTACCCCTAATTAATTTTAGCCTTTCAAGCAAAGTAGGCTTTTGCATGAGCAGACCCGATCGTCACTTCCAAATAAAAACTATTATAGTTTGTACCGATAAAATATGAACTTTCAGATTTTGTACCCCTTGCCGTTTAGGAGAAAACTACCCCTAATTAGCTTTAGCTTCGGAAGCAAATTTAGCTTTTGCATGAGCAGACCCGATCGTCACTTCTAAATTAGAACCATTATAGTTTGCACCGATAAAATATGAACTTTCAGATTTTGTACTCCTTGCAGTTTAGGAGAAAACTACCCCTAATTAGCTCTAGCCTCACAAGCAAAGTAGGCTTTTGCATGAGCAGACCCGATCGTCACTTCTAAATTAGAACCATTATAGTTTGCACCGATAAAAAATGAACTTTCAGATTTTGTACCCCTTGCCGTTTAGGAGAAAACTACCCCTAATTAGCTCTAGCCTCACAAGCAAATTAGGCTTTTGCATGAGCAGACCCGATCGTCAATTCTACATTAGAACCACTATAGTTTGCACCGATAAAAAATGAACTTTCAGATTTTGTACCCCTTGCCGTTTTTGGTAAAACCACCCCTAATTAACTTTAGCCTCACAAGCCAATTTAACTTTTACATGAGCAGACCCGTTCGTCACTTCTAAATTAGAACCATTATAGTTTGTACCGATGAAATATGAACTTTCAGATTTTATACCCCTTGCAGTTTAGGAGAAAACTACCCCTAATTAACTCTAGCTCAGAAGCAAAGTAAGCTTTTGCATGAGCGAACCCGATCATCACTTCTAAATTAGAACCATTATAGTTTGCACCGATAAAATATGAACTTTCAGGTATTGTACCCCTTTACGTTCAGGAGAAAACTACCCTTAATTAACTCTAGCCTCACAGGCAAAGTAGGCTTTTGCATGAGCAGACCGGATCGTCACTTCTAAATTTGAATCATTAAAGTTTGTACCGATAAAATATGAACTTTCAGATTTTGTACCCCTTGCCGTTTAGGAGAAAACTACCCCTAATTAACTCTAGCCTCCCAAGCAAATTTAGCTTTTGCATGAGCAGACCCGATCTTCACTTCTAAATTAGAACCATTATAGTTTGCACCGATAACAAATGAACTTTCTGATTTTGTACCCCTTGCCATTTAGGAGAAAACTACCCCTAATTAGCTCTAGCCTCTCAAGCAAAGTAAGCTTTTGCATGAGCAGACCCGATCGTCACTTCTAAATTAGAATCATTATAGTTTGTACCGAGAAAATATGAGCATTCAGATTTTGTACCCCTTGCCGTTTAGGAGAAAACTACCCCTAATTAACTTTAGCTTCGGAAGCAAAGTAGGCTTTTGCATGAGCAGATCAGATCGTCACTTCTAAATTAGAATCATTATAGTTTGTACCGATAAAATATGAACTTTCAGATATTGTACCCCTTGCCGTTTAGGAGAAAACTACCCCTAATTAACTTATGCCTCCCAAGCAAAGTAGGGTTTTACATGAGCAGACCCGATCGTCACTTATAAATTAGAACCATTATAGTTTGTACCGATAAAATATGAACTTTCAGATTTTGTACCCCTTGCCGTTTAGGAGAAAACTACCCCTAATTAACATATGCCTCAGAAGCAAAGTAGGGTTTTACATGAGCAGACCGGATCGTCACTTCTAAATTATAATCATTACAGTTTGTACCGATAAAATATGAACTTTCAGATTTTGTACTCCTTGCCGTTTAGGAGAAAACTACCCCTAATTAACTCTAGCCTCATAAGCAAAGTAGGCTTCTGCATGAGCAGACCCGATCATTACTTATTAATTCGAACCATCATAGTTTGAACCGAAAAAATATGAGCGTTCAGATTTTGTACCCCTTGCCGCTTAGGAAAAAACTACCCCTATTTAACTCTAGCCTCACAAGCAAAGTAGAGTTTTGCATGAGCAGACCGGATCTTCACTTCTATATTATAATCATTATAGTTTGTACCGATAAAATATGAACTTTCAGATTTTGTACCACTTTCCGTTTAGGAGAAAACTACCCCTAATTAACTCTAGCCTCACAAGCAAAGTAAGCTTTTGCATGATCAGACCGGATCGTCGCTTCTAAATTTGAATCATTATAGTTTGTAGCGATAAAATATGGACTTTCAGATTTTGTAGACCTTGCCGTTTAGGAGAAAACTACCCCTTATTAACTGTAGCCTCCCAAGCAAATTTAGCTTTTGCATAAGCAGACCCGATCCTCACTTCTAAATCAGAACCATTATAGTTCGCAGATAAAAAATGAAATATCAGATTTTGTACCCCTTTATGTTTAGGAGAAAACTACCCCTAATTAACTCTAGCCTCTCAAGCCAAGTAGGCTTTTGCATGAGCAGACCCGATCGTCACTTCTTAATAAGAACTATTATAATTTGTACCGATAAAATATGAACTTTCAGATTTTGAACCCCTTGCCGTTTAGGAGAAAACTACCCCTAATTAACTTATGCCTCAGAAGCAAAGTAGGGTTTTACATGAGCAGACCGGATCGTCACTTCTAAATTATAATCATTATAGTTTGTACCGATAAAATATGAACTTTCAGATTTTGTACCCCTTGCCGTTTAGGAGAAAACTACCCCTAATTAGCTTAAGCTTCGGAAGCAAATTTAGCTTTTGCATGAGCAGACCCGATCGTCACTTCTAAATTAGAACCATTATAGTTTGCACCGATAAAATATGAACTTTCAGATTTTGTACCCCTTGCAGTTTAGGAGAAAACTACCCCTAACTAGCTCTAGCCTCACAAGCAAAGTAGGCTTTTGCATGAGCAGACCCGATCGTCACTTCTAAATTTGAATCATTAAAGTTTGTACCGATAAAATATGAACTTTCAGATTTTGTACCCCTTGCCGTTTAGGAGAAAACTACCCTAAATTAACTCTAGCCTCCCAGGCAAATTGAGCTTTTGCATGAGCAGACCCGATCTTCACTTCTAAATTAGAACCATTGTAGTTTTCACCGATAAAAAAAGATTTTTCTGATTTTGTACCCCTTGCCGATTAGGAGAAAACTACCCCTAATTAACTCTAGCCTCTCAAGCAAAGTAAGCTTTTGCATGAGCAGACCCGATCGTCACTTCTGAATTAGAATCATTATAGTTTGTACCGATAAAATATGAGCATTCAGATTTTGTACCCCTTGCCGTTTAGGAGAAAACTACCCCTATTTAACTCTAGCCTCTCAAGCAAAGTAAGCTTTTGCATGAGCAGACCCGATCGTCACTTCTATATTAGAATCATTATAGTTTGTACCGATAAAATATAAGCATTCAGATTTTGTACCCCTTGCCGTTTAGGAGAAAACTACCCCTAATTAACTTTAGCTAATTCGGAAGCAAATTTAGCTTTTGCATCAGCAGATCAGAGCGTCACTTCTTAATTAGAATCATTATAGTTTGTACCGATAAAATATGAACTTTCAAATATTGTCCCCCTTGCCGTTTAGGAGAAAACTACCTCTAATTAACTTATGCCTCAGAAGCAAAGTAGAGTTATACATGAGCAGACCCGATCGTCACTTATAAATTAGAACCATTATAGTTTGTACCGATAAAATATGAACTTTCAGATTTTGTACCCCTTGCCGTTTAGGAGAAAACTACCCCTAATTAACTTATGCCTCAGAAGCAAAGTAGGGTTTTACATGAGCAGACCGGATCGTCACTTTTATATTATAATCATTACAGTTTGTTCCGATAAAATATGAACTTTCAGATTTTGTACTCCTTGCCATGTAGGAGAAAACTACCCCTAATTAACTCTAGCCTCATAAGCAAAGTAGGCTTCTGCATGAGCAGACCCGATCATTACTTATTAATTCGAACCATTATAGTTTGTACCGAAAAAATATGAGCGTGCAGATTTTGTACCCCTTGCCGCTTAGCAGAAAACTACCCCTAATTAACTCTAGCCTCACAAGCAAAGTAGAGTTTCGCATGAGCAGACCGGATCGTCACTTCTAAATTATAATCATTATAGTTTGTACCGATAAAATATGAACTTTCAGATTTTGTACCCCTTTACGTTTAGGAGAAAACTACCCCTAATTAACTCTAGCCTCACAAGCAAAGTAAGCTTTTGCATGAGCAGACCGGATCGTCACTTCTAAATTTGAATCATTATAGTTTGGAGCGATAAAATATGGACTTTAAGATTTTGTACCCCTTGCCGTTTAGGAGAAAACTACCCCTAATTAACTGTAGCCTCCCAAGCAAATTTAGCTTTTGCATGAGCAGACCCGATCTTCACATCTAAATTAGAACCATTATAGTTTACACCGAAAAAAAATGAACTTTCAGATTTTATACCCCTATCCGCTTAGGAGAAAACTACCCCTTATTAACTCTAGCCTCACAAGCAAAGTAGGCTTTTGCATGAGCAGACCCGATCGTCACTTCTAAATAAGAACTATTATAATTTGTACCGATAAAATATGAACTTTCAGATTTTGTACCCCTTGCCGTTTAGGAGAAAACTACCCCTAATTAACTTATGCCTCAGAAGCAAAGTAGGGTTTTACATGAGCAGACCGGATCGTCACTTCTAAATTATAATCATTATAGTTTGTACCGATAAAATATGAACTTTTAGATTTTGTACCCCTTGCCGTTTAGGAGAAAACTACCCTCAATTGGCTTTAGCTTCGGAAGCAAATTTAGCTTTTGCATGAGCAGACCCGATCGTCACTTCTAAATTAGAACCATTATAGTTTGCACCGATAAAATATGAACTTTCAGATTTTGTACCCCTTGCAGTTTAGGAGAAAACTACCCCTAACTAGCTCTAGCCTCTCAAGCAAAGTAGGCTTTTGCATGAGCAGACCCGATCGTCACTTATAAATTAGAACCACTATAGTTTGTACCGATAAAATATGAACTTTCAGATTTTGTACCCCTTGCCGTTTAGGAGAAAACTACCCCTAATTATAACTGTAGCCTCCCAAGCAAATTTAGCTTTTGCATTCGTCACTTCTAAATTAGAACCATAATAGTTTGTACCGATGAAATATGAACTTACAGATTTTATACTCCTTGCAGTTTAGGAGAAAACTACCCCTAATTAACTCTAGCCTCAGAAGCAAAGTAAGCTTTTGCATGAGCGAACCCGATCATCACTTCTAAATTAGAACCATTATAGTTTGTACCGATAAAATATGAACTTTCAGATTTTGTACCCCTTTACGTTTAGGAGAAAACTACCCTTAATTAGCTCTAGCCTCACAGGCAAAGTAGGCTTTTGTATGAGCAGACCGGATCGTCACTTCTAAATTTGAATCATTAAAGTTTGTACCGATAAAATATGAACTTTCAGATTTTGTACCCCTTGCCGTTTAGTAGAAAATTACCCCTAATTAACTTTAGCCTCCCAGGCAAATTTAGCTTTTGCATGAGCAGACCCGATCTTCACTTCTAAATTAGATCCATTATAGTTTGCACCGATAAAAAAAGATTTTTCTGATTTTGTACCCCTTGCCGATTAGAAGAAAAATACCCCTAATTAACTCTAGCCTCTCAAGCAAAGTAAGCTTTTGCATGAGCAGATCCGATCGTCACTTCTAAATTAGAACCATTATAGTTTGTACCGATAATATATGAGCGTTCATATTTTGTACCCCTTGCCGTTTAGGAGAAAACTGCCCCTAATTAACTTTAGCTTCGGAAGCAAATTAAGCTTTTGCATGAGCAGATCAGATCGTCACTTCTAAATTAGAATCATTATAGTTTGTACCGATAAAATATGAACTTTCAGATTTTGTACCCCTTGCCGTTTAGGAGAAAACTACCCCTAATCAACTTATGCCTCACAAGCAAAGTAGGGTTTTACATGAGCAGACCCGATCGTCACTTCTAAATTATAATCATTACAGTTTGTACCGATAAAATATGAACTTTCAGATTTTGTACCCCTTGCCGCTTAGGAGAAAACTACCCCTAATTAACTCTAGCCTCAGAAGCAATGTAGAGTTTTGCATGAGCAGACCGGATCGTCACTTCTAAATTAAAATCATTATAGTTTGTACCGATAAAATATGAACTTTCAGATTTTGTACCCCTTTACGTTTAGGAGAAAACTACCCCTAATTAGCTCTAGCCTCACAAGCAAAGTAAGCTTTTGCATGAGCAGACCGGATCGTCGCTTCTAAATTTGAATCATTATAGTTTGTACCAATAAAATATGGACTTTCAGATTTTGTACCCCTTGCCGTTTAGGAGAAAACTACCCCTAAATAACTCTAGCCTCCCAAGCAAATTTAGCTTTTGCATGAGCAGACCCGATCTTCGGTTTTAAATTAGAACCATTATAGTTTGCACCGATATAAAATGAACTTTCAGATTTTGTACCCCTTGCCGTTTAGGAGAAAACTACCCCTAATTAACTCTACACTCAGAGAATTCTGTTATTAAAAACTATCAAAATAGCCATTAGATTAATAATTTGGTGATTATTATACAGCTAATCACAACTTGTGATTATTTTCACTAATTTCGTAATAACAGGCATTATTAAACTAATATTATTTGTTCGTAATATTTACTAACAAAAGAAAATTAAATTGTAAATCTAAAAACGATAGCTTTTATATTTATAAAAATTCATATTGAAATAATAACATAATGGATTACATTTATATTAGGTATCCCTTGGATAAATGACATATATTATTATAATAATAAAGTGGTTTTTAAAATAATATTAGGTTATCAGATTAATAATACAATCTAATTAGATTAATAATAGGTTCTTATTAAATCAATAATAAGATGTTATTATAGTTATTTATGTATCAAGGGAATTATCAGAATGTTAATTCCCGCGGGAAACGTTTACTACCCGAGGGCCTCTGGCCCGAGGGTTAGTAAGTTTCACAAGGTAATTGACATCTAATAATTCACGTGATACATAAATAATTTTATTTTTTACTATAAAACATTTATTAAACTAAAACACTTATTTTCATCAAGTATTTGATAGCATGATTTTGAGTTTTAATTGATCAAGTTAGTTGTTTTTTAGTTCAAATTGTATTATAATTCCCTTGGGAATTAAGAGTATCTTTATTATTTCGGTAACTTAGGTCTAAACGACTCATAATAGCTGTGTTTTTTTGTAATTCTATATAGAACAGAATTAAAATTTTCAATACGATTTGACAGCTAATTAATTCTGTAATAATTCTACAGAACTATTTAGCTGTCAAATCGTATTGAAAATTTTAATTCTGTTCTATATAGAATTACAAAAAAACACAGCTAATATATCAGTAAAACATAAAATTAATAATGAAACTTATTAAATTAATAATGGAACTTATATTTTACACTTTTTAAATAAAAGAGAGCATAAATTCTTTATTAACGATTTTATTTATTTCAATTATTTTCATTTAATCTTAAAGATTTATATTTCACAGTTTTAATTCTAAAATAATTCATAATTTTGCTTTAAAGTATTTTTATATTTTTATGTGACAAAAATTAAAAGAACAAAAGGAGTCTATGTGCGTATATAAAATAAAAAATATAGTAATATTTATTATATTTTACTATATTTTTTATTAATTAAAAAATAAATTTACATAGCTAAACTAATAATATATATTATTGATTTGAATTTAACAAATCATTCAACAAATGAACCGAATAATGTGCTCTTTCTTTATCGCCTTTCAATGTAAAAAAAAAAAATTCTTTTGGATAAAATTCCAAAATTGGTTGCTGATTGCGGATATTTTAAGTTGAATAAATAATAGTATATTTTCCTACAAGAGATGAAAACATTGTTTTTTCGTGAGTAAACATATGTTCACGAGACGCGCTAGCGTCGAGTCAGACATGTTTATGAACGAAAAACGTTTTTATTTCGCGTAGGAAATGCAATTTTTTCTATGGTAGTATATATATAATCGATGTTTACTATAAATTATAAAGTTATAAATCGACAACAAAACATTCAAAATTCATATTCTATTTTTTCATGGTTACGTTGTTTAAAATACTTTATAAAATTATATGAAAAACCATAGCAACTATAATTTGTTATTCTTTTTCACTAGTGAATTGACTTTTTGCATAGAAAAATTTTTTGAAGCACACATCAATTACTTTATCCACGACTAAAGAATATATGCTTTCCATGCGTATGTCTTCCATTGTAATTGTATTCATTCCACAACTAGTTAATTTGATTAAAATTCTTTAACAGCTCTATAGTTTATTAAATATTCCCCTAACAAATTAAACAACAAACTTGTTTTGTTTTTCGCTATCTTTGACGTTTTTATTTCAATATGGCGATACAAATTTTTGCATGAAAACTGGAAATTAAACGAAATATTTTACAGTCGTGGATAAAATAACATCTTGTATTCGCTTGGGATGATGGCAATTCTTCACTCGGATGATTCCCTCCACTCGCTACGCTCGTTTCGGGAAACTTCATCCTCGTGAAGAATTGCCTTCATTCTAAGCTCATACAAGAATCTACTATTCCATGTTGTATAAACTTCATACCGTACATTATCAAAACATTCTAGTTGGCTTTATTATAGACCCACTGATTAACAAAAGAGGCTGAATTGGTAATTTTTTATGGAAATACTTTTGTAACATCCTGTAACATCTCTTCATCATTTTGAACATTTTCGCCTATAATGGCAAAACTGTTTTAAGAATATCGAACAGTGTATTTCTTATAAATTTTATGCTACAAAACTTTATTTGTTGGTTTGGCGGAGTATCCTGTGCAGTAAATACATAGTTGATAGCAGAATATCATCTAAATAATATAAAACAGAAAAATATTATATTATTACAGAATCTAACATTGAATAGGTTTAATTGTTTTCACTCAAAAAAATTACAAATGACATGTCCAAAAACAACGTTTTAGCTTATAGCCGGGTATTCAAATACATCAGAAACAGAAACAGAATTTCATCTAAATTTGACAGCAAAAAATTCTGTTGCTGTAAAATTTGAATGGAATTCTGCTTCTGTTGTATGTGATTTTCAAGTTTTTGGAGCCAAAAAACAAATTTAAAAAACCTACTTTCTGTCATATTCTCTGTATTGCGAAGTTCTTCAACCACCTCTCTTAACTTTTCATCTTTAATTTGTTCTTCAAAAATGGGCTGAGTTTTTTGAATAAATGGTTGGTAATTTACAACCAAAATCGCTGGCTTTCGGAAACATTGCTTTAAAATAAATGTCTATCTGAAAATTTTAAAAGGAATATTATTAGAATTAATTATAATTATTATATATATATATTATTATAATTATAATTAAAATGTTATTGAAATATACTAATATTGAATTATTAATTACCAGTTTATAACCAAGCGGTAATTTAAATTGCTTCCATTTGGTTAAAATTTCCGAAGTTGATTTTAATTTTGAAATGTCGCTGAGTCTCAGTTGTTTGGTCCTGTCCCATGCAGACTCAATTTTAGCCTAACTACTCTGTTCATCGAACAAAATTTCTACATGTTCTGTCTGATGAATCTGCTTCAGGAACTGAAAAACCAATTTTTTTACCACACCATAGACAGTACAAAAATTTGCAAAGTTTCACATACCAAACGTTATCGTTTAATAAAATAATCTTACTTTTTCAATTTTCTTAACACTTTTAACTTTTCACAAAACTTTTAAATATTTTTTAAAGTTGTTTATTCAGCGTCTGGATATAAACTGTGATTCTTACCAATATTTTATTAATCGTTATTAAAAATAATAACTTAAAGTAAGATTAATGTATACTATTATTAATTTAATAACCTACGTTTTGAAAGTAAAAACGTCGATGATTAATCTAATAAAATTGTTATTAAAATGCACTGCAAAAATAATAATTTATGTTTTTATTTTAATAGCTCTACGTTAATCACATAATTTTTTATTTGATTGTCTGAATTCATCATTTTAATAAGAATTGGTTATTAGTTTAATCAACCGTTGTGATTTTTTTAATAATATTGACCGTATTTTTATTTTGATAAACATTTTTATAAAAATAATAGCAAAAAGTATTAATCGAACGAATGTGGCAATTACTTTAATAAAAATCGTTATTAGATTGATAAAATAACTTATTACACATTTTTAAAACGGGCGGTTATTAAATTTACTAACAAAATTCTCTGAGTGTAGTCTCCCAAGCAAAGTAGGCTTTTGCATGAGCAGACCCGATCGTTACTTCTATATTAGAACTATTATAGTTTGTACCGATAAAATATGAACTTTCAGATTTTGAACCCCTTGCCGTTTAGGAGAAAACTACCCCTAATTAACTTATGCCTCAGCAGCAAAGTAGGGTTTCACATGAGCAGACCGGATCGTCACATCTAAATTATAATCATTATAGTTTGTACCGATAAAATATGAACTTTCAGATTTTGTACCCCTTGCCGTTTAGGAGAAAACTACCCCTAATTAGCTCTAGCCTCACAAGCAAATTTGGGTTTTGCATGAGCAGACCCGATCGTCACTTCTACATTAGAACCACTATAGTTTGTACCGAAAAAATATGAACTTTCAGATTTTGTACCCCTTGCCGTTTAGGAGAAAACTACCCCTAATTAAATTTAGCCTCACAAGCAAATTTAGCTTTTGCATGAGCAGACCCGTTCGTTACTTCTAAATTAGAACCATTATAGTTTCTACCGATGAAATATGAACTTTCAGATTTTATACCCCTTGCAGTTTAGGAGAAAACTGCCCCTTATTAACTCTAGCCTCACAAGCAAAGTAAGATTTTGCATGAGCGAAACCGATCATCACTTCTAAATTAGAACCATTATAGTTTGCACCGATAAAATATGAACTTTCAGGTATTATACCCCTTTCCGTTTAGGAGAAAACTACCCCTAATTAACTCTAGCCTCTGAAGCAAATTTAACTTTTGCATGAGCAGAAACGATCGTCACTTCTATATTAGAACCACTATAGTTGAACCAATAAAATATGCACTTAAAGATTTTGTGCTTCTTGCCATGTAGGAGAAAACTACCCCTAATTAACTCTAGCCTCACAAGCAAAGTAGAGTTTAGCATGAGCAGACCCGATCATTACTTCTTAATTCGAACCATTATAGTTTGTACCGATAAAATATGAACTTTCAGATTTTGTACCCCTTGCCGTTTAGGAGAAAACTACCCCTAATTAACTTATGCCTTAGAAGCAAAGTAGGGTTTTACATGAGCAGACCCGATCGTCACTTCTAAATTAGAACCATTATAGTTTGTACCGATAAAATATGAACTTTCAGATTTTGTACCCCTTGCCGTTTAGGAGAAAACTACCCCTAATTAACTCTAGCCTCAGAAGCAAAGTAGGGTTTTACATGAGCAGACCGGAACGTCACTTCTAAATTATAATCATTACAGTTTGCACCGATAAAATATGAACTTTCAGATTTTGTACCCCTTGCCGTTTAGGAGAAAACTACCCCTAATTAACTCTAGCCTCACAAGCAAAGTAGGCTTTTGCATGAGCAGACCCGATCATTACTTCTTAATTCGAACCATTATAGTTTGTACCGATATAATATGAGCGTTCTGATTATGTACCCCTTGCCGTTTAGGAGAAAACTACCCCTAATTAAATTTAGCCCCAGAAGCAAAGTAGAGTTTTGCATGAGCAGACCGGATCGTCAATTCTAAATTATAATCATTATAGTTTGTCCCGATAAAATATGAACTTTCGGATTTTGTACCCCATTACGTTTAGGAGAAAACTACCCCTAATTAACTCTAGCCTCACAAGCAAAGTAGGCTTTTGCATGCGCAGACCGGACCGTCGCTTTCAAATTAGAATCATTATAGTTTGTACCAATAAAATATGGACTTTCAGATTTAGCACCCCTCACCGTTTAGGAGAAAACTACCCCTAATTAGCTCTAGCCACCCAAGCAAATATAGCTTTTGCATGAGCAGACCCGACCGTTAGAATCATTATAGTTTGTACCGATAAAATACGAACTTCCAGATTTGTACCCCTTGCCGTTTAGGAGAAAACTACCCCTAATTAACTTAAGCCTCACAATCAAAGTAGGGTTTCGCATGAGCAGACCGGATTGTCACTTCTAAATAAGAATCATTATAGTTTGTACCGATAAAATATGAACTTTCAGATTTTGTACCCCTTGTCGTTTAGGAGAAAACTACCCCTAAATAACTCTAGCCCCACAAGCAAAGTTAGGTTTTGCATGTGCAGACCTGATCGTCACTTCTCAATTAGAATCGTTAGAGTTTGTCCCGATAAAATATGAACTTTCAGATTTTGTACCCCTTGCCGTTTAGGAGCAAACTACCCCTAATTAACTTTAGCCTCACAGGCAAAATAAGCTTTTGCATGAGAAGACCCGATCGTCACTTCTGAATTAGAACCATTATAGTTTGTACCGATAAAATATGAACTTTCAGAATTTGTACCTCTTGCCGTTTAGGAGAAAACTACCCCTAACTAACTCTAGCTTCACAAGCAAAGTAGAGTTTTGCATGAGCAGACCCGATCGTCACTTCTATATCATAATCATTATAGTTTGTACCGATAAAATATGAACTTTCAAATTTCGTACCCCTTGCCGTTTAGGAGAAAACTACCCATAATTAAATATAGCCTTGCAAGCAAATTTAGCTTTTGCATGAGCAGACCCGATCGTCACTTCTAAATTAGAACCATTATAGTTTGCACCCATAAAATATGAACTTTCAGATTTTGTAGCCCTTGCCGTTTAGGAGAAAACTACCCCTAATTAAATTTAGCCTCACAAGCAAATTTAGCTTTTGCATGAGCAGACCCAATCGTCACTTCGAAATTAGAATCATTATAGTTAGAACCGATAAAATATGAACTTTCAGTTTTTGTACCCCTTGCCGTTTACGAGAAAACTACCGCTAATTAACTCTATCCTCACAAGCAAATTAGGCTTTTGCATGAGCAGACCCGATCGTCACTTCGAAATTAAAACCACTATAGTCTGAACCGATAAAATATGCACTTAAAGATTTTGTACCCCTTTCCGTTTAGGAGAAAACTACCCCTAATTAACTCTAGCCTCACAAGCAAAGTAGGCTTTTGCATGAGCAGACCCAATCGTCACTTCTAAATTAGAATCATTATAGTTTAAACCGATAAAATATGAACTTTCAGATTTTGTACCCCTTGCCGTTTAAGAGAAAACTACCCCTAATTAACTCTATTCTCACAAGCAAATTAGGCTTTTGCATGAGCAGACCCGATCGTCACTTCTAAATTTAAACCATTATGGTTTGAACCGAAAAATATGCACTTTCAGATTTTGTACCCCTTTCCGTTTAGGAGAAAACTACCCCTAATTAACTCTAGCTTTACAAGCAAAGTAGGCTTTTGCATGAGCAGACCCAATCGTCACTTTCAAATTAGAATAATTATAGTTTGTACCAATAAAATATGAACTTTCAGATTTTGTACCCCTTCCCGTTTAGGAGAAAATTACCTCCAATTAACTCTAGCCTCACAAGCAAAGTAGGCTTTTGTATGAGCAGACCCGATTATCACTTCTACATTAGAACCATTATAGTTTGCACCAATAAAATATGAACTTTCAGATTTTATGCTTCTTGCCGTTTAGGAGAAAACTACCCCTAATTAACTTTAGCCTCACAAGCAAAGAGGGGTTTTGCATCAGCAGACCGGATCGTCACTTCTAAATTAGAATCATTATAGTTTGTATAACGATAAAACATGAACTTCAAGATTTTGTACGCCTTGCCGTTTAGGAAAAAACTACCCTTAATTAACTTCAGTCTGGCAGAGGTGTACCACGATAGCAAATGTCTGACAATGGCTGACGTGAGTTCTAATACTATCCCGAAGAATATATAAAAAAATTACCTTTTATACTTTAACGCAACTTTGGAGGCCCCTTTGTTACCTGCTCCCTGCCATGGCCACCATGATCCAAACTTCATATGTCGCCAATCGTTCCTACCTGAGTAGGAGGTTTGCGTAGAAAAACTTTCAGCTTTTATAAAATAACGAAGGTCTGGCCGTCGCGGGTTCTTGCTCTATTAGGCAATTTAGAAGAATTATACTGTAGTGAAATTGTATCTTATTTAAAATTTTCTTTTGTTAATCCGATGATTTTTTTTGCTGGGTTTTGATTATGTTTTTTTTGTAATATTAAACAGTTTTTTTTGAATTTACAAAAGTTTTCGTTGTTCTTGGTGGATGATAATGTTCGTTGCAGAATTTTATATGATATATTAAGTTTTCTTTTGATTGGTTAGAGGATTTTGTAGGACTTAAGATAATCAGGGGAGACTTATAACAACATATAGCACACTAGTCTCTATGGGTGGATTTAATGGGGAAAAGTGCTAGACACCTTCTACCTAGTGACTAAATATTCTTCTCAATCTGGTGTTTCTTTTGTGTTGTTTTATTTCATTTTGGTTTCTACAACAAGATTGACTCAGAACACCTTTTAGGTAAAAAGCAGCACTCTCATGCTTTTACGAAATGCCTAAGACATCCCCATACCCACTTTTCACTGATCTACTAGCCAAGGCAGATGTGCTGCGTCTTAAGGTAATTAATTTCGTAGAAGGAATTCTGTTCGCAATTCTCTCTGCGATAGAGAGAATTTTTATTCATTCCGCGACATTTTATTTATAATTTCGGTCACTGGGCGATTTCTACTATATTAAAATATTCCGCAACATGGTATAAGTGAAAATGAATTGTTTGCAAAATTTATGAAAAATATGTGACAGAGGAAAAGCTTAAGAATTGGCACAATGAGTCTATTTCTAGAGAAAAAAATCCCTTTTAAAAATGAATGATAGCAACCGATGAAGTCGTTTTCTATTCTTTCGTAAGCAGGTTTTTAATAAGAATTAGTGGGTTTGAATCGATCCTCTTTTCCGATAGAAACGGCAGGAATAATCATTATCGTGAAACAATGAGCCTACAGAAAGTGTATTCTTAAGGGGATCAGTCGTCCTCCTTTTGGAAGGACAATTCTACTTTTGTAGGTTCTGTCCTTCCTCGGAATATGTCCTCCTAGCTGTCCTAGCGATTTTAAAACTAATCTGTTAATCTCTGTATTCAGAGACGTTTTTATATCAGCCATTTATCAATTCAATTTAATTTTTTTAACAAAGTATTAGAATTGTTCAATCGAAAGGGTGTTGCTTTCCATCATGACTAAACCAGACTACACATATCTTTGATTATCCGCCAAAAATGATTGAACTGTTAACTAGGTTAGCAGTTTGGTGCAGTCAATGTATATAGCCCAGATCTTGCTGCATCTGACTATCATTTATTCCTGTCTTTGGAAATAATCTTTGATGAGAAAAAGCTTGCCGATAAAAGAGTCAACGAAAACCACTTGAATAAAAAGATAAGCTTAAATAAAAAAACTAAGAATAACAGAACTATCCTGCAATTTTCATAAATGAATTTAATTAAAAGTAAAACCTTCAAATATGCAATTTGCAATCAAAACTACATTCCACATCACACGATGCTACTAGGCTTGCCACCTATACGTTTTTGGAGCGTATAATACGTTTTTTTTATCAAAAATATTTGTGAATACGCTATACGTACGTTTTTTGAAAATATTCATATATAATATCATTATTACGAATGTCATTTGAGGTCCCGAGTGCGCGTAGCGCACGAGTTACATCCGCAGACTGCAACATAACATCAATAATTATGTCATTTGTATTTCTGTCATATGCATCTGTCAATGTCATATGACACAACCCTAGATAGTTATGTTAGTTATATTAGTTATACCATAATGCATGTTTCTTTATCAGTAATTTTATCAATAAGTTTTCCAATTATTAAACAACAAGATTCTCAGACATATTTTATTTCCAAAACATTTCAATATTTGAATTCCAGAAAATGATTAAATAACAAAAGATAATATTTTTCACAAAATGTAAACAGTAAATTCTTATAAATTTATTAAGATCAAAATATAATAAAATAAAACAAAATTTATCTTATCGAAATGCAATTTTGCATTTCTCATATTATTCTTTAAGTTACTAAAGAAAAATTGTTTTGAGAATCAAACAAACAAAATTATTTTTTATCGTGATGCATATTATTGCATCACCCAAATAATTATTGAAAGATATATTTTAGAAATAAGATTTTAGATTTATTGTGGCTTTTGAAGTGTTAACTTCTTTCTTTTAAAATTAAATAAATTTTTTAATTGAAATTAAAATAAATAATTGTTTTTTTTAAAAGTTTTATTAGAGTAGAATCTAATTCACGAGGGAAATTTTCAACCTCAAATGGCATGACTGGTAATGTTGAAAAATAATCGACTAATAATTTGGTGACAAAATAGTAACATTATTTCATACAACATAATCCTTTGTTGTCAAACAAAATTAAATATTATTTCATCTTAGTAGGCGCATAAATGTTATAAATTTGTAATTTATTTTTGACAAATAAACATAAACACGCAATCATTTATGAATGAAAACGGACATTTTTACTATTTGCGAATTGCATTTTCACATAATTTTGTATGTGAATTTTTGTTTTAAATTAATATATTAAGTAGGCCGAAAATATTCGAAAATATTTGCTGTTCCTTCCCACCAGAGAATAATAATCGAAACAATTCGTTTTGATTTGTTAAAAAATAGTAAATGAAGCGTTTTTATTGGACCTTATCTAAACTTTATTTAGTGAGTTGAATTGTCAAAAATATACGCCTTTTTTGGTTATAAATAGTTAAATTCAGTTATTTTTATAAATACGTAACCTAAATGAAGTTTTTCCCTTATTAACTGTAATGAATTGCAGAGAAAAGTGGACTGAATATTCTAAAATCAACACAAACGCACTTGAATGACTTAAAATTTGCAAATTTGTGTTTGCAGGCCAGTTAATAAATTTAATTGTTTTGTTGAACGCATTTTTAGCGTGATGGGAAATATATGGACCTACAAATCAAAAGGCTTCATACCGATATGGTGAAATCAGAATTATTTAAGCATTTCAACTACAGATGAGTTGCACTGAATTCGCAAATTTTATTAAGAAAAACGATAAGTCTAACAAAAAATTGATCGAAGCAGCAAAATCGATCTCTTATACCATTTGGTTACTATTTATAAAATTTTTAACTATGTTATTATATGTTATTTAGTCAATTAAAGTAAGACATTTTTTTAATATATTTATTTTGTTTATATTGTTATCGTTTTACTATGGTCTGAAAGACCTAAGTATTGCATTCATGAGCCAAAAGTGAAATTCTTACCCCCACTTTTTTTGGCATTTCTCGACGTTTTAGGACCTACTGATTCTAAAAAAGCAAAAAAAATTTATATCTGTCTGCCGGCCGGCCGTCACAACCTACGAAATCTAGAAAACCGCTGGACGGGTTTTTAAATTTTTTTTCTAAAAATAGGTTTACTTAATGGAAAGAGCCGAAAGGACAATGTGTTCGATAACTGTACCGGAAGTGTGTCAAAAAAATCATCAAGTGTGTCAAATCAAGAAAATTTGCAATTTTTTGCTTTAAAAACTTTCATTTTACGAGTGATTACGAGTAGGAATTTGACATTAAATTTGGAGAAATCTTGATTGTCAGGATTGGTATGTGGGACCAAAATCTAAGTTATTGCATTATAAGTTTGTCAAAAAAAGATTGTTGTCAGAAGAAAGATTTTTATTTATTTATTTACCCAATTTTTTGTAAAAAAATAAAATTGATTATTTGTATGATATGAACTTTTATTATTGAGAATTATGGCATTATAAGTATGTCAAAAAAAGTTGTCAAGTATGTTAAAAGAAAGATTTTTATTTATTTTTTTACCCAGTTTTTTGTAAAAAAATAAAATTAATTATTTGTATGATATGAACTTTTATTATTATTATTGAGAATTATGGCATTATAAGTTTGTCAAAAAAATGTTGTCAAGTGTGCAAAAGAAAGATTTTTATTTATTTTATTACCCAATTTTTTGGAAAAATAAAATTAATTATTTGTACGACATGAAATTTTATTATTATTATTGAGAATTATAAGTTAGTCAAAAAATAATGTCAAGTGTGTCAAAAGAATGATTTTCATTTATTTTTTTAGGAAAAAATAAAATTAGTTATTTGTACGAAATGAAATGTATAATGAACTTGAAATTATTATTGAGAATTTTATTGCATTATAAGTTTTTCAAAAAAATATTGTCAAGTGTGTCAAAAATATGATTTCATTTATTTTTTTAGATAATTTTTTGAAAAAAAAATTTAGCTGTTTGCTTACGTAAATATAATTGAACATGGAAATTTTTGAATTTGTGATAGTTTTGAAATATTTTTGGAATTTTGAAAAGTTTCAATTTTTGATTTTGTAAGAATTTATGGAATATTTTTAGAATTTTGAAAAATTTTAAATTTTTGAATTTATTATAATTTTTATAATTTTGGAAAAATTTTCAATTTTTGATGTTGTTATAATTTATGCAATATTTTTAGAGTTTTTAAAAAAAGTTTTAATCTTTGATTTTGCAATAATTTTAGGAATATTTTTAGAATTTTGTTTGAAAAAAGTTTGAGTTTTTGATTTTATTTAATTTTTACAATATTTTTGGAATGTTGAAAGAAATATGAATTTGTGATTTTGAAATATTTTCTTGAAACGCTAAATGGAGAGGTTTTTGAGTAGTTTGCTGATTGTATAATATTTTCACTAAATTATGTTAATTTATGATCTGTTATAATTTTCCGACAACGTATTGTTATTTCGTGTTAGTTTTGTAATACACATCTAAACAGACATAAAAAATACTAAAGTACATGTATTTTTAACAAAAGTAACAAAAAGTTATGTTTTATATATGTACATCGCTTCCCAAAACTAAAAACCATGTCCTCATAAAAGTTTTTGCCGAAAGCTATATCAAAATTATTAACCCAGACCGAAGTCTTGATCGAATCTCACAGCTCTGAGATGATTTCAGCCCCTCCATATTTTTCCAAATAACTTATAAAATAAATAAAACATATGAGTAAAAATAATTCTTTTAATTATTTTATTTCAAAATATATATGTATACGCTTTTGGAAAAATTCAAAGGTGGTAAGCCTAGATGTTACATCATATCAGTGCTAGTTCAACATGTTTAAGAAAACAATTAATTTTTACATTCATTTATTTGGAAAATATTAAAATCTAATTGTTTACCGTTATTTGGGATTATTTTGATGTTTTTGAAAATGAAAAAAATTGATGAAACCATTCCAAGAATTAGCGTACAAAATCTGAAAGTTCATATTTTATCGGTACAAACTATAATGATTATAATTCAGAAGTGACGATCTGGTCTGCTCATGTAAAACCCTACTTTGCTTCTGAGGCAAAAGTTAAATAGGGGTAGTTTTCTCCTAAACGGCTAGGGGTACAAAATCTGAAAGTTCATATTTTATCGGTACAAACTATAATGGTTCGAATTTAGAAGTAATGATCGGGTCTGCTCATGCAAAACTCTACTTTGCTTGTGAGGCTAGAGTTAATTAGGGGTAGTTTTCTCTTAAACGGTAAGAAACACAAAATCTGAAAGTTCATATTTTATCGGTACCAACTAAAGTGGTTCTACTATAGAAGTGACGATCGTTTCTGCTCATGCAAAATTTAAATTAGCTTGTGAGGCTAGAGTTAATTAGGGGTAGTAAATTCCCTAAAAGGAAAGGGGTACAAAACCTGAAAGCACATATTTTATCGGTACAAACTATAATGGTTCGAATTTAGAAGTAACGATCGGGTTCGCTTATGCAAAAGCCTACTTTGCTTGTGAGGCCAGAGTTAATTAGGGGTAGTTTTCTCCTAAACTGCAAGGGGTACAAAATCTGAAAGTTCATACTTTATCGGTACAAACTATAATGATTCTATTTAGAAGTGATGATTGGGTTTGCTCAGGCAAAAGCCTACTTTGCTTGTGAGGCTAGAGCTAACTAGGGGTAGTTTTCTCCTACACGGCAGGGGGTACAAAATCTGAAAGTTCATATTTTATCGGTACAAACTATAATGATTCTAATATAGAAATGACGATCAGGTCTACTTTGCTTGAGAGGCTATTAGGTGTAGTTTTCTCCTAAACT
This sequence comes from Diogma glabrata, assembly GCA_963693315.1. Lineage (NCBI taxonomy): Eukaryota > Metazoa > Arthropoda > Insecta > Diptera > Cylindrotomidae > Diogma > Diogma glabrata. Next base: position 452,670,776 of record OY856186.1, on the reverse strand, counting down.
GCAAGGGGTATGAAATCTGAAAGTTCATATTTCATCAGTACAAACTATAATGGTTTTAATTTAGAAGTGACGATCGGGTCTGCTCATGCAAAATCTAAATTTGCTTATGAGGCTAGAGTCAATTAGGGGTAGTTTTCTCCTAAACGGCAAAGGGTACAAAAACTTAAAGTTCATATTTTATCGGTTCAAACTATAATGGTTCGAATTAAGAAGTGACGATCCGGTCTGCTCATGTAAAACCCTACTTTGCTTCTGAGGCAAAAGTTAATTAGGGGTAGTTTTCTGCTAAACGGCTTGGGGTATAAAATCTGAAAGTTCATATTTTATCGGTACAAACTAAAATGGTTCGAATTTAGAAGTAATGACCGGGTCTGCTCATGCAAAACTCTACTTTGCTTGTGAGGCTAGAGTTAATTAGGGGTAGTTTTCTCCCATTTTGGGGTGATACCCGACCGTAAAAAACTTAAACAAACCATCACAATTTTTTCAACGATAAATCACTTAGAAAGCATTTTAACCAGGTTATCCATATAATTTTAATTTATAAATTGTGATAACTTATATATGTGTCTTATAAATGTGTTCTATTGGTTCAAAAAGAATCTATTCTACTTTAACAATATTGATCAAATCAACATGTTGAGCATTGAATACCATCACCACAATTACTCAATAGCTTTGAATATTCCTATAGATACCATATTAACCGTTTTCTTTTACGGTATATTATTTAGTATGCAAGAATGATTATTTAACGACCAGGTCTGAAAACACATATGCTGAATAATGTATAGGAAAAAAGGTTTACGTCGATAATGTGGCACCTTTGTCGATAGGGTGGCACCCTTGAGTTCCAAAATTATTTCTAAAATACTAGCTTAACTTTACTACCTAATATATGTTTTACATTTCAAACAAATTAATTGCAAACACCTAAGGAAACTAAAAAACAATCAAATCACCCTGTTTGTAAATGATCTTAAAATAATATTTTTTTCCTTTATCTTGAAACTCAAGGAATAAATTGGAATAGATCGTTTTTCAGTGGACACAAAAATAATTACTGTGGAATAAAATGGCATAACTGCAGTTTTGCAAATTTGTATAGGTAGGTCGATACATACTCATACTGTTTGTTTTCAGTTTAATATATTTATATATTTGAATTAAATAAAAGTTTATCATTTAAAATTACATTTTGTTGGGTTTTAAATCCCTTGTAAATTTCAAACTCATCAAGTGTTTCTTTTGGAGATCCTTGGCCTTTGTAAAGCCTTCAATTTATTTTTAAAAGTGGTGTAGCTATTGTTATTAACAATAAATAATGCAAAAATAAACTTTAAATTTTGGTTATTTTTCTTCTTAGGAAATGTATTCCTTAAAACATTTTTCGGTTTTCTCGATGTGAAGTTTTTCACAAAAATCACATTTAATTTTGTAAATTATTGAGCATGATTCTAATTGGATATTTAATTTTGGTTTCAATTCTTTATATAAAATATCTTTTAGGATTTTATACTCATATTTTTTTATTTCATACTGATATCTAAAACGCCATTTTTCGGATTATTTATGGTACAAAAAGTTGAACTTTAACGTCCTAGGACTTTATAAAATTTTATAAAGTCCTAGGACGTTAAAGTTCAACTTTTTGAGCAAAATTTAAAACTCATTTCTTTTTATTTTAATAAATTTCCAGTATGAAATAAAATTTTGTATCTACCTCAAACGAAAAGTGCTTTTAAAGGCACTCACTAGTAATTTCGTAAACAACTAGCTCGCGTACTTTAAAGTTTCACTTTTCGTTCTTGATAAATAAATAACTATTAAATAGTTCCTTATAATATTAGGCATATGATTTGTATATTCCATTTTATATATTTTATAAAAGTTATATATTTTTTGTACCCGTATATATTTTTTGTACCCGTAGATGAATGTATAACATTCGAAACGCGTCGAATAAATACTATATACTTATTAAAGATTGTTTTGTGGAATTATTTTACAATAATTTATCAACATAAATTATTGTTTTAATTTAAATTATATCAAATATTATTTAATATAAGTTGTTACAAGGAAATTTAAATAAATTAATTTTCGTGGCGGTGTATTTAGACGTTAACACAGTGTACTTATTATGAACTAGACATATACGTATCCTACAAATATATTTAGAATTAATGCTTTGCTGAAACCTATACTATATAATTAAAAATATTTTTTTAGATTTCGTTTAGCAAGTATCCCAAAAAATAAATATACCAAATATGGAGTTCATACTTCTTAAAGAAAAAGTGGGTTCCAGCAGAGAAAGACCAAACAGGCTAAAATAGATGCAGTTCAGAGCATATCTGGATCCATCTATAAATATGTTACAAAACCCAAGGTTCAAGGTTCATCAAATGAAACTGATTTTCACGTTGATGCAACGAATGTTTCAGAGAATATTTGCTCATCTTCGGAAAGTAACAGCGACAATACAGAATTAATAATGATAACCTATGATGAAGACGAATTAGAAAGAAATACTGAAAATGACAGTGATAATGCTGCTAATGCTTCTACTATCGAAAACAGCATTTGCATGGGTGAATCACTTCAGGACTTAAGAGATGTATCACATTGGAATATACTCGTCTCTGATAATGTTCGCATTGAAATCATAAAAAAAGGAAGTGAACATTTTCAAAATAGAGAAGGGTCGTTTGTTACTGTATCTAGACACGGGTTAGACATAAAAGGTGATGTTCGCCATCTTTCTAAAGAATAGTATTATAAAGTGATGCCTTATGGTGAAAAAAGTCTGCGGTCATGGATTGTTTACTGTCCTTTAAATAATAACCTGTACTGCTTCTGCTGTCGTATATTAGCTGTCACCAATAGTAATAATACAAAATCTAAGAGTGGATTTCAGAAGTGGTGGAAACTAAATCCCAAAGTAACCGACCATGAAGCTTCAAATGAACATCTGGAGAATTTTTAAAAGTGGTAAACTTTGAAAATGAGGTTAAAATTTCATAAAACGATAGGAGACGCAGCCTTGCAATTAATATATAATGAAAGACAGAAGTGGAAACATCTTTTATCCAGATTATTGGATATAACTTTGTTTTTATCTAAACAAAACCTAGCATTTCGTTGACATGATGAAGGACAAAATTCTTCAAATAAATTTTTTAAAACTAGTCACTCTATTGTCAAAGTATGATGTAGTGTTAAAAGAGACATTTTGAGTTTGGAGCATGGTACATCACAAAAAATATCATATTTGTCACCAGATATACAAAATGAGTTCATAAATGTTTTAGCGAACCACGTAAAGTTTAAGCTTGTCAACGAAATTAAATCGGTTAAATATTTTGGAATTATGTTTGATAATACACCTGATATTTCACATATTGATCAAATGTCAGAAGTGATTCGTTATGTGAAAATTGATGGTAGTAAAGTGGAAATCAAGGAAGTATTCCTTGAATTTTTTCCTTTACATGGAAAAAAGCCGCTGATTAAAGCGATAAAATTCTTATACTGAAAAAAATTGAAGTAATGGCAACCTCATCTCGATGTTGGCAGTTTATTATTCATGCAAATAAAAAATATTTACAAACAATTTCACCGTAATTGGGACAACTACTTAGTACTCAGTAACATTGTCCTGACAACAGAATGAGGTTTATTTAAAATATAAAGTGTTATATCCGATATAACAGTAGTTGAATAAAGATAATAACTATTTCCATGAAAACATATTTCTTTGGCCTTATATTATGAATTTTTCATTTTAAAATTTAAGTATTTTAGATTATTTGAACTATATTTTATTTTCACATAAATATTTCATGTGATTGTCGGCTTATAATTGTGCAGTTGTTGAATCAATCTCGTAGTTCGATTCGCCATATCTGCCCGCACGGTGAGGTTGAGACAACTGCATTTCGATTGGAAATAGGACATGTTTTTCTCAGTGTAAAAATCTTGAAAATGACGGTATAGATGTTATGAATTGTCGTTCCCAAGGTTATGATAATGCAGCTGTTATGAGTGGTTTACATGGAGGTGTGCAAGCTATTATTGAAGCAAAAAATAACAAAGCAATTTTTGTCAGCTGCATAGATCATTCAATTAATTTATGTGGCCAACACTCATTTGCACAAAATGTAGCTTGTGTAACATTTTTTGTAACAGCGGAAGCCATTTTTACATGCTTTTCTGCTTCGACTAGCCGCTGGGAAGTGCTTGTTAAACACAACAAAGCCACTGTTAAAAGACTCTTAACAACGCATTGGAGTGCTCATTATGCTGCAGTAAAAGTATTGGCCGAAAATTTTGATGAGCTTGTGGCTGCAATTGAGAAGTTAAGTGATCAAAAAGAAAATGTAGACACTAGAGGCGCTGCACAGAACCTTATCCATGCAGCATGTGATTTTACGTTTCTTTGCTATCTTTTGTTTTGGAATGATATTCTAAGGGAAATAATATCTGTGCTCAGATTGCAAAGCAAGGGCTTGAATACTGATCAATTAGTTACAAAAATAGAGTCAATTCGTAACGAAGTCACATTGTAAGAGAGGCAATAGATCTTGCTGCGAAAAAATCGGAGGACTATGACATTCCAATGGAAAGCCGAATTCGTCGTAAAAACGTAAAAAACCAATGGCTGGTGAGTTTGCCCCTGATGTTGGACTGAAACTGAGAGCTCAACTTAAAAAGGACATGTTGGAATGTCTTGACCGATTCAGTGTTGAACTCCGAACTAGACTTAAGTCAGTTCAAGATTTAACTTCATTGTTCGAGGTTGTGCAGACAAACACTTAGCTTTTGGAGAACAGTGAAGAGTTGAAATTATCTGTATCAAAATTTACCAGTTTTTATGATGAGGTATCGGCCACAGAACTCCTTATAGAGATACCAAGGTTGAGGAGGCATTTAAAAGCGGCTAATGTTACAGTTTCTAACTGGGTGTACCTAGACTTTTTGAAATTCATCGTAGAATGGGAGTTTTGAGAATTTCTTCCGAATCTTACGGTCGCACTAAAGTTATTTATGACTATTTGCGTATTAGTGGCTTCTTGTGAGAGGAGTTTCAGCAAATTAAAAATTACTTGCGGGCAACAATGACACAATGTAGCTTATTAATATTAAAGCTCATTTGCATTAATTAAAAAAAATTATAAATTACGTTTATCGGCTTTTTATTATTATTGAAAGTTTTTATTTTTGGGGTGACACCACAATATCCGCCCGGGTGCCACCCATGCTAGCTACGCCACTGAATAGTTCATTAATTTGTTTAGCTCTATAATTTTTTAAAGCTAAGTATTCTATTGAGGAGCTTCAAAATGGCCAGTAGAGCTCAATTTTTTACCCATTTAGAGCTTGCTGGGTAATAGTCTAATATACTTCTCATAACGAGTACTTAGTTTTATTTGTTTCTTATGTGATACAGCAACAGCAATTAGAGCCATATTAAAACTCTTTTGGAGTTTGAAGCATTTTAATTAATTGGCTTTTATCTTAAATATTTTTATATTTCTATACTGCTCATTGGTGATAAATAAAACTTGCTCTTGACTTTTAGTCAGCAACCTCATGTAGTTAGCACTATTATAAAGCTAGTTGTTACATTAGAGTTAAATACAGCTTAAAGCAACAATTTCATCAAAATTCGTCAATAATACTGTAGCGTCGGCAAAGTCTTCTGTCAATTTAACTAAAATATCTTAACAACAAATAAAAGAATAGCAAAATGTCAATTTTTAATTCTTGGAAAAAATATAAATCCAGTAGCACATTTAGACATCAGGTTAAACAAAATAAATGTAAATTTTCAAGTGTGTTGAACGAAAAAAATTCCCAAATTAAGCGACTGAAAATTATGGAAAGTGATGATCCAATACAAGGCGTTCCCTTAATCGTATGTACGAGTACAAATGCCGTATGTGAAAATCCACAACGAGGAGAAATACAAAACGAATTAGACAATGGATATGTGAGTAGTAATTGGACTCTAGAGTTAGCTGATGCAGATAACAGTTCAGAGTCTGAAACAGAAGAACTAAATATAAGAGAAGAACTTAGAGTTTGGGCTCTAGAATTCAACATACGACAGCAAGCTCTTCAAAAACTTTTAAGTTTTCTAATAAAAATTCTACCAGAAGGAAGTGTACCACGTAACCCACGTACCTTATTGGAGACTCCTATATATCGACAACCGTTACTCCCATTGGCGATGGGTTTTATTGGCATCAAGGGTTAGAATTTTGTCTAAGGGAATATTTTGATTCTAACTTAGAAAAGGACCTCAATATTTCGTTGAATTTTAACATTGATGAATTACCAATTTACAAGAGCTCACACATGCAATTTTGGCCTATCATATTTTCAATAAATGAAATAGATAACTTTAAACCTATGGTGATTGGCATCTACTGCGGCATAGGAAAACCTGCTAGTTTAAATGACTATTTGCAGCAGTTTGTAACTGAAACTCAAAAAATTCTTAAAACTGGTATAGTAATCAAAGGTTACAAAATCAGCATTAAGATTAGGTGTTTCATTTGTGATTCACCGGCTAGAGCATAAATAAAAGGTAAGCTATAATATGTAAATACCAATATAATATCCATACGTCTACCAAAAACGTAAAATTTTTCATAGGAGTTTGTTACTTCAATGGTAAACATGGCTGTTTAAAATGCACTGTGGTAGGAGAGTACATTTCTAATTGTACAGTATTTCTAAGGACTGAATGTAACAGAAGAACAGATGAAGGCTTTCGAAATAAAGTTTATGGCACTCATCATAAATTTAATTCGCCTTTAGAGCAACTGCCAATTAATATGATTGAACAGTTTCCTGCCGGAGATTCGTTACATCTTATAGACATGGTTTATAATTTCAGTAAATATGTTATTTTATTAATTGTCTTTAACTTTTTTAGGAATAATGAAAAAGTGCTTAACTGGTTGGACTAATGGGGAATTCAAATTAACTGATATTCGATTTTGTGCCGCGGATATTAGAGAAATATCATGCAAACTATTACAAATCAACCTGCCTTCTGAAATCCATAGAGCTGTAAGGGGATTGGAATGTTTGGCGTTTTGGAAAGGCACCAAATATCGAACTTTTTTGCTGTATTTGGGCGTTGTAATTTTAAAGGATTGAGATATGATGCATATGAACATTTTGTTACCTTTTTCTGTGCCATTACAATATGTTCTACTGACAAACATAGATTATTTCTTCCGCTTGCCAAATCGCTATTAGAATATTTTATTGAAAAATATATAGAACTTTATAAATCAGGTTCTATTACGAGCAACGTTCATAATTTATGCCACCTGGTTGAAGAAGTTTACAGATTTGGCAATTTAAATACTATTGGCGAAATTACACCTTATTTTATTTTAATAAAACACAACACTTGATTTTTAATTGTATTTTATTTTTAATAGTATTTAATTTCTAATGGACTGTATTTAATTGTTTATAAAACTTGATCCTTTTTTGATTTTTAATTAATGTTTGTTATAGCACAAAGAGAAAGATAATGATGCACAACTTGAATATGAAAACAAGACGGAAACTAGTGAAGTTGGTTTTATAAAGTTTGCTAATTGTGTTTAGAACATTGCTCAAAAATATTATAACTGACTTTATTGAGCTACAAAAATATTTTTAGTACCTTTTCCCTCAACACTATTGTTTTATTTAACTTTATTATTTTTGTTATTTCAAATTTAACCATACTCCCCGCTTTGGAAGCAGCATTTCCAACATTATAAACATTTACTATGCATTTATTGTTTACAATAATCAATATATAATAAGAAATATAAATATTTTAAAATGTAATTGTTTGATAACAATTTTAATTTCATATTTCAATTTGGTTCTATGAACATATTTATTTGTTTATTTCTTAAACTAAAAAATTATCAAATATCTTAAACTAATCAATTAAATATATTTTTCATTGGTTTATAATGCAAAGATTAACCATTTCAAAAAACTTATTCCATTGTAACTCAATTGTGAAATGTGACTATCCCTTTTTAACAGCGCCAAAAGTTAAAAATATAAACTAAAAACTTTTGTACAACCCGCAAAACACATATATGTATTGTGATTTGACAGTATATTTTATAAATTCAAAAAATCTTGTTTTATTATTATTTTTTTTTTATAAACATAATGTGTAATAGTTATATAGTTATTTACATATTTATAGTGTATTATAATATCTAATAATAATGAATTCTAATAGTTTTAATGGTTTCAACAAAAATATTATACTTATTTGTGAAAAAATAATGGAAAACAATTGAAATTCAAAGTTCTAAGTTAAGTATAAAATCAACAAGTATATATATTGTTTAATTGTGTTATAAATATTATACTTAAATCATAATAATAGATTTTAAATATTGAAAGTTTATTATAGTTATGTTATAGTTAATTCAAAAAAATATTTTTTTTTTTTTTAGATTTGAAAATTCAAAAAAGATTGCGTAATGTCAGAGTCAATCGGTAAAACACAAATCTTGGTGATACTGCGCTTAAATATAGATGTAGAAGTCTTTACAGATACAACTCTTACATGTCCATCTGCACCTGCATGTAATTCTATAATTCTTCCCATAATCCATTTTAATGGGGGAACATTGTCCTCCTTAAGAAGAACTAAAGAACCAATAACAACATTAGAATTGGGAGAAGACCATTTTCGACGATGTTGCAACTCTCCTAAATATTCCATGGACCAACGTCGCCAAAATTGTTGTAATAAAAATTGAGTTTTTTGATAATTTGCCAACCGATTGTAATCCAAATGACTTAAATCTGGATCAGGCATAGCTGTAATAGCTGTTCCTATTAGAAAATGTCCTGGGGACAATGCAGACATATCTGAAGGGTCCTCAGACATTGGTGTAAGCGGTCGAGAATTAAGACACGCTTCTATTTGACATATCAATGTGTTTAATTGCTCCATGTTAAATTTTTCGTGACCAAAAACACGCCATAAATGGTGCTTGGCACTTTTAACAGCGGATTCAAACAATCCGCCAAAATGTGGTGAGCGAGGAGGATTCATACTCCATTTTATTTCTTCCTCTGTGCAAAATTTTAAAATTTCATTATTTATGAGTTCATTATCAAATAATTTTTGCAATGAAATTAACTCCAATTTTGATCCAATAAAATTTGTTGCATTGTCTGAATGCATATGTGCTGGTCTGCCGCGACGAGCAATAAAACGTTTAAACGAAGATAAAAATGATTGTGTAGTCAAATCGTAAACTAATTCCAGGTGTACTGCTTTTGTACAATAGCAAACAAAAATTGCAATATATGTTTTGATAATACAATTAGACCTGGCTTTTTGAGTTACGTTAAATGGTCCACATAGATCGACACCTACATTCAAAAAAGCTCTGGTTGGGATTACTCTTTCAGCAGGGAGTTGACCCATTAATTGACTGATTGAAGTAGGTCGTGTTCTAAAACACCGAATACATGAATTTACTATTTTACGACATTTCGACATTTTTCAGATTTCGTCCACCTACTATCCAAAATCGTAATCGAATGTTATACAAAAGGCATTGAGGACCTGCATGCAATAATTTGAAATGTTCAAATCTGACTATTAGGTTTGATAACACATGTGATGCTGGTAATATTATTTGATGCTGTTGATCATACGGTATTTCAGCATTTTCGAGTCTACCGCCCACACGTAGCAATCCATCGTTATCAATGATTGGATAAAGTGATTTTAATTTACTTTTGTTTGAGATTGGCTTATTGCGGAGAATATCTTTTATCTCATTGACATATTCAGTATTTTGCACAAATTTTACGAGACATTTTAAAGCGTAATATTTTTCTTCGGAATTAATTGGTGTAATTTTGGTTTCAATTGAAACACTAGTATCTAGTTTTTTAGATGAACTAGGTTGATTTATATTGGATGAATTTTTGTGCCGAATTTTAACTAAGGATAAACAATTTTTATAAAATCGAATACAATATGCAGTTATTCTCAATAATTTGCTTAAAGATTGATAATTATTTATTAAAAAAAATTCAATTTTCTGAATATGAAGATTGATTTTTTCCTTTTTCAATTCAAGTAGGTCATTGTCTATTATATATTTTGGCATTGGAGGCCATTCATTTGACAATAAAAATTCAGGGCCTGTCCACCACAGGTTACATTCTGATATATTTTTAGGCATTAAACCTCTAGAAACCAGATCTGCGGGGTTTGACATCGTTGGTACATAATACCAATTTTCAGTTGATGACATTTCTTGTATATGTGAGATTCTGTTTGCGACAAATGGCGCATATTTAGATGGCGATGATTTTATTCTATATAAAGTAATCTCTGAGTCTGTCCATAAGCAAATTCTATTAAATTTAATATCTATAGTAGATAGTACTTTATGTGCGAGTTGCGCTAGCAGAAGTGCTGCACAGAGCTCTAATCTAGGGATAGTATGTTTTTTATGAGGTGTCACGCGTGATTTCGCACAAAGTAATTTATTATGATAAACGTTTCTGTCATCCAAAGTTCGAATATATATTACACAACCATAACCTTTATCGGATGCATCACCAAATCCGTGTAATTCGACTTCTTTGAATGCAGGTGACACAACACAACGTGAAAATTCTATATTTAAATTTAATAATTGTATTTTAAACTTATTCCAATAAGTAGATTTTTCTAAGTTCAGTTGATCATCCCATGACAGATTGTCAGTGGCCCATAATGACTGCATGAACTTTTTTGCAGTAAATATAATTGGAGCAATTATACCCAACGGATCATATAATTGCGCAAGTTCAGCTAATACTGACCGTTTAGTACAATTATTAGTTAAAGTTAATTTTTTAAAGCAAATATTTAAATTATCTGTTATTGTATCCCATTGCAATCCTAAAATAGATACAGCTTCAGGGTTTATGTTTGCTTCATTCGAAGATAGAGCATTGTAATTTGAAAACCACTTTTGTAACTCAAAACCTCCTTTCTTGAGTAAATTATTTACATTTTCTTTTAACTTTGTGGCTTTTTCTATTGTTTCAGCGCCTGTAAGTACATCATCTACGTAAAAATCTTTATCTAATACTTGAGATGCTATCGGGAAACTAATTTGTTCATCTGATGCTAACTGCTTCAACGTACGTATTGCCAAAAATGGGGCGCTAGCTGTTCCATACGTAACAGTACGAAGACGGTAACCTTTAATCGATTCATCGCTATTTTCGCGCCACCAAATTCTTTGGAAGTCCTGATGATCTTCATTTATTAAAATTTGGCGATACATTTTTGTTATGTCGGCAGTTATAGCTATTTGATGTTTTCGAAAACGTATGACAATGCTAAACAAATCCTGTTGGATTGTTGGACCTGTCATGATGACGTCGTTTAATGAAATATTTGTTGTAGATTTGACTGATGCGTTAAATACTACTCTAAGCTTAGTAGTAACATGATCGTCCCGAACCACTGCATGGTGTGGTAACCAATAATCTTTTTCATAAGACGAAGATATAACTGATGGATCTTTTATAAGTTCCATATGGTTTAAATCAATATATTCGTTCATAAATTGATTATACTTTTGCTTGAGTTCTGGATTATTATTTAATTTTTTTTCCATATATTTATATTGTCGAAGAGCAATTTCATTCGATTGACCAAGATCGTTAATGTTTGATTTAATAGGTAAGCCAACTGAGTATCTACCACTTTCGGTACGGTTAACACTCTTTTTATATTCTTCTTCACACAATTTTTCTTCAACTGAATAATTATTAATTGAATTTATTTGTTTCAGCTGCCAAAACCGCTGAATTTGTGCACTAAGCTCATCATTAGTACATACAAAATTAGAAGAAAAATGATTTGTGGAAGAAGTGATAGTTTGTTTGCATGAGATTCTTCCGGAAACAACCAATCCGAAGACAGAATTTTGAAATGGAGGCAATTCTATATTTACTTGAAGAGTTTCACCACTAAAAAGTGTGTGATAAATTTCCGCTCCTATGAGCATGTCAATTTTACTGGCTTTGAAAAAAGAAGGATCTGCCAGTTGAATATTAGAAGGTAATAAATCTATATTAACCGGTAATGTATATCTGGGCAAGTTTCCAGTTATCTTTGGCATTACTAAAAATTCTAAATTTGAAACAAATTTAGATGTACGTGACGAAATTTCTAATATCACTTTATGTTGAATGGTAATAGGATTTTGGGATATACCACTGATCTGAATTGATGATTTGTATTTTTTTGCATTTAAAAATTGAGATATTTTCTCAGTAACAAAATTGGACTGAGATCCACTATCTAACAGTGCTCTGCACAGCATTTTATTTCCATTTTCTGCCTTTACCCATATAATGGCAGTAGCTAATATTATTTCCGAAGATCGAATTTTGTGGGTTGTTATGTTTTCAGGTAACGACACTTGACATGATGAATGAAGCTCGGTAGTCTCTGTGCTATTTAGGGGGGCACTTGTTGCATCAATTGCAGGTAACGAAGAACTTGATTCCTGAACCTGGCTTGGACCAACTACCACTTGATTTGAATTTTGTTGTTGAGAATTGGATGTATTAAAGTGCAATAATTTATTATGTTTTAATTTACATAATGAACATGGAGGAGCTTTGCAATCTGTGGTTTTATGATTGCTATAAAAGCAATTTGCACATAATTTATTTAATTTCACAAATTCAAATCTATTACGTGCAGTCATATTTAGGCTGGAAAATTTTTCACATAATCTTAATAATGAGAACCTTTACAAAAAATACATGTTATTTCAGTTTTTGAAATAAATGATCGACTTGGTTTTGAATGCTTAAATTTTGAATATGAATTATTATTTTCAGAAACTGAACGAGAACTTGAAGGCAATGATTCTAATATACGAGCTCTTGTTTTCAAAATATCAATAAATTCTTGAAAGGTTAGAATTTTATTGTTTGGACTCTTTTTAATATTTCAGTTCTTGAAGCTAAATCCAATCGTTCTGATAAATGATGACACAGAAATAGATTCCAATACTGAACTCTTCAACATTTAACGATTTTAATGCGTTATAATGATTTTCAGCTGTTTCAATAAAAACTTGTAATGAACTAAAGGAATTTTCACATGGCTTTTTAATGTCATATAAACTTTTCATGTGTTTTCTTTGTATGTTCATTTCATTGTTGAAACGATCAAATATATTTTTCCACGCAGTATCATAGTTATCAGCGGTAATAGGCAATGTTTCGATAATGTTATATGCCTTACCACCTTTTACGCATGAAATTAAGTAATGAAATTTGGTTATTGGGCTAACATTTTTGTTGCTATGAATTAAATCAACAAAAATGTCCCTGAAACTTAACCAATTTAATTCGTTTCCATCGAACTTAGGCAGATCGATTTCTGGCAATTTTATATTCACTGTTGTATCTATATTATTAACATTTGGTGCAACGGTTGTATTAGCAATAGTTGTATTTCTTTCATCTATTTCAATTCTTGTTCTTAACTTTAAATTTTCAATTTTATTCAAAATAGATGATTCGACTATACCATATTGGTCTTCAAACGCAAATCTACTGTTCAATTCATTGGAATCAATTGATTCAATTTTATTTTGAACAGAATCAAAATTTGTATACACCAGATGAAGCCTGGTTAAAGCAGATTGTAAATCTCCTACTGAAACAAATGAATTTGCTTCCAATTTATTTTTAAAATAAGTCACTCTGCCCTTGAACGCACTTCTTTGATTTTTCAAAGTGACAATATTTTCTTCACCATCACTATCAGCCATGATTTTAATTTTTAACTTAACTTTCGCAAAAAAAATTTATTTAATGTATATTATGAAATTTTATGAAAATCTTGATTGAATCTAACTTTAATTTAATTTAAATTTTTATTTTAAATTTTTCTACTTAAATCTAATTTAATATATTTAGTTGAATTTAAATAATATAATATAGTTATATATTATGAGTTACTTGAATTTTTTTTTATATTGTTCCATCCATTTGTCTTGACCTCGTGTTGACGATGTGGTTTTGATTTTTTGCGATTAATTTATTCTCAACGTGATTTTTGATTAGTTTTCTATTTTGCTATTTTGCAGCCCTGATTTGCTGCCCTGTACATCAACTCTGTTTTGAACTTGATGCTTATATTTATATAATGTGCCCTGTATTTGCACAGCTAGAATTTTCTGGATTTTAAATCCGTGTCGAAGTGACCATAAAATGGCGAAATTACACCTTATTTTATTTTAATAAAACACAACACTTGATTTTTAATTGTATTTTATTTTTAATAGTATTTAATTTCTAATGGACTGTATTTAATTGTTTATAAAACTTGATCCTTTTTTGATTTTTAATTAATGTTTGTTATAGCACAAAGAGAAAGATAATGATGCACAACTTGAATATGAAAACAAGACGGAAACTAGTGAAGTTGGTTTTATAAAGTTTGCTAATTGTGTTTAGAACATTGCTCAAAAATATTATAACTGACTTTATTGAGCTACAAAAATATTTTTAGTACCTTTTCCCTCAACACTATTGTTTTATTTAACTTTATTATTTTTGTTATTTCAAATTTAACCAACTATTAACTCTTACCCGTTTGAAAATCTTTTGTATTCATTAAAAATGATGTTACGGACTGGACATCATCCATTGGCTCAAGCAGCTAGAAGGATGGGGGAATTAAGCAGAATAAATAAATACAATCCCATGAAAAATAAGCTACCAATGGTAACAAATCAAAATCGAGATGGAACTTATAACAAAATTAATTTTAATGATTTTCGTTATCTAATGATCTGCCAAATAGATGGTTTTTAAGTAAAAACAAACAAATTGTAGGCTTACAGAAAATAATTTTCGAAAACAACCGAATCCAACTAATCGCCAGGCCATTGAAAAGCAGTTCTGATTTCTTTACAACACCCATTAAATCATCTCATTTAAATATATATTTCTCCAAATATGATGAAGATCTAGAAAAGGTTTTTTTATTGAACGATATCCTATGTAAGCTTGTTGCTGTTCCATATAACAATGATGGCATAGTTTTTATTCCGCTACTCCATAAATTTCAAAATGAAATGTCAAATTCTCGATTAAAAAACGTTAAGCATCAATTCAAAAATAAATTTGTACTTTATTTCATAAAATAAAACATAAGGAGATTAAATAACTTTCATTTACAATAAAAGTTCAAAATAATTAAAACAAAAAATTAAACACTATACGAGTATTATTTATTTAATTGGTTTGATGCTGTAGTTGTGCCCTTCTCCAGCTCCAAAGTTGTGTCCTGACTAAAAAGTAAACAATTATATCAATTACACATTCTATATCTAAATTCTTGAAAAACTTACGCGTTTATAACCTCGGGCTCTTCGGTAATCTTGTTTTCCAAAACTGCGCCTTGAAGTTCAGCACCGCCTTTTTTGGCACATTTTTGACACGATGCCTCTGGGATGATTTCCGTATCTGAGAAGCTTCTTGGTTTAAGAATCTAGTTGAATTTCTGAGTAAACTTTTAAAAAAGTTTTGTGTTGTTGCAAGTGAAAATTAGGATCAGCGTTCATGACTATTTGCGAATAAAATTTTAAAATATTCTTAAAAGATAAAAACGGAATTTTCCTGTCCTCCTTCGAGGTCGATGCGCCCGTCCAAGAACATTCCGCTAAAAATGACCTATGAAAAATTGAGTCAATTAACTCATAGCAACAAGTCCAGCCGTCACCACATCTATTGCCGCCTTTTCCAACCAAATATGCCATTTGAGAAATCTGAAAAAAAAAATATATATACATATATATATATATATATATATATATATATATATATATATATATATATATATATATATATATATATATATATATATATATATATATATATATATATATACATATATATAAATATATATATATATATATATATATATATATATATATATATATATATATATATATATATATATATATTTTTATATATATATATATATATATATATATATATATATATATATATATATATATATATATATACATATATATATATATATATATATATATATATATATATATATATATATATATATATATATATATATATATATATATATATATATATATATATATATATATATATATATATATATATATATATATATATATATATATATATATATATATAAATATTTATATATGTATGAGCAATTTCACGAAGATTCAACATCGTTTTGACTTGACCCCTTTTAATTTTGATTATTTTTTGTTTATAGATAGTCTTTGATAAATAAAAAATACGAGTTCTCTTAGAATTTTTTTTTTCGACCAGGGGTCTTCACAGGGTGCCCCTCAATTTTTGTCATTTTGTGATGTGAGTGCATTTTGACGAGCGATTGTAGAAAAACTACCCAATCGATTTTCATAAATGATATGTCGTTGAATAGGTATTAGAACAAAGTTTTAAAAATGTACACTGTTGATTTTTTGAAATAATTTTTAACGGTGTAACATAAGAAAAAAATGGTGTAATTGAAAAAAAGATGGCACTAACTTTTTTTTTTTTTTTTTTTTTTAAACTAAATTGAAGCTTATTTTATATCTAACAACTTGAGAAAGTTTAGGACTAGCATCATTTTTTGTTTTAGAGATAAAATTCGTTGTGCATATGACTGTCGGGAATCAGTTTTTTTTGTTCTGAAGAAAAAATATAAAGATGGCGATTTTTAGATTCAGATTTTTTTTTTATGTTAAATATCAAATATTTTATTATTAAATGAACTTTTTAAAAAGCAATTTCAGTCAAGTTCAGCAAAATTTTGCGACATTTTGACTCGATCCTTTTTAATTTGGTCTATTTTGGTCTATATTCCGTTTAAAGATAGCCTTTGATAAATGAAAAATACGGCTTCAACTAGAATTTTTTTAAATATAGACCAAAATAGACCAAATTAAAAAGGGTCGAGTCAAAATGTCGCAAAATTTTGCTGAACTTGACTGAAATTGCTTTTTAAAAAGTTCATTTAATAATAAAATATTTGATATTTAACATAAAAAAAAATCTGAATCTAAAAATCGCTATTTTTATATTTTTTCTTCAGAACAAAAAAAACTGATTCCCGACAGTCATATGCACAACGAATTTTATCTCTAAAACAAAAAATGATGCTAGTCCTAAACTTTCTCAAGTTGTTAGATATAAAATAAGCTTCAATTTAGTTTTAAAAAAAAAAAAAAAAAAAAAGTTAGTGCCATCTTTTTTTCAATTACACCATTTTTTTCTTATGTTACACCGTTAAAAATTATTTCAAAAAATTAACAGTGTACATTTTTAAAAACTTTGTTCTAATATCTATTCAACGACATATCATTTATGAAAATCGATTGAGTAGTTTTTCTACAATCGCTCGTCAAAATGCACTCACATCACAAAATGACAAAAATTGAGGGCACCCTGTGAAGACCCCTGGTCGAAAAAAAAATTCTAAGAGAACTCGTATTTTTTATTTATCAAAGACTATCTATAAACAAAAAAATAATCAAAATCAAGTCAAGTCAAAACGATGTTGAATCTTCGTGAAATTGCTCGTATATATATATATATATATATATATATATATATATATATATATATATATATATATATATATATATATATATATACATTTATATATATATATATATATATATATATATATATATATATATATATATATATATATATATATATATATATATATATTATATATATATATATATATATATATATATATATATATATATATATATATATATATATATATATATATATATATATATATATACATATATATATATATAATATATATATATATATATATATATATATATATATATATATATATATATATATATATATATATATATATATATATATATATATATATATATATATTTAATTTAAATATATTAATTTAAATTACATTTCAGGGTTTTACCATATTCGCCCTATAATGTTCTGATTTTAAAGCGTTGTCTAAAGCTTTCGCATCCTCATGTGTTGCCACTTTGTTAAATGAACATGTCGAGAAACTTCGTTGTATAGGATTTGAATCTTTCATTGATTCAATCCAACCTCCTTTCATTAAATTCTCAATTTGAGTAAACACTTTTGTTAAACCAGAATTAAGTTGACCCTTAACATCTTTTAATTCCTTCATTAAAATCTCTTGGTTTTTGGTTATTGTTTTTTGGTTTTCAAATACCTTATGCCACATTATATTATTGTTGCCATGTTGTGTTACGTAATTATTGCTTATATCCATTACATGCTTAGGGCTTTCTTCGATTTCTTGGACTTCTTCGATACTAAAAATTTTCTGGCTTACGATAGGGGGTAAATAAACAATTTGCTCATTTTCGATACACTCTTCTACAATATTCTCAATGTTTTGTTGAGGTGATCTGGACACATAAGGATTTTTTAATCTCTTATGATGCGTTGGTTCATCCTGACCATCACTTTCATTGTCATCCTCGGTTGCCGTTGTAACATTTTTACCCAATAGCTCTTCCTCGTGCTGCTCTGCTACTTCATACGATTTCAGTTTCCTCTTTTTTACTAAGCAACGGCTAG